>CAMZMU010000035.1:2564531-2926697 GCA_947311845.1 Poa pratensis
GCCCCCGAGTACGGCGACATCCAACTATAGTTCTTAAGATGTAACAATGTTTTTAATGTGCGTGTGTGGAACTTTATGGTAGGTTTTAGTTTATGTATATGTTTGTGTTATGTTTATATTTATGAATCTTTATTTTTGTTTGAAAACAGAGAAAAAACGGACTGGCCGTCCCAAAATTGGGAGAACCGTTGGGCGCACCGGGGCTAACAGGCTGCTGAAACATGTCCGACGGACAAACCCAAACACAAACAAACGGACACACGATGGGGGTGTTCTTGAAGTTGCCCTAAAGCCAGCACGAAGTAGCACATCTGGGCGCGTGCTCAGCTCAGATCGGTCGAAAGAAGCTAGCTAGGTGGATCTTCAGTAGACGACAGATTATTCTGGAGATGTAATAATCCAACGTGGGTTGACCGGCGAGTCCCGCGCCAAACTGCGGCCGGCGACCTCGCAGCCATTGGCTGATTCAGATATAGACGAAGCTCCTTTACGTGTTGTTGCTGCTGCCGTCTCTTGTCTCTTCCAATGGCCATATAGGTCAGCATGCGCTAGTGTAACTGGCACATCATCTCTCCTGTTTTGCTCCGTTTTCAATCCACATCATGTGCACTCCGGCCCGTGCGTTCGGTGTCCAATATAATGTTTGTCGTGATCTTCTTCCTTATCTTGCGTCTCTCTCACATGTGTTATCTTGAGTGCTTGTCCGGGTGTTGCACCCCATCTTATAGAATGGCTATTAGTATAGTGAACTGCTGGGTATAAGAGGTTGTCATGTCATTTCGAGCCACCATTTGAAATCACTCATGTATTATTGCGGACCCATATGGTTGGTTATGCCTATTAATTTATACAATCTTCTCTCTATCAATTTTCACATTTTTTATATTTATCTATACTCCCTCCTTTCCAAATTAGTTGCTTGTATTAATTTGTCCAAATATTTATGGAACGGAGGGAGTAGCCCGTAGAGGTGGGGCTCTTACATTACAATCCACTCCTATTTTTTTCATGTCACTCTACATAAACAGGCTATAAGCCTCTTATTGGACATGTTCTTCGGTCGTTAGAGTTTCAAGATGGGCCCGATGATATTGGATATTGCGGGCTGGATGGTGTGCGGACATACACACTGTGGGAATACATGCCAACATAATATATAGTCGACAAGCCCCTGATCAACATCCATAAAGAGACAAATGACTTCTTTCCGAGTTGTGATGAGGTTGATTCTCCGAACATAACTTATTATCACGGTTGCTTATAACTATCATCACATACAGATTTGATGAGTTCCAAGATTAGGCAGTTTGAGCAAGGGAAAGTGCTTCCCTCTAGTCCGGCTCTCCAAGTCTTGACCTGAAATCGTGTGGTTATCTGCGGGTCGACCATGAAGCACAAAGGATCAGGGTCGACTCAATCGTCGAATCAACCATCAAGTCCGCGTCGCGTGATGTTCTAAACCGGACATAGTAATTTATGGTCGGTAATCATAATTAGATTCATGTCCATGGCGTCCACTGATGGAACATGACGTCAGAAATTCAGAGTAGTCGATGACGTTCATTAGTGGTAGATTCATTGGCCTTCGTGCCATACCCTTTGCATGGAAGGAAGTTATTTCGACCTTAGATTTTTGGTAGTTTACTTGTGGGGAGACGAGAAGGCTTGATTCAAATTCTTTTTGCCACTTTCAAAGAATCTTCGGAGGTGGTTTTCGATACACACTTTCACCTTGTTCCTCCATATGGTCTCTCCGCCAATGGAGGAGGGAGATGTTTGTACTCCTTGGAACTGCGAAGCAGGTATCCCACTCTAGAACTTTCATCTCCACGTTCTTCCAAAGCACCAAGGTCTTTCCTTTTGACGTCTCCTTTCTCATATTTCAATAGGAATCCCGAACGAGGATCATGACTAAGACGGCTGAGTCATGGCGCCAGTAGATCGATATTGGAGAAGAATTTTCCGAAAAAAGGAGTGTGCCTGGCTTTAGACCGCCCTCGAAGTAGAAAAGGATGTCATATATAGAGTTGTTTGCGCATGATGCTTCAGTACTCTGCGCCGGGCCAGACACGCTGAAAGGAAAAATGACCAATTGGTCAAAGCTGCAAGGCCAGAGCGTCTCCATGGAGGAGCATGGCAACCCTTATACAGAACAAATGGCAAATAAGGTAGAGAATTGAATGTGACATGTTGCACACGAGGAGACCGTCGCGGTTCTCTATCGGACGAACGTTCTATGAAGACAACCTTGAAACGAAAATTATTCCACGGTATTTAAAAATTATCTCTATTCTCGCGCTAAACACAATCGTTATTGTAATCAGACCTAAGCTAATGCAATGCTAAAAACAACGTGGTCCTGCTCTTTCGATATAAAGAGCCGGAGACTATAAACTCTAAGTTCGTACTCTACTTTCCTAGTTGCATAGGATTCTATAACCTGAGCATCGAGCTCCCTTATTCCCTCCTCCAATTCAATATGTCACTTTGCCAGCGATCACCGGGTCCTAACAAATATATCTAGTCAACTATGGATAGCCGGTCCCACGATCGAATTATCCATGCACCCCTCCTTACTGTGATCTCACGTCTTTTTGTGCAAGTGTCGTCATTTTCTAATACTATATAAGTTTACTCCATTGACCTTGAGCTATGAGAGATGTCTCATAATTAAGCAACGTATGAGCTCGGTTATCTACGTGGTATCCAACACACATTCCAAATGTGCAGAAGTTCCCGTTATTAGGTCGAGGTATTAGATCGAGGTACCGCAGAGTTTGTAAAGTTTTACGTGATATTGTTATCTAGCCATCCAATATTCATACGCCCAAGTACTTAGCCTTTAAATTGAATTTCCCTTTGTGGATGCAGAACACATCACTAAAATTTGTATTTGAGAACCTTTTGAGACTTGCACACAAACGCTTTTCACAAATTTTCGTTGTATTTTACTACTATCCAAGCATGCATTTTTTTTAATTAGAAAAGGAGGGTGCGAGTCCCCGGCATCTGCATCGAGTGATGCACACAGCCATTCACACTTATTAATTCCAACCAGATTTACAAAGTACAATATTGAAAAACAAACTGAAGTCAACCTCTCGACAAAGGTCGCTACCACTATGATGGGGGTGACTAACACCAACGCACATCATCTAAAACCTTCAGCTAAACACCAACGCACACCAATGTGCACGCTTTAGTCGCTGCCGCCGTCTTCCATGAACCCGTCTTCAGAAAGGATCAACACCATGACCTTGCAAAATCAGGTCTGGTCGGCGCATCGCCACGATGCCAGACAGCGCCACCAAGTGCGAGTCCATGAACCCGAAATCGAGACCCCGCAGCGCCACGCCGCCGAGCCTCACCGACATCGACGTGGTAGATGAAACACCGCTCCGCCAGCTGACCCCCTCCAGGTATTCGTGTTCCAAAATGATGCCCTCAAGAGGGTGAACGACACCGAAGGTGACGCCATTGTCTGATCTGGAAAACCAGATCTGGGGTTTCCCCCGAACAACACGAGTGAAGTGACGAGAGCAGCAAGGACGATGCCTTCAACAAGGAAACGACGTCAAGCGACACCGTCATCGTCCGCCAAGACCGAGGTCCGAGGTTCGCTTTCACCACTCACGTGCATCACGTCACCCCCCCCCCTACTTACCACCGGCGGCCCCCCGAAACTCGGTCATCGACAGGGAGGCGGGTGATTTGCAGCGGCAACTCCTTCAACAAGGTGGCGGCACCCACGGGCGCCACAGTCGCCGGCCAAAGCCGGCTTTCACCCCGCCATCCTCGCCACCAAGATCGCGAGATCTGAAGAACGAGTCACCACGCCAAGCCACCGATCTGCCTGGAGATCCGCCAAATCGTGCAGATCGGCTCCGCACTAGCCTCCCAGCCGCGCCGCCAATGGCCGAGACCATGAGGCGATGGATCTAGATGGGATCTAGACCCATGGCCAGCCAAACGCTCGATCCGCCGAAGACGGGTCAAAGGCGGCAGCGGCCGCCGCTGATCGATGCCGCCGTCCGACCACCGCGCCCCGAAGACCACCGCCGAAGCCGCCCCAGCCGCCGCGTCGGGTTCGTCGTCACACCTCCACCCCCAGCGCTTTAGGCACCAGGGGTCCGCCGCCACCACGGCCTATGCCGGCGGCAGCGGCGGAGGGGTATCCGAGAGAGGAGGGGGAGGTTGGGCGGTGGAGAGATGCCCCCCGGCGGCATTGGATGAACTCTGTACTCTACCACTAACATATTGCTTGCTATCTAGTACAAGTCATTACCGGTCCTTATGAAAGTAACCTAGCTAGCTACATATATATATATCGCAGCGGTGACGCTGCATCGAAGCATATTACATGCTCGATCGAGGAGGCTAGCAATTAGGCCATGAAGAAGCCCCAGCCCGTGACTCGTTCCGGCAGCGTCAGCGTGGTACATTTCCTGCTCGTCTTCTGCTTAGCATATGTGCTGGGCTTGATGTCCAGCGTCAAATTCCAGAATCTCTACACCCACAACATCTTGTCACCAACGCTGCCTGCTGCCTCTCGGTTGCAATCGCCACCGCCATCGCAAGCAGTACCTTGCAGCATCCTGCCGCCGCCACCTCCTTCCGAGCCGACGCCGCCTTCACTAGTGGGACGGCGCATGGCGTTCGCGGACTTCCTGGCGCCGAGCGCCGGCGGCGTCGTCACGCACACCATGACCGACGAGGAGCTGCTCTGGAGGGCGTCCATGGCGCCGAGGATGAAAAGCATGCCGAAGCACGTCGCGTCGCGCCCAAGATCGCCTTCCTGTTCCTCGTGAGGGTGACCTGCCGCTGCGCCCTCTGTGGGACAAGTTCTTCGATGGCCACCAGGGGCTGTACTCCTCTACGTGCACGCGAGGCCTGGATACACCGGCTCGCCGCCGCCGGACTCCCCGTTCTTTGGCCGCATGATTCCAAGCCAGGTACTACTTGTATGATTTTGGATTTTGTTAACTTGTCAAATTCTTGTCTACGGGCATTAGCTTACCACAGTATACTTTCCAATCCTCAATTTTGAGATGGCACATCATCTTTATGTTTAGGTAGCACTCCACGATTTTTGTATGATACTCGTAACGTGAGAGGTCTAAGTATATATCTGAAAGGTGCAACTTAACCTTAACATATGTATAGAGAGCTATAATTTAATATTAATTAGTTCTTGCTCTTTGCCCTGCAATTGCATGCATTCTAAATAAGAAGTTCAGCCACGTAAAAAAAAGAAGTTCACCCCCTTCATAATTTTTTTTACTGTGCTAGAGAACGAGCTGGGGAAACATAAACCTGGTGGATGCGGAGCGACGTCTGCTAGGGAACGCGCTGCTGGACCTCTCAAACGCGCACTTCGCGCTCTTGTCGGAGTCATGCATTCCACTCCTCAACTTCACTACCGTTAGCGTCTACATCACCGGCTCCGACACCAACTTTTCGACAGCTTCGACCGCGAGGAAAGCCGTGAGCGCCATAGGCCCTTCTTTGCTCAACACAACATCAGCCTCGCGCAGTGGCGCAAGGGCGCTCAGTGGTTCGTGATGGACCGCGCCTTCGCCCTCGAGGTCATCTCGGACGAGACCTACTACGGCCCCGCGTTCCGGAGCCACAAACACGCGCTTCGCATTGGACGAGCACTACATCCCGACGCTGGTGAACCTGCTGGGCTTGGGCAATCGCAACTCAAACCGATCGGTCATGTACTCCGACTGGCGGCAGCCACGGGGCCCCAAGAGCCACAGTGGCGGCGAGGTCACGGAGGGGCTCATCAAGGAGATGAGGCGAGGAATGGACGGGAACTGCACCTACAATGGCAGGGTGGCAGAGATTTGCGCCTTGTTCGCGCGTAAGTTCAAGCCGAACGCGCTCCTGCCCTTGCTCGATTTGGCTCCCAAGGTTATGGGTTTTGGATAATCGAGATGTCTTGTATTTAATCTTTGAGCACCCATGATCAATCGTTCAATCTTAATCTCTTTGAACAATCTAGTTGTTTAGCATTGAACGGTATTTCAGCAGTGCAATCCACCTTGTGCAGATATACTCACATATTAGTACATGAACTATGTAATGTCGGGATATTCCTCCCAATATTTGTAAAACAAATGAGGAGAACATTATACTTGTCCTTCATAGCATGACTTTTTTTTTTCCAAAGCAAGGTTATTTGACCACCATTCCATAACATTTGAAGTATTGTTCTATTGAGCCAAGGAGAGTCACTAAAGCCGCTCCACAAGAGAATTGCCGTCCATATTCGGGAGGTAATGTACGAGAAGAGAAAGAGCACCGAAACCTTAAAAAACACTCAGGTCATGTACGAGAAGCGAAAGAGCAAATCCCCAATGACTTGATTCTTATTGCTTACAACCTCAATAAGATGTATGACAAGACGAAGGTTGGCTATAACAACGACCAAGTCTAATTCAAGGGACTACTAGTAGTCAAAAACATAGGACTCAACCAAGTACAAACTCAAGAAGCGTGTGTGCTACAATTGTCATTACTCCGGACACTACATTGCAAATTGTCTCAACCCTCCCAATGAGAAGGACGAGGGGCAAGAAGGATAGGATAAATATTAAACAGGGATAATTTCAAGGACCGGAAGAAGGCCAAAAGCGTCCAGCGCTACTCTAGATACAAGTCCAGGCCATTCTAGTAGATTGATAGTTTTTCTTCAAATCTTCGATCTACAGACATGGAAAGAAATAACACAGGCCAGAATATATGCTATCCAAACAGACGAGTCAAGCTGAAGGTTTTAACTGGAAACTGTTGCGACGTAGTTTCCTACTGCCATACGTGTCGTATATTACACAAACAGGTCACACTGGTTGGTTGGTCATGTTCCTAGCAGATACGGGTCAGTCATATGTCCATGTCGATCAAGGCGTCCTCATCCTCGCCGTCAGAGAGCGCGCCGGCAAGGAAGTCATCTCCTGCAAACTTGCTGCAGTAGCATAGCAAACTGTCAGTAATTCATGTAGTTATCGAACATGTCCTATAGTGTTCTTCATACGAAAGAAATCATGTGCCTACCTAGTGCAGCAGCAGCGGAAGCTCACTACTCGCTTCAGTTCCGGTTGTAGAAGAAAAAGTTGATCGACCATCTACAAGAATAACATATTGGCAGTTTCCATATCAGAGCATCCTGATGAGTGGCTCAAGTTCAATTCAAACATGGTTACTACAGATAAGATGGTCATAACATGGCTCCTTTCTCCAGAAATGGATCTCCGTCAGAGTCTGGGTTATAGCTGTAGATGTCACACTCTCTGATTTTGATAACCTACAAAATAAGGTGTAAATGTATGTGTGCCGACTCATAGTCTGAAATAAGCATTTAGTGAGTGTTCACCTCATCAATAGCTTTAGTCATACTGTCCAAGAGAGAACAGCCATCATTTTTTGCAGCCATAGCTGAAAAATAGCCCAAGATTTAGGGTAAACATTACAAAAACCGGTGGACGAAAACAGTCTGTGTCATTTGTACGTTGAAAACTTAGTTGTTGCAACTATATGACTTTCCCTTTTGCATTCCAGAACTTAATGTTAGTGTTTACTAACATGTGTATTGATCAAGAGTAAGATCACAGAACTCATGAAAGCATTACCGTAGAAGCCTCCGACAAGAAGTTGTCTAGCATCTGCTTGAAACTTTCCAAATCTTCTTCTTTGAAGAACAGGTGTGCCCGAACAGCACTGCTAAGCGAAGAAGTGTTGACAAAAGGATGTTAAATCTAATCTGAAGGTCATGCCATCATGCATATGTCGCATGACAATATGAAGACCTTAAGAAAGGTAAGGCTCTGTCAAATTTCAAAATGTTCAAGGGAAATGGAGAGAATTGAACTCTCAGCTCAAAAGAGCAACGGCTATTAATCCGTTTGTCATGCCATTTGACAACACCCCCTTAGGCTGGTCGGAAAGGACAATAGCGGGTTGTCATATCGCCCAAAAAAGCTGAGTATGACATTACCCAATATCCTTCCTCCCAGATTTGCTGAATAATCACGAGGACACACTTTTGTAAGACAGAATTACCTGAAATCATAATCTGGATACATATGACCAAGAGTGAGGACTAGATATATCAACGTTTTCCGGCTGGAATAAACAAGGAACATAAAAAGAATCAGGCTGGTTAAACAGAAAATGTGCAAAATAAAGGTAATGTACACACTGTTACCTGGATCTACAAGACAAATGCTCCACAGGTGAAGGAGGGTCACTATCAGAAGACTTCCCGAGGTAATCAAGAATCTGAATGCGCAACAGAAAAGTTAAATTAGCACATATATAAGCATGCATAAATTTATCATTGGCATGCCGAGATACCTAAATTTTGACAAGGATGGAGAAGCAAAAGTTCATGCGTACTACATACACCTTCATAAGGCATGATATGCATATCTTTCTGACTAAGATGCTCATAAGGGGGAAAGGTTATACTGAATAGTAAAAACAACTACAGTGGAACAAAACTTAAATATAAGATTTTCATAAAATTCACATGCTCATTATTTCCTATCATGACAGGTATGCAAAAAGACTTTCACAAATTAATGCCTGACTACAACGAACCGCAGATATGAAACAAAATATCAACGTAAGCCTCACCCACTGCTTTAAACAGAAATTCACATGGTACTACAAACTGGCATAACTTAGTTCTAGTTTTTATCCGATTCCAATGACAATCACAAGACATATACTTTCTTTACATTACACAGAAAATTATATGTTGCCACAGACTTGCATAACATAACTCCAGTTTTTATATGATTCCCAACAATAAGCACAAGACAAATGATATCCCAACAAACGACAATAGTGAAAATGCCTGGTGATTCACCGCTGCATTACAAGAGAAGGGATATCAGTTATCATAAAAATAAATGAGCTGAACGGAGGTACGTACGTCATGTTCTAGACTTATTGAAAGCCGGCGATCATTCCCGGCATGCTTGCCTGTAGATCAACATAGAGTGTGACCCTATTGTGATGGTATAATATGCACAATAAGACAGTCAATGGAGAATACTCTTCAGGACCGGGCCGGCATAATCCGGGGCCCTGTGCCAAGCTTTGAAATGGGCCCTACTTTCTCTTTACCAAAGTCCTTATAACGGTTCATGTCGAAGTGTCGGTCAGGATTGGGAGACAGTCAATCGGCTGATCGTAGGACTAGAGAACGCCAAGAAGGAACAAAAGACGAACTAGCACTCAATGTTTCTCATAGGGTTTGTCGCGTCGCTAGCCTGATTGATCCACATGAGGGTTCGTTCTAGACTCATACAAGTCCACAACCACATCTCCATGCATACAGGTGAGGTCCTTCAAATTTTTTGAATGGATTAGTAACTATTAATTTTATTCCCCACTAAGAAATATCACTACCATTGATGTGGCGCTCTTCTCCAATCGACTACCTCACTAAGGCAGGCTAAGTCATTTTCCCCACCGTCTTGTCTAAAGTATTGGATAAATATAGATAAAGTTTAATTTAAACGTTTCTTAGTAGATCAAATAGATGATGTATATGAATGTTTTTACGAGTCATTGAGGGGCGTAGAGGCAAGGCATCATCTGTTAGCCTGGCACCCAGCCTCAGGTGAGGACTTTTGAATTTTGCGAATTGATTGACAACTGTTAATTTTGTTCCCCAATGAGAAATATTGCTAGCATTCGAAAAAATAGATTTTTTAATTGTAACGCTTAATAGTAGATTAAATCGATAATGTACACGCCTGTTTTACTGCAAGGCATTACTTGTTGGCCTTGATCATTTCCCTTTGCTGTAGTTTTCTTTATCCTTAATCATTTCCATTTGCTGTAGTTTTTTTTATCGTGGTTAAAAACATGGAAAAATAAAACTTGCGTTCGCGGATGGCAGGACTTGAACCCTCCACCTGCTAGAGGAAAGAACTAGTTTACGACCAACGCATCATCGCTCCCTTCACGTAATCTACAAACATTTTTGTATTTACTTGAGATGATAACTAAAAATGCAAAATATGGGGCCCCAAAAATTTGGGGCCCTGTGCGGGCCGCACATTCGGCACAACAGTGGGCCCGGCCCTGATACTCTTACATGAGAATGCTTCAAGGCTCCCCCTTATTGTACAATCACCAAGATTCAGTTGGTCTAGGAACACATTTACACTGAAAGGAAACAAAAAAATGTAGTAATTTAGGGAAACGAATATTGCATGTTACCATGAGCACTTGGACAAGAAGAAAGAAGCAGAAGACGCCATGTTTACCAGTCGAACGGTGTGTATTCTAAAAGCTTCATGCCGAGCGTCTTGTGAACTCATACAAATACCCACCAGACCAGATGAGTATCAAGAAGTTGAGCTTCAAATCGAACTGCGAAAGCAACACACCAGAAGAGTAAGTAAACAGGAACTCAAACAAATAGTATGATAAGAAGTGGGATGAACATTAAAACAAACAATTCTAGCCAAAAAAAATTGCCCGGTTCCTTTCCCCTTGCAATCTAGACATATACCACCAGAAAGCAGAGGTGTTCGATTTCAATGAACATATGGTCATCCATTCTAAGGATGTGGATTCGTATACGAAATAAACTTGGTTCTGGCTGTGGATATGGCAGACGGTTGTTAGGAGCGAAAGCACAGCAAGAATGGACAACAGCAACCACACTTGAAACATTTGTTGCATACAAGAATGAGTACAATGGAGCGACCACAGAACTAAATTCATACATGTTCCTTGGCTAGCCACTCAGAGCAATTGGTGGACAGCACAATGTCAATGTTCAGCGCAGGCATCATTTCAAAGTTTCTCGTGTGTTCAAGTGTTCCAACCTAGACATTATCCCAAGTTAACGATGGGGTAAAGTGCCACTGCCCGATCTCAAGGCCCAGAAGATGGGATTATGGCTAATAACACGAAGCATCAACGCATCCTTTAGTACGCTAGCCGTTATTTGATTAATAAAAGTACATACTGAAATAAAATTCACTTGATAAGCAGACAAGCTTCCAAAAACATCCGAGGAGCCCAAACGAGCCGTCCAACTGCCGCAGTTCTCCCTACCCAAGTACCCATCCCTACCCTGAACCAGCCCTCCCGAATTCGCAACCACACAACCGTCCACAGCCTGCCTGCCCGCCGGCGGCGCCACAGAATTCCGGTGTGGCGGACACGCATCCACGGCCCTACTGCTCTATTCCCCCGGCCCCCGCGCCACTACCGTCGTGGCGCCAAATCGAACGCGCGCGCGACGGCGGAACCAATCTACCCAAGCACGCACGAACGAACGACACGCGCGAGCGACCACGCACGCAGATCTCGCGCGAGGAGAGCCCGTTGGCGCGCGATCGATCGGTCGGTCGGGAAGGAGGAAGAAGAAGACGAAGAGGAGGGAGGAGGTTGATCCGTACCTCGCAGCGAGATCTGGAAGCAAAAGGAGAGGGAAAGTAGGCGCGCGTCGGCGGACGGAGCTCCCGGGATCTGCTTGCCTGCCACCCACCACCACCACCACCACCGGACCTCTGTTGTTTATCCCCTTCCGATCCTCTCCTCTGTTGTTTATCCCCTTCCGATCCTCTCCTCTGATTTTTCTTTCTCCTCGCTGCTCGTGCCCTGTGGATGAGAGCGAGAGGTCGACGGCCACGTGGCGCCCCCGTGAGTTCACGGAGCCACGAGCGGAGGTACGGAACGTTATCCGTTGCGCCTGCAGGTGGGCCCCGCCGAGACACCCGCTGCGCCTCGGGGAATAAACTCCACGAATCTTCTTCTCTTTAAAAAAAAAAAAAATCGGGGAATCCGAATCCCGCGATATATGCTGAATCAGCGGGCCTATCCCCGGACCGGGCTAGCCCACGGGACGTCTGGCCTCGTAGAAGGAAAACCCGATGCTTCACAGCTTCGGGGTGTGCTGGTTTGGGTCCAGATTCATCCACCCAAACCTGTGGCTATGAACTTCTAGAAGCAAAAGTCCCCTAGGCGAGAAAACCTAGGGTTTGGAGTCCTCCGGCGGCGGCGCCGTGAGTTTTCGTTATTCGCTTTTTGCCGGCAGACTTCTGCCATCCGTCGCAATCTCTCGACCCTAAGGCCATCGGTCCCTCTCGCGTGGAGGTTCTGCCGTCTAGGGTTTTGGGAGTCCTGGTGAGTAACTCGATCCATGTCGGGATCGGGAGACAGCGGATCCCGTGCGGGTCCATCGGAGGATCCAAGTGCTCTTCTGGAACGATTACATCTGGAGGAAAACGAGGTGGATGACTTGATCTGGGAAGAGGAGGTTGACGATCCACTGATGGGATCGAAGTGGCTGGCGCTGGCTCGTGTGCATACCATGAAATCTTTCAGTTAAGGGGCGCTAATAGCGGATATGAGGGCTGCTTGGAATCCAGCACAACAGGTAACCTGGAGAAGAATAAACCCTAATCTTTTCTCGGTACAATTCAACTGCTTAGCTGACTGGAACATGGCAATGCATCAAGGACCCTGGGAGTTTAGAGGGTTTGGTGCTTTATTGATGGTAGAATATGATGGGCTCTCAAATCCGGAGACTATCAAGCTTGACAAATTAGAGACTTGGAGCCAAATCCATAAACTGCCTGATGCTGTTCTAAAAAATGAAGCTTTTCTTAGGAACATGGCGAAGCGTATTGGGGAGGTTCAAGAAGTTCAGACTACCCTCCCGAACGATTTGTTGGCCAGTTCATCCGGGTTCGGGTCAAGATAGATGTGGCACAAAAATTGACCCGGTTTGTTAGTTTCACAAGGGCTGGTAAAATGGATTTCTATCAAGTTAAGTATGAAAAGCTGCCGACGTTTTGCCGAGCGTGTGGCAAAATAGGCCACTGGCATCAAGAATGCGGCACGGGAGAGTACGAGGAGGACAAACTGGAATGGGGTCCATTCATACTTGCTCCTACAAGGGGCCGAGGAGGCACTCGGGGTAATGGTCGTGGTTTTGGCAGAGGCAGAGATGGAGGACGAGGTGATGACAGGTTTAACACTAGAGGTGGCCGCAGCGGCTTTGGCAGAGGAGATAATGGAGGAAGCAATTCTGATAGGGATCTCAACCTGGCAAATACTGACCCTTCAGTCAGTTGGAGATGGAATAAGATGCATACCCATCAGGGGATGGAATCGGATGAAGACCCTGATCTGGATAATACTAATGACACGGTGATGACTGAACATCACCCATCAGCTCGGAAACGTCTTGCTATGGATGATGCTCCGAAACAGAAAAGTGATATGACAATGGTGGTGGCAGAGCTCAACTCTGCTACTACGGCTCATCCTGAACCGGCTCCGGTGGGGAGTTCTGAACAGCATACTACTCCACAAAAGAGCAACAACAAGAAGAAATTAAAAGCGAATAGTGGGTGGCAGTGGATACGAAAGATAACCCAACAGGAGTAAATGCTACGACGGCTGAGGAAACTGAGGTACAACCGGATATTTCGTCTGAGGAGGTTGAAAACAATAACTTACCGAAGGATGGAGCTAACTCCCCTTCACCAGGATCGGCGGGCCCTTTCGAGGAGCCTGGTCGGGCGCAATGAAGATATTAAGCCTAAACTGTCAGGGCTTGGGTAATGCCCCGACAGTTCAAGCGCTTGCGGATGTCCAAAGGCGGTATAACCCCGAGGTGTTGTTTTTGTCGGAGACACATCTTGATGAATATCCGGCAGAATGTTTACGGAGAAGACTGAAGATGGATTTCAAAATCATTAATCCGAGTGATGGAAGAAGTGGGGGAGTCATCCTCTTTTGGAAGAAGGAGATAGTGATTCAACAAAAAAATTCTCACCAAAGTATATTGATGTTCTTGTCATTGAAAGCCCTGATAAAACATGGAGGTAACTGGAATTTATGGGGAACCACGATGGGAAGATAAGTACAAAACTTGGGATAGCTAAGGGAGTTAAAAGGAGTTTCTGATTACCATGGGTTGTCATTGGTGACTTCAATGAGATATTGTTCTCTCATGAGAAAGAAGGGGGTAATCGACGTCCCCTTAGATACATGGATGCCTTCCGAGAGGCCCTAGTGGATTGTGAACTAGAAGATTTAGGTTATTCGGGTGAAATCTTCACTTGGAAAAGAGGGCGGATAAGGGAAAGACTGGACCGTGTAGTGGCTAATGGGGCATGGTCTATCATGCACCCGGGAGCAGCTTGATACACTTGGATTATATGCGATCGGACCACAGACGATTCTCCTTGACACTGATTATCAACAGCTTGTCGGTCATGGTTGATCTAAGAAAAAGAAATTTGAGGCAAAGTGGCTACAAGAAAAAGAATTCCTAGATGAGGTCCAACGGGCCTGGGACACTGCCGGTCCAGCGGATGGGGTTCTAGCTTGGTTGGGCCGCATGCATGCGCTTTGCATGCATGGGATAGCAAGTTCTTGAGGAAGCCGAAGAGACGCTTACGCCAAGCACAACATGAGCTGCAAGCAGCGATGGATGGTCCAATATCAGATGAAAATGAGCTAAGGCAAAAGAGATGGCTAACTTGATTGAATTGCTTCTGGAATAGGAGGAAATTTATTGGTCCCAACGCTCTAGAGCTAATTGGTTGCAATATGGCGATAGGAATACTTCTTTCTTTCATAATTTTGCTTCAGCCCGCCAAAGAAGAACTTTATCAAAAAACTACGGGACGGAGATGATAACTGGGTGGAAGGTACAGAAATGCTGAAACCCTTGGTTTTGAATTATTTTTCTAACCTTTTTTCGTCTGAAGTCCAGGAGTTAGACCCGCAGTTCTAGATAAAATTCATCCAAAGGTCTCACAAGATATGAATGAGAAACTCTTGGCCCCTTTTACGGCGGTGGAGGTCCGGAAGGCGGCGTTTAGTATTGGTGATCTGAAGGCTCCGGGGCCGGATGGTCTTCATGCGATCTTCTATAAAAAATTCTGGAATATTTGTGGCGAATCAATTACTGCAGAAGTTTACAAGCTCTAAATTCTGGGGTGATCCGGATGGGTGGAATGATACAACCGTGGTCCTCATACCCAAGGTTGATACCCTGAGATGATTACACAATTCCGCCCCATAAGTTTGTGCAATGTTATTTACAAAATCATCTCCAAAATGCTTGCTCTTCGACTTAAAGGTATTCTCCCAGAGGTGATTTCTCCCACTCAGAGTGCATTTGTTCCTGGACGTCTTATTACAGACAATGTGCTGGTTGCTTATGAATGTGTTCATTCAATAAAAAACAAAAGATCTGGCTCTAATGGTTCTTGTGCAGTCAAGCTGGATATGCACAAAGCTTATGACCGGGTGGAATGGCTGTTCCTGGAAAATATGATGAGGCGATTGGGCTTTGACGAGAGATGGATTGTGCTGATGATGGCTTGTGTGAGGTCGGTGAGATATCAAGTCAGATTTAATTCGGAAGAGACCGAGAGCTTTACCCCCACTAGAGGTCTTCGACAAGGAGATCCTCTCTCCCCTTATTTGTTTATGTTATGTGCAGAGGGTTTATCTAGTCTTTTGTTGTACGAAGAAGAAGTTGGTGGCATGGATGGGATACGGGTGTGCAGAAATGCACCGTCAGTTTCACACCTTTTATTTGCTGATGATTCCCTTATTCTCATGAAGGCGGATATGAACAATGCAACTTCACTGCAACGAGTGCAGATACTTACTGTGCAAACTCAGGACAACTGGTGAGTTTGGCAAAATCAAGTATTTTCTTCTCTCCGAACACTAATGCTCTCATTAGGGCAGAAATTTGTACAGCCTTGCATATAGACACGGAGGCCTTAACTGATAAGTACCTAGGGCTGCCGGCACTTGTGGGTGCGGATAGGAGTGATTGTTTTGAGCATTTCATTGAGAAAATTATTCAGAGAAAGAGAAGCTGTTGTCCATTGGTGGAAAAGAAATCCTATTGAAGGCGGTTGCCCAAGCAATTTCGGTCTATGCGATGTCGGTTTTTCTTATTCCGAAAGGAGTGTGCAAACGCATGACAGATGCCATAGCCAAATTCTGGTGGGGAGATGATGAGAACAGTAATAAGATGCATTGGTTTGCATGGTGGAAATTATGCTATCCAAAGAATGAAGGGGGGATGGGTTTCAGGGATCTTCACTCCTTCAACTTGGCGATGCTGGCAAAACAAGTTTGGAGGTTGATTAATAATCCTGAGTCCCTATGTGCAGAATTCTTAGAGCGAAATACTACCCCAATGGTGATATTTTACAAGCAGGACCGAAAGCAGGCTCATCCTTTACATGGCAAAGTATCTTGGCTGGCCTAACCACGTTTAAAAGGGTTATATTTGGAGAGTAGGAAATGGTGAGAGTATCAACATATGGACTGACCCTTGGATCCCTTCAAGCCCAAACCGCAAGATTATATCTCCAAGAGATGGTTCGGTCTATACAAAAGTCCATGAACTGATCAGTCCAATAACAGGAACATGGAATGAAACTCATGTAGGACGGATTCTTCAAATTCCAATTAATAATCAAGGTTTTGATGATTTTATAGCTTGGGCTCATACAAAGCATGGACGATATGAGGTGAGATCTGGTTATCACATCCAATGGAAACATAGTTTTGGTGCTTCGGCTGCTGCTCTTGCCCTGCCTGTGCGTCAATCCATAATCCGGTCTGGAAAGTTGTATGGGGTCTTCAAGTGCCAAGCAAAGTTAAAAAAATTATATGGAGAGCTATGCATGGGATTATCCCTGTTAATTGCATCCTAGCTAACAGACACATTACGATCAGTGGAGCATGCCCTATATGTAATATTGAGGCTGAGGATACTCGACACCTTCTGTTCCAATGTGGTGCTGCTAAAGAGTTATGGACAGCGTTAAATCTAGGTGAGTTCATTGAACAAACCTGTGTTGTCGACAGAGAGGGGTCGGCGGTTCTTGAACACATTTTTCGTCTTCCGTCTAATCAGTTCCCGGCCTACAAATAGTTCAACTCAAGGAAACTATAGCCATAGCGTGCTGGTATCTTTGGTGGATGAGACGCCGCCGAACACACAAGGAAGACGTTCCCCCCTTGAATAGATGTAAATTTTCAATCCTCTCCATGGCGGCTAATTATGGTAAAGGTAAAACAAAAAATGCTGCTGTTGGATCCATTAGGTGGACCAGACCAGCACCGAGGCAGGTGAAACTCAATGTTGATGCATCATACTATGAAGATAGCTGTGCAGGTGCAACTGGAGCTGTGCTGCGTGATTTCCAGGGCTCCTTTATAGCTGCTTCTACGGTGTATATTCCACAGGTACTCTCCGCAACTATGGCAGAAGCGGTGCAATGAAAGAGGGGTTGGCACTTGCAAACAGGATGGGGTATAATGTGATTGAAGCTGAATCCGACTCCACTGATGTTATTGAAGCCTGTACAGGAGGTGAGACGTGGTGGAGTACATCAGCAGCAATCTTTGCTGATTGTGTTGACTACGTGGCTGCAATCGGACAAGTTTCCTTCAAGCATTGCCCTAGGGATGCTAATAGAGTGGCGCATGAGCTAGCTAAGCATAGTTTTCATACGAAATCTTCTTGTAATTGGGTCGATGAACCCCAGGCTTTCTGCTAGATACCCTTTTAAACGATGTAACTATGTGATTTTGTGAGGCGGCAGGTTCCAGACGCACACTTTTCCTTCCAGGGTACCTTTGGGGACTGGAAGGTTTTTAATGAGGCGGCCTGCTGACCTAATATATGGCGGTTCAAAATTCAAAAAAAAACTTCTAGAAGCAAACAATAAAAATAAAATCATTTGTCTATCAGTTTGTCTTTTAACATGAGTCTAGCTATCAAAGTTATAGCCAAGGTTTTATTTTCCTTACAGCTTGAACAATATCGGCACAAGGAGCATATATGTGAAAAATAAACCCTAGTTTTGTAAGCCAGCTCGAGTATTGCCCAAATATTGGCAAGCATACAGGAAAACACCCCAAGTTTGCTTTGACAAAACGCTTTGTGTTGGACACCAACCGACACATATATGACCTTAGTTAGCACTCGCCAGCTCTAGGATGGCTAAGGTCTCAGTTTTTTCAAAATAATTGGAGTATACTATGGCTTCTAAAACTACTGTAGTATCAAATATTTTGAGGTGGTTGAAGACACGGAACTACAGCTTAAGATACTGAGGTATCCTCCAATATCATAAATTTTTGCAGTATTGAAAATTTCAGTTGACCTTTTTTGTAAGAGTGAATTCCACTTTTTACCCCATATTTGTGATTTTGTGACACATATTACCCCATTTGGTGATAATTTTACCGAAATATTCCATTTAGGAAATAATGAACACACTTTTACCCCAATTTTAGCATTATATATGTGTTGTTAGATAAGACCAGCATGTTAGTCGATGTGGAAAAAAAATTAAAGACTGCGCTGGCATCATGGACTATCTGTGCAACCTTTTTCTTCATCATATGTTATATTCCTCTCATTCATCCTGCTAATTTTGAACCTAAATCATCACCTCATATCTTGTCCAATGGGTATGAATGAGAAAAAGAGGGTCCAAAGTTTCTGAAAGGGTAATCTAGACGATTTTTTGCTAGATGGGATAATTAGTGTCACAAATGCACGACTAGAGGGTAAAAAATGGAGTTCACTCTTTTTGTAAACCGAAGTATTCCTGGCCCTAGCACCAGAATACTCTGGTTTTGGAATACAATACGGTTTTAGAAGCACGAGCAGGAATGTTATCCGCTGCGCCTCGGGGAATGAACTCCGGGAATCTTCTTCTTATCTTCTTCTCTCGAAAAAATATATCGTGGATTCAAGGGAATCAGAATCCCGCGATACATGTTGGCATCCTCCAACAGTGGAACCAGCGGGCCTATTCCCGGACGGGCTTTGACCCATGCCTCGGGCCGTCTGGGCTCGTACCGTGACAAGGAAAAGCCAGTGGTTAACAGTTTCGGGGGGGGGGGGTACGCCTTGTTCGATCCACAAAAACATTTGGCTTTCTCTCCTCAAGAAAAAACATTTATTTTTCAGCTTCTAAAAAAAATCAATAGTGGCGCCAAGGTATTTTGCCGCCTAGTGGGTCAGCGCCGATGCCTATGGCGCTGACTTTGTTCGACTCAAAAATCAGGTGCCGCCGACCTGAACAGGTTCAGCTCCAATGTTTACGTCGACCTCGGGGTTAGATTTGGTATAGTTTCACCAACTGGAACACGCGCCGTGATGGTAGGAGTTACACACAAGAGAGAGCATACGATCGTGGCTGGGTACTCAAGGATGGAGTACTATATTTTTAACACCAGCGAGCAAGAAAGGTTTAAAAAAAATTGTTGCAAAGAAATCTGCATTTTTTGTTTAACCATATTTTTTGTAGCATTACTTTTCTGAAAATGTTGAGGGGGTAAATCACCACGATGCCATATTCGCTGTAAATATCGGGAAAGACACGGGCAACATGATCTATACCCTTTGCTTAACTTGAGCTGCTTTGTAGTGCGGAATGATTTTACAAAACAATTGGGACTAAAATGCAAAATCATGCAGCGATTGATTCTAAGCAGTGGAGAAGGGGATGATTTTGACCTTTTGTAGGTCGACATACGCCTAGCCTAGCGCCAAGCATACATTTTTATCAGTGGCATCATAAAACAATGGAATACCACGAAAAGAAGCCAACACGCGGTGTGCACCCATCTAACGAGATTATGCTAAACATGTGCTCGGCACACATTCATCTTTGTGCTAAGATGAGTTAACATAACCGATGACTCGTCAGTTCTCGATTTCGCAATTTTCTTGTGCCTCCTAATCCTATAAAAAAAGGTTCCATGTGGCATTAATCTTCTCATGATATTATTTTCTGAGATTGGACCATCATGAAGATCAGAATAACAGATCAAGGTTTAAACTCCATGAGACTAGCATATGAGGTTGGACACTTTGAATGCAATTTCCTCATTCAAGTGTGAGTACGTGTATAGACAAAACATGTAAGTTTATAAAGACATGGTTGGTGGAAGCGTAATGGGGATATTAACTACTAGCCACACGTCATCACAATCTAATGGTTTAACTACATGTGCCATAATCGTTGCCATGACCAATGAACACTGTGCCATATCGGGCGTTTGGCCCATATTATACTACTATTAAAAAGGGGATTGGAGAGGTCTCAACTTTAGCAAGAAGGAGTCCCAGACCTTTTGAGAATGATCAATCATCTTGTTTCAAAATTGTCAAAAGTGGGTTTGGAGAGGTCATGATTTTAAATAATGTTGACCCCACTATTTTGTAGAGTGATAAAAATTATGTGTTTATAGATCATGAAAAACATTTTTTATGTGATAGTTATTTTGTCAAGTTTGTTCATTATGATACTGAAAATTATTATGAGAGAGGAAAATATGGTTGTAGGATTTTTAATGTTACTAAAACACTTCTCTTTATTATGTTAAAAATTATGAAGTTGCTCTTTTTTATCTTCCTATGCTTGATACTTTATGTCTCATTAATTTATTTGTTTACAAGATACTTACGCATAGGAAATGAGTTAGACTTAAATGTTTTTATTTTGATGCTCTCTTTTGTTTCATTTTATATTCTTATGTGAGCATGTTTTAAAATCATTGTGCCTAGAACCCAATTAGTCAGATAAGTGTGTTGTCATTAACTGCAAAAACGGATTAAGTGCTAACATGCTCTTTCAACATCATCCAAAAAAATCCAGAACTACTCACAACTAGCAAACACCGAGAAAAACCTTACAACATCAAGCGTGTGATTTCACAACAAAAGTCATATTGTCTATAACATCGGAAAGCACATATGCAATATTGAGGGGAAAGACAGACTTGTATAATCACATAAAGAAGTAGCAAAAATCTGTCGTGTGCCTTCAAAACAATCTTGTATGCATTTTTCTTACAAATTTAATGCATGTATGGAATATCGAAAAAATCTTTAGAAAAACTCAACAAACAGGTCTAACTAACTAAAGTGGACTGTTAGCCTCAGAATGGGCCGGAAATTAGTGTTGGGTCGGAAACAAATTAGTGTTGGGTAGGAGAGCTCGCCCTAGAAAAAAGCGACCTACGCTAGCGCGTTGTAGGTCGGCCTAACGGAGGCATTTTCCGTCTTCAAAACAATGTCTTGAAAAGATCAAACCAACGTATACGATCCGTCCTATGGACCTAGGACTTTATCCTGTCTCACTGACCGTGGGTCCCTGTGCAGTGAGCGAGAGTTAGCGTGGGCAGCAAAACAGCTCGTGCGACGTGATTGTAGGAGGGTGGCTGGGTACTCAAGGATGGAGTACAATATTATTAACTCAAGCGAGCAAGAAAGGTTTTCATTGCGTGTACTACCGAGAGCGTGAAAGCGGTGAAATTATTTCATGTGCCATGTGAACGAAGAATAATTATCACTTTGTTTTTCTCTTTTCCCTATTATTATAGATCTGCTTTGTAAAAGGTTTCCCTTATCATTTTGCATTGATTCGGCCTATTAATTTTGTTTACAAAGCAAGGAGAAAACATGTTTCAACACGAACAATAATATCGTTGGCGTCATGTTCAAACTGGTCCTTTTGATGCAAATGAATGTGCAAAAAATGCTGCTTACTCACTTTTTAATTGCTACAAACACATCATTTTTGTTGCAAAGCAATATGTATTTTTTGCTTAACCACCTTTTTTTGTAGAATTACTTTTCTGGAAATGTCGGGGCAATTTATTGCAATAGTTTATTTTATTTTGTTTGATACACGGGGTGAAGGATGTTGTTGCAACACTCAGGACTTTGCTACAATGTGAGGGTATAAATCATCGTGGTGCCATATTACTAACTATATGAAAGCTGGCCGATTTAGCGAGCCCTCAGCGCTCCTGCTACTGTTCTAAGGAACAGTGTACTGTTCCTAGGAATAGTGTTGAACAGTACGTGTCAATTTGCAGAAAACACCCCGCAAAGGACTAAAATATAATTTTAGCAAAATGCAGGGACTTTTCTGCAAAACGTCCACAACTCCCTCTCCCTCTCCCTCTCCTTTCTCTCCCGTGCGGCCAGAGGTCGCCGCCGCCGACGCCCATCGCCGCCGTTCCGCGCCTCCCTGCTCGAATCAGAGCCGACGGCGAGCTCCGCCGTCACCTCCTCTCCCTCCTCACCACGATTCGCCTGCCGGGACGCCGCGCGCGCGCCGGAATCGCCGCCGACATCCGCGCTGTCCGCCGCCGCGTTTTTCGCCGCCGGCGACGTTCGGCGACCATATGGTTCCGTCCCGCCGCCACTCGCCTCCCCGCGACGCCCTCGCGCGTATCCGCTCGGTCCCAGCGTCGCGGACGTGCTGGGGCGAGCGGAGCATCCTCGCCCGAGCTCGGCAGAGCGTCCATGGCGTCGCTGACGTCACGATGACGCAACACGGGCCCCACTGTCAGCTTTTTCGTATTTTCCGTAATTGTTTTCCACAAATAATAAAACCCTGACATGTGGGTCCTCCTGTCAGTTTTTAAAATAATTGCATCAAATGCTAAAAACTGAAAAATTCATATCTTTTAATCTGCCATTCAAATTCAAAAAATGCAAATAATATACCAAAATTTGCATAAAAATGAAATCTTTACACCTAACGCATTTCCATGCACGATTGAACAACTTTTAAAAAAATTTAGAAGAACCAATATAACCTTTTAATATTAATTATGGAGCTTATGGAAATAACATCTGTCAGCTTTTCGCAGAATTTCCTACAAATTACTAAATTCTTACATGTGGGCCCCATATTATTTAGACAATTTCCACAAACTGATAAACACTTTAAAACCAACAACTTCAAATCTTTCCATCCAAAAAATGTGAAAAATAATTCAAAATAACCACAACAAATAAATGCTAATTAACTATGGCAAAATGAAAACATATTTACACATTTCAATTTGGTAAAAATTTGGGAAAAAACCCATATGCACTTGCTCCAATTAATGGAGTTGAATAAAAAAATTCTCTAGCTATGGAATTCAAATGAAAATATGTGCATTTCCACCCATTGTGGACTTAAATTAAAAATTAATATTTTTTGCACATTTCAAATTGCTTAAAATTGGAAATACACTAAAATATATCAACATGCTCACAAAAAACATGCCAACTATTTACGGCAAAAAACAAACATGTTCGAAGATTTTGAATTGGTGTATACTTCGAGAAAAACCAAATGCACATCCTCTAATTATGTCAAGTTGAATTTAATAAATGCTCCTATAATGCATTTCCTCCAAAAATGGACTTAAATTGGACATTTCAATTTGGTTAATATTTGCATATAATCTAGATGAACTTCCTCTAAATATGGAATTCAATTAAATAAATGTGCATTTTCATCCATTACGGACTTAAAATAAATATTAATGAAAAATATAAACATATTCAAGCATTCCAATTTGCTTAAAAAATGTAATACTCCAAAATATATCAACATGCCCACAAAAATGAATGCCAACTATTTACAGCAAAAAAAACAAACATATTTGAACATTTTTAATTGGTGAATATTTGGAGAAAATCGAAATGCATATCCTCTAATTATGTGAAGTTTATTTTTAATAAATGCTCATATAATACATTTCCTCTGATAATGGACTAAAATTGAACACTTCAAATTGGTAAATATTTAGATGTCATCTAAATGAACTTTCTATTGGTGTGTACTCCTGGATATATCGACATGCTCAGAAAAATAAATGATACTTATTAATGCCAAAATACAAACAAATTTAAGGCGCCCCCGTGAGCCCACGAATATACGGCCTTCCTTTTGCATGCATACACTAATTACCAAAATTGATGATGTCATCCCAAATTAATACGCCGTGCGTGGCCGAGCCAGAAATTTCTGCCCCTCCTTTGTATGCATGCACAAAAAACCAAAAAGGTGATGTCATCACGCATTAAATGCAAAATTCGAAACTTTAAAAAGTTTTCTAGACCAAACCGTTTATCCGATTTAGAATCCGTTTTCACCGCCAAGCTAGTCATGACGAGATCTTCGAAACTAATCCCATATTGATATATTCTGACAAATTTTTTTGTCCTAAAAGTTACCCACCTGTAACACAGAAGTTATCTATGTTGTAGTATGTAAGTTACCCACCATATTAACGATAGGTTTTTCGGTTGAAATAGAACCATTTTTTGTTGTTCTTTTTGATTTTTTCTAGTTTGGAAGTTAGCACAACTCGTTTTTCATAAATGAACAACACTTTGGGACGGTAAATATATCGTGCAAAAGTTGGTAACTATACACTAAAACACATGTACAATTCATAAGAATTAGAATGATAACTATCGATTTCATAGTGACGACTACACCATAAAAAAGATGGGCATTGTTTCATAATTATTATTTAGAGGACATGGTAACTATATCAATTTCTGGTGGATAACTATACGGGAAATCTAACTAGCAGGCGCCTTACAACTGGTGAAACTGAGTTACTCACCCACTACTGATAAAGTTACCTATGTGTTCATGATGTAGTTATCATCATAAAATCGATGTAGTTACCATACTCCTCGGTAATAGTTACCCACACAATACTCATGGAGTTACACACCCAGTACGTATAAAGTTACCATGTGTTTTCATGTGTAGTTATCCACCCAATTTTTGTAGTTACCATAGTTTCTCGGTAATATTTCCCAACCAATACTGATGGCGTTACCCTCTCAGTACCGTTAAAGTTACTCATGGTTTTTATGGTGTAGTTATCCACCATGAAATCAATATAGTTACCCTACCCTCTCGGTAATAATTATCCGTCCAATACTGAGATAGTTACCCACCTTGTATTGATAAAGTTACCATGTGTTTTCATGTGTAGTTATCCACCACAAAATCAATGTAGTTACTATACTCTCTCAGTAATAGTTACCACCCCAATACTGATAAAGTTACCACCCAGTACTGATAAAGTTACTCATGTTTATCATGCTCTCTTGGTAATAGTTATCACCCAATACTGATAAAGTTATCCATCCAATACTGATAAAGTTACCCATGTGTTTTCATGTGTAGTTATCCACCACAAAATTGTTATAGTTACCCTACCCTCTTGCCCTACTTTCTTGGTAATTGTTACCACCAATACGGATAGATTTAACCACCCAGTATGATAAAGTTACCATGTGTTTTCATGATGTAGTTATCAATACGAAATCAATTTAGTTATCATACTTTCTCGATAATAGGTACCCACCCAATACTGATAGAGTTACCCACTCAGTACTTATGAAGTTGTCACTATGAAATCGACATTTATCATCTAATACTGATGCACGAAAGTGATGTGGTAACTTCAAAAACTCGAAAAAATCGAAAAGAATAACAAAAATGGTTCTATTTCAACCCGAAAACTAATCATTAATATGGTCGGTAACTTACATACTACAGTCTGGGTAAGTTATATGTTACGGCCTTACGGGGGTGGTAACTTTTGTGCCAAATTTTTTTTCCGCCGAAACATATCGACATGGGATCTAGTTTTGAAGATCTCGTCGCGACTAGTCCAACGGTGAAAACAGATCTTAAATCGGATAAACGGTTTCAGCTAAAAAATATTTTAAATTTTCAATTTTCGCATTTAATGCGGGATTATGTCAGCAATTCTGTCATTTAGTGCATGCATGCATATTTGCTTTGTGAGGGCTCGGTTTGGATAAAAAATGGTGGCGGACACGTATTTTGTTGGTGGGACATGTTTTTATCTTAGTGTCTACACTTTTCCAAATGTAAGGCACCTTACACATAGTCGTTTCCATATTTGTATACATTCTAAGTGGACATCATCCAATTATGGATTTAAATTAAATAAATGCTCACAAAATACTGCATGAGAACTGAATCATCTATTTCTATAATATGGACTTTATCTCCATTTTTGTGTGTAAAATTCAAAACTTTCCAACCTGCAATTCAAATTCAATTACATAATATGCCAACTTCTGTAAAATTCATAACTTTTTGTGCGCAATTTAAAAAAGTGCCAACATAAAATCAAAATGTGCATGAGAATTGAATCATCCATTTGTATAATATGGACTTTATCTCCATTTAAATGTGTAAAATTCAAAAAAAATTCAATCTGCAATTCAAATTCAATTACATAATATGCCAACTTCTGTAAAATTCATAACTTTTTGTGCGCAATTCAAAAATGTGCCAACAAAAAATCAACACACTCGAACATTCGAATTTGCTATAAAATTGGAGGTACTCTTTAAATACAAACTCATTTGAACAATTCAACTTGCTAAAGTACTATATTTCGAAAAACACTGAAACACATCAGAATGCCCACAAAAAAATGTCACAAATCTAAACATTCCAAACTGCTTCAATTTTTTTTTAAACAACTCTAAAATATATCGGCTTTCCCACGTTTCAACTTGCTAAATATTTGGAAATACGATAAAATATTTCAAAAAGCTCACAAAAAGCATAATTGTAACACATTTGAGCATTACAATTTGCTATAAACGGCTTCCAAATATCAAAATATGAATAGCACAACTGTAAATATTGAGAAATAGCTATTTTAAACTTATTTTCCAAATAAACATAATTGAATCAACAAACAAAATTTGAAATAGAACATGCTTCAAACAATTTAAAACACTTTACATATATTGTTTTAGGGTACTTAAACAATTTTCAAAATCAACTAAATGCTGCACAATCAGTAACTTAAACTATATCCATCAACAAAATATGAAAAATATATCGACATGAACACAAAAAAAAGCTGACTATTTACGGCGTATGATCAAATTTCAATTTTAGATATTTTAAACTTTTAAAAATCTTCCAACTCTAAGCATTTCGCAAAATTCAAAAGAAATCAAAACTAAAAAATTCCCAATTTGAACGAATTTTGAAATCTGAACAATTTTAAACCACAAGCTTTCTGTGCATTTCAATACTTTTCAGATCTACACACTTTTAAAATGTGGACATTTTCCAAATTTCAATTTTACCACAATAACGCGGCATACAAATTTGAATATTTTAAAAATTGAGATGCCTTTCAAATTTAACCATTTTACTAACGTGAAAATAATTCAAATCTAAATAACTTCCTAATTTGAACAATTTCCAAAATCTAAACAATTCTCAAACGTAATCCATCTTTGCATTCCAACAATTTCAAATCTGCACAATTTTTAAATGTTCACATCTTCAAATTTGAATTTTACCACACGCTGTGTAGTTCAGTTAAAAATTTATGGCACCATACAACCATATATTTCAACGTTTCGATTCACCAACTATTTGGACATACTCTACACAAAAAATTCCAACGGATTTCAACTATTCGAATTACAACGGGTGCGGTCAATATCTAGACAAAATTCAAATTGACTTCCTCTAATTATATGCATTTAAATTTATTAAATTTCTAGCAAATGGAAGTGTTTCTAAAAATTCCCATGCGGAAAATACGAAAAAATACAGCAAAATGCTCCGAACAATAAATACTAATTATTTAATGCGAAAAAATATATGTTCGAATATTTGAATTGATGAATATTTGAAAAAAATCTTAATGCACTTCCTCTTTAGAACAATTTCTAGAACACGAAAGTATTTCTATAAATATCCTCACAAAAATAAATGCAGATTATTTGTGACATATAATCAAATTTCAAATTTACATATTTCTAAATTTTAAAAAAAGCTCCGAAATCTAATCATTTTACAAACATTACCAGATTTAAATTTTATTTACTTCACAGGCACGGCATGCTCAGAAAAATAAATGATACTAATTAATGCCAAAATACAAACATATTTAAACAATTCAAATTCGCTAATATTTGTATACAACATAAGTGGACTTCATCTAATTATGAATTCAAATTTAATAAATGCTCACAAAATAAATATTCTCTGATTATGGAGCTATCTTACAGATTTATTAAAAAATACAAACTAACAAAAACGCGGCGTGACGCCGCGCGAAATTCCACTAGTATCAGGAAAGACACCGACAACACGATCACTTCCGTTAAGTGCAGCTGCTTTGTAGTGTGCATTGATATTCCAAGAAAATTCGGACCGCAATGCAAAATCATGGAGCGCGCGGCTGATTCTAAGTAGCGGATGACGAGATGAGGATCATACTGCGAGTAGAGGGCAATGGTTTTTGACATGTGCAGGTTGGTCTACCCCTATAGCCTAGCGTCGCCCATACCAGTTTATCAGTTTATCAATGGCATCATACACGAGTAGCACTACCACGAAAAAGAAGGCAACATGCGCAGTGAAACCATCTGACTAGAGAATGCTCAACTGGTTGCTCGCGAGACATTATTCTACGTGATAGGGCGGGTTAACATAACTGACGGCTCGTCAATTATTGATTTCGCAAATTCCCTTGTGCCTCCTAATCCTATGCAAAAAAGTTATTTTGTGGCATATTATTAAGTATCTCGTAATACTGTTTTCTAATACATCGTGAAGATCAGAAGAACCTGTCAAGGTTTAAACTTCATGAGACTAGCATATGAGGCTGGGCAATTTGGAAGCAAAGTTGTGAGTGCGAGTACAAATGAAACATGCACCTTTATATGGACATGGTAGGTGGAAGTTTGCTGAATATTAACTGCTAGCCACGTCATCACTATCTGATGCCATAATTGTGGCAACAATCATTAAACAGTGTGCCATATCGGAGCTTGTCCCTTAGATATGGGAGGGATAAAAACTGCGGTTTGGAGGGTTAGGCATCCCTTCGGTGAGTACGCACTCGAACACGAAACCTCGCGGGCAGGTGGTATCAACACCTCCTAACCATCCGGGCTATGCCTCGGTTCTCTATGCGATGGATAGGGAACAATGATTACCGGCTTTTACATATAACTTTGAACCTCACGTTTGCTAATAAAAAATGAGTATCTTTTCTTTTCTACTACCCGTCTAGTTAAACCATGAGCGATCGCTCTAGCTAAAGGGAGAATGGTAAAAGAGAAAACGAAAGGGAGTTTACAAAAGGTGGCGTAGCAGGCGAGCCGGATATTGTTCTACCCTAGGTGCTGGTGTATTGGAGCACGGCGATGAAGACGGCGGCGCTGGGTGCAGGTCCTGTTGGGCCATTGACCGGCGACTTCCCGGCTGCCAGGGGGTGGCTTCCAATCCAAGGTTTGAGCGGAGCTACGGTGGATCCGGCGCGCCACTAGCTCATCCTCGTCGGCGTTGACATCGAGTTGCAGGAGGACCTGTTTGTTATTTCTTGTTTCTTGTTGTACCTCTCTGTAATGTTGCTCTGAATATTACTGGTGCTTTCCCGCAAAAAAGAAGTTCCATCCATCCGTACGCGACACAAGAACCCTTTTCAGCCCATGTCCGGCCGTAAAGAAGATTATCATCGGGGCTTGCTTGCTTAACAGCTAATGAAAACCGGCCTGGATGCTCGTGCTTGCTTTGACGACGAGGTGGTAGAGGAGGCAGCGCCACGTGGTGGGGTCATCCGACGTACGGAGCACAAGATCCGGTGGGTACGTGATCGCTCTTAAATTTGTCGGCGGAGCAACTTGTGTGCACGTACGGGTACATCAATATAATATGTTGCCCGGGGCTACTGTTGCTGGTGTTATTTCTTTTCTTTTGAACTGAAATCGTTGTAGTGTTAGATAGTTAGATCATCTCCAATCAGACTTGGTTAATTTGATCCCCATATTTCCGACCGTGTTCAAGGTGCGGACATCCCCTAAATATTGGTTCATATATACAGCCATAAACCTCGGTTTGAGCCTCAAATAATTACAACACCATACAACATTTGGCAAACTACATACTAGCATCTTCTACTACGATCTACGTATATGTACTCCTAGGTTTCGTTGAGTCTTATCAATGGAACCGGGGGCGAGGCTCTGTTATTTTAAAAACTGTACGCACTCCTCGTTGGACAGAACAACTATCTCCGCGCCGGAACTAGACCCGACCGAATTACCGGCCTCGTTGTCGTTGGTAGCAGGGGCCATCTTCATTTCCTCCTCCTCTTCAAATAAGAGGGTATCGTCGCGGAGGGTGCAACCATCCTCTACAAACTTTGTGTTTTCTACGGTTTTTTCGACGCGGAGGATATCTTCAAATTTATGGTTGCATGCTCTAATCACGCCTTTAGAGGTTATAGCCAAATATACCCCACATCCACATTCATGATTCCTAATTCGTAACACAACCTAAACCATACAAGTTGCATGTAGCAATCCTAGATTCTAATCTAATGGAGGGATGGATCATTCTTTTTTTTAAATCGTGGTGGCGAGTCTGGTTTATGCATGCGTGTTGGGTCTTCTGGAGCACAAAGTTTGGGTGCGACGGTTAGATGCGTAACTAAAATGAAGCTAGATATGCCTCATGTTTCATTCCGTTTGGTGATCTGATGCGTTCATTTAGTTTAGTACTAATGGACCAGACTGTTTGCTAAAAGAAACAGTGAGTACTTCTCTTCTACTACTACTACTAGCTAACTACAGAGAGTTGACAAACGGTGAAACAGAAGAATGCCGAGCTGACGTTACCATTCGTACACGACACAAGAATCCTTTCCAGCCGGTTGCCGTAAAGAAGATTATCATCGAGGCTTGCTTAACAGCTGAAAACCGAGCTGATCTGTTGTGCAGATTGATTTTTCAAAAACATTGGGACTAAAATGCAAAATCATGAAGCAGCTGATTCTAAGCAGTGGATGAGAATCCTACCGCGGGAAGAGGGGAACGACGATTTTTTACCTTTTGTAGGTCGACCTACGTCTAACCTAGCGCCACCCATACAACTTTATCAGTAACATCAATTACAAGTGGAACTACCATGAAAAGAAGCCAACACGCGGGGTGTAGCCATCAAACGAGATTATGCTGACTACATTGCTCGCCAGATATCCTTCTTTATGCTAGAATGGGTTAATATAACCGGCGACTCATCAATTATGGATTTCGCAAATTTCCTTGTGCCTCCTAATCCTATGAAAAGGGGTTTCATGTGGCATTTTCGCAAAAAAATATTATTTCCTGATTGGACCATCGTAAGATCAGAAGAACCGATAAAGGTTTAAACTCCATGAGACTAGTATATGAGGTTGGGCACTTTATAAAGACATGGTTGGAGAAAGCTTGATGGGGATATTAACTACTAGCCACGTTATCACAATCTAATGGTTTAATTGCATTAACTACATGTAACCCTTTTTTTCATTTCGTTTTCCTATGCGTTACCGTTGCAGCAATTCATTGAACAGTGTGTCATATCGGGCGGTTGGCCTCTATTAATGCGCGATGTACGGTGTGTGGCCACCGTACAATCGTGCATCAGTGTGTGTCCACTGTTTAAGTGTTTGTTTAAACTTCGTCGTAATGTGATCTAATTTTAATGAAAATCATACCTTTTATTCAAAATTTAAGAATGTTCGCTCTGATCAATTAAAAACGTTTGGCGATGCCGATGGGCACCACCCCCGTTGTGCCGGACATGTGTCCAACACTCCCAACCAGACAAAATTTACGAAAAGGCTCGTCTTCGAGCGATCGATCGCTCGCGCGATCCGCGACACGCACGACGAGACGGAAAGGAGGAAAGGAAGCGAGAGGACTGGGTGGGTCCCACCACGTGCCTTCCCAAGCCACGCACGCACGTCGTTCCTTCCGGGAAAGCCACGCACGCACGCTCCATCCTTTTTCTCCCCACACGCAGACGCACGCGCTCCATCTCTCTCCCCAAGCGAGCGACGCACGCACCGACGGCGACGATCCCCATCTCTCCCTCCCCAACGGCGACGAGGGCCAGGCCGAGCCGGCACCGCCGCAGCCGCGGCTGGCCGCGGCGGAGGCTGCGACGGCGAGAAGGAAACTTGTCGCAGGGGGGTGTGGGCTGAATCGAAGCGCCGCCACCGCCATCTTCTTCACGACGGCGACGAGGGCCAGGCCGAGCCGGCGCCACCGCAGCCGCGGCGGAGGCTGCGACGGCGAGAAGCAACCTTATCGCAGGGGGGTGTGGGCGGAATCGAAGCGCCGCCACCGCCATCTTCTTCACCGACGGCGACGAGGGCCAGGCCGAGCCGGCGCCGCCGCAGCCGCGGCTGGCCGCGGCGGAGGCTGCGACGGCAAGAAGCAACCTTATCACAAGGGGGTGTGGGCGGAATCGAAGGAGCCGCGCCGCCATCTTCTTCACCGACGGCGACGAGGGCCAGGCCGAGCCGGCGCCGCCGCAGCCGCGGCTGGCCGCGGCGGAGGCTGCGACGGCGAGAAGCATCTTATCGCAGGGGGGTGCGGCCGTGCGGAGCTTGCCGTGTGGAGCGTGCGGTGCGGTGTTCATCTTCCTCTCTGTTTCTTTCCCTTTTGGCAAAGCGCGTCGTTAATCTTTCCGGAAATAGGCTGTCGGAAACCGATCGACAGGTTCGCTTCGCTCGCGCGCGCGTAAGCTAGACACGCCCCAAAATTTAGGGTGTGGAGCTAGTGAGAAATGCTAGTGTTACTGTTAGGTGTCTAAAATCGCATCTTCAAAGTAAGGTCTTGACAAGATGAGACCCTGGCCGCTGTAACGGCATGTTGGCGCTACTAAAAAAATGGAGTGCCATATTATTAACTCGAGGCGAGCAGGAATGGATTAAATCGCGCGTACTGCCGAGAGCGTGGGAGCGGTGAATTATTTCGCGAGAGCATGAAGGGATCAAGTTAGAGAACATATTGGCAGAGAATCGATTCTAGGTAGGCAAAGAAGGCGTGGCACCGCCAAGTCACCAACCATGCAAGAACCTTCCTCTTTGGAAGAAAACGAGATGAAAAAAAAGGGTTACATTGGATGTCATGTCCGGCCATGCATTTAGCTGGGACAAACTAGGACATGGATGCACGCTCTGCTCGGTTTAATTTGCGTGGAAATATATCAGGGGACATGGAGGTAGCCGTGCATGGACGAAGAGGAACAGTGTACAGTGGGTTGATTCTTCTTCGGCGCAATGCAACCGGGAGGAGGATGGTAGATGTCGAACAAAATTTCATCACAAAAAAAAGATGTCAAACAAAATATACCATCCGATCTCCCTGAATTCCTAATTCAACGTGACCATACAAGTTGCGTGTAGCATGCAGCAACCCTAGATATATATCGATTCTGGTTTATGGGTGCGTGGCTGGTCATCTGGAGCACAAAGTTTGGGGTGCAAACGTTGAGAGCGCAGTTAAAATTGAAGCTAGATACTAGCTTTGACATATCTTTCAGCCTTGCGTTTGCTGAAGAAACAACAAGTACTCTCTTTTCCCCCCTACTAGCTAGCTAGTTAACCGCCAGCGATCACTCCAGCTAATTAAATGGCGAGAGCTAGGGAAACGACAGAGTTGACAAGTGGTGAAACTATAAGAAAGCCGAGCTAAAGTTTCATCCGTCCGTACGCGACACGAGAATCCTTTCCATCGGGTCCGTCAAACCTGGCCGTAGCCAAGCTAAAGGAGATTACCGAGGCTTGCTTTAGCAGATGATGAAAACTGGCCGCTCATCAATCCAGACTTTGGGCCTCGACGCTCGTGCTTGCTTTGACGACGAGGTGGTGGAACTTGGAAGGGAAGATGCCAAACATCAAGATTTTCCACCAATAAAATCATCAAACAGATGTTGCAAAGGGTTCTTAATATCATCCCAGAAGAATCAATAGCACGAGTTAAAAGATTCTCATACAACGGACTTTGTTCATGCAATATTTAGTGCAGGACCAGAACTCTTTGGCACATCCTCTAGCTCGATCTGGTCTCCCTATTTTCTAAGTTTGGTACTACCCTCACGGAAGCAGTTTCAAACAACAAAAAATCAAATATGAAAATACTTATTTGGCACACGTTATGGGTGGCCTGAGAGTCCCACTATCATGTGCAAACGCGCAAGTAGAAAACATGGTTGATCGCACCTTGTGTAACGGCATGTCCGTGCTACTCATCGATATTATTAACTCGAGGGAACGGCGAAGCTTTAAAAATCGCGCGGACTACCACCGATCGAGAGCGTTAGAAGCGGTGAAATATTATTTCCGGTGTCCTCCTCACGGAAAATAATGGTCGCATGTTCCAACCAGTGCTCTCGACCTACCTCAGATGACATGCGTCGTGCATGCTACAGTACTCCCATGGTTAGAGTGGTATCTTCTATTTTTCCTGAAAAATAATGCATGGCTTTCCGGAGAACTTATGCCCGTCACACACAGTGATACTAGCAGCATATCCAAATCCACCGGATGTGGTTGTCGGGAACCGATTCTCTCTCGGCCAACCAAACTTTGAAATTCTACGTCTGACTATAATTTGCGTGGAAAAATTTAGGCTATGGACGGACAGGAGAAGTGGTCTAGGGTACAGTTGCTAGCAATGGAGAGAGAGAGCCGGAGAGGAAACGAAATTGTAGCGTTGATTCTTCTTCTTCATAGCCTCATAGGACGATGGGCCGGGACAAGGGAGCAAATGAGGCGGGGCCTCTCATCGACTTCGGGCCCAGGTGCATTCAAGCGCGCACAGTACCGTCAAGAACCCCCATAAATTAAGATGCTCCTACACTGGCTGAGAGCCTGAGACACAGCACAGGGTTCCCGCGGGCAAGGGCCACGTCCTGATCTCACCTCATTTCCTCCATCCATTTTTTTTTTTGAATAATGGCAGGAGAGCTGCCATGCTGCATTAATAGTGGGAGTAAAAGGTTCAAAGGAAAAAAGAGCACAAAAAAATAAAGACAAACCGCACAAACAACGGGTCTCGCAGTCCACATGACGCCAACCCCCGTCGCACAAAACACACGCCACCGTATCCCGGAGCCGCTCCGACATCCCCGGCTCGGACGAACCACAGCGCCGCGCGGAATAGACGCATTGTAGCCCATGCTACACAAGAAGACCACCGGTAGGCCATGGGGTCGCGCCAAGAAGATTCGGGACCACCGACCCGACACGCCTTCCAAAAGCGTCAACCGGGCTGGGCCGACGACCTCGCTACCCTCATAGCACAAGGAGGCCACCAATGTCTTCCTGTGCCCCGGCCAAACCCTATCGCCGCAAGGTCATCCTAGGCCACCACCTCGACGCACATCCACCGTTCGGAGCCGCCGCCCTCGACCTCAAAGCAACTGTACAACTATCGCAAATCCGCCATACCACAAGGTTCAAGGATTCCAAAGGCGGCGCCTTCAAGAAGGTAGCAACATAGATGTCGTCGTCGCCGGCTCAATGAGCTCGGATTTTCACCTGGGAATCACTTGAAACTTGCCACAACAGGATGTTGCTCCACAATGACGCCTTCAAGAAGGATTGCGAAGCTCAAGGCACCGCTGTCATCGGCACCGAACTAGTCGATGCAAAGCTTTCGCTTGGAGTACCATCACCGCCGTCACGCCACACATGGAGGCCGGGATGGTAGCAGCGCCAACAGGCCAAACCGGTAACCTTGCTGCCAACCACCAGACGCATCGACGGGACGAAGCCGATGGAACCTCAGCCGGAGCACCAGATCTGACAGAGACCGCCACGACCGGCCATATCGCTGCTCAGGCCACCAGCAGCCTCCCCGCCGTGGGCCGCGAGCCCGAGACGCCCGCGCCAAGGGCACCGACTCGCGAGATGACCCACCATCGCGAGCCCGAGACGCCTGCGCCAAGGTCACTGGAGCATCGAATCTGCTGCCGCCCGTGTCACTTAGGCTATAGGCCTTGCCGGCCGCGACCACCATGGCTTGGGGCCGCCGCCCCGGCACTCAGCGGCTTCGTTGTCACAGCGCCTCGAGGGGAAACTCCCCACCGACATCTTAACAGGGGCGCTCGTGGCTTTGCCGGCGGCCCCTCCGACAGCGGTGAATCGGGGAGTGGTGGCGGGGTCCCTACGGCGTCAGCGGTAGGGTTTCCCCGGTGTGGCCAGAGGAGGGCGAAGCGGGGGTCTATTCCGTTCCCTAGGATCCTCCATCCACCTAGTAGATTTTGATTAGGACACCACACTGTCATCCTAATTGTTGAGCGTACAGGCCACACACACAGTGACCCCATCAGGGCACGAGCAGTGGAAGCAGTGGCTTTGTACTGCCTCAGTACAGCCATCTAGGTATGGAATTATGAAGCTATAGCTAGTTATTTTTTCACCCAAAACCAACAACTAACGCCCCGTATGTAGTGATCTCAGCAAAGTACATGTGACCAACCCTCTTTCCTCATTTTCCCTCTCTCTTTCCTCTCTATTTCTTTCCTTTCTCCGACGAAGAGGCGAGCTCCTCTGCAGGCCACAACTTCACTTTTGAGGCTATCGCTTTTCTAGGAGTGAAATGCTTGTACAGTCCTGGAAGTTGCTGGCTATGTCGAAAGTGAGCAGTTCAGTCCTTAATGTTGCTTAGGAGGTGCATCAACGGTCCTGTCTACGTATGGGCACTGTATTACGCTGACGTGGAAAGTGAGCAGGCCCCGCACGGCGCGCAGCGAGCCCAGCGTCTCCTCGCATCCTGTGGCAAATATGCAGATGCCCCCTGCAGCCGTGTTCACAAGTAAAATTGAGTCTGCAGTCCCCTGTTCCCCTGCTTTTCTTCGCGGAGCGCTCGAGGTAAGCTGCGACGACGGCGGCGGGAAGCACATGATCGGCGGCAGAAGGAGGTGAGAGTCGTGGCCGGCGGAGGCGATTGACAGCTGCCATCAGGGTGACCTTGGCGGCGCAGCAAATATTCGGCTGCGCAGATGGCGCCCGCTCGTCGACGGGAAGGAGACCCTTTTCCTGTGTACGGTGAGTTCGAATCTTTTGGCCGCTAGTCCCAATTTTTCGGTTGTTTCGCAGTTAGTTTAGAATACATTGGAATGTTGCATGTTATGGTAGAGTTTTTTTTGGAGTTCGTGGATTAAGGCTTAGGGTTTCAGGTGGCGGAAAGGTCTGAACTTTTGTTGTATTTCCGGTTGAATTTCAGATGACGGTAGTGAAATGTTTTCACTGGAAGTGATCCATGGAGGGTTTTTTGTTGGATGTGGAAGCAATAGGTCGTATGTGGATGGTACAAAAGTTTGCTATGATGGCTGCAACTGTGATACTTGGTCTGCACTTTATCTTGAAGATGTAATCGAGGATTTAGGCTATGAGGTAGCAGGCAGAATAGATGTTTACTGGTTGTTGCCAGGAATGCAGATAAATGAAGATGGCCTTCGGTTGATATCAGGAGACAGAGATGCATTGGACATGATTGCTAAAGTGAAGCAGGGGCACAGGTTTCTGATGTTGTATCTTGATCATGATCCAGCCAGCAAAGCTAGTGCATTTGATGATGTAGTTGCTAATACTGTAGTTAATTTACCACCTGTGATTAGTCCAGTGAAGCAATTCAGTGCTGCAACAAATGCTTCTATTGTTATTGTGCAAGATCTCCAAGTGATAGATGGCAGTGTTGCAAATTCAGGTGCAAGGAGGAGATCAAACAGAGGAGCTGTTATCGTAGAAGATGGAGACAATGACAATGGAACTGACAGTGATGAAGATTACGTTCCAGAGATCGTTGACAGTGACAATGATATAGAAGATGGTGATGACGACCTGTACCAGCAGTATGCAGATCATGAAAAAAAGGAGGTGAAGGTGATTCCAGAAGGAGAAATGTCTGAAGATGAGTTCTTTGAGCCTGCTGAATCTGATGACGAAACAAATAGATTCAACTTCAAATCATTTGTGGCAGAAGATATGCATGATCCCAAGTTTCATGTGGGTCAGATATTCCAATCAATTGACCAGCTGAGGAAGGCTGTAAGAGAGCACAGTTGCAAGGAGAGGAAGAAAATCACATTTCCCAAGAATGACAAGACAAGACTTCTAGCTAAATGTGAAGAACCCTGCCCATGGGAACTGTATGCTTCCACTGACAGTAGAACAAAGGCCATTATGGTGAAAAGGTTTCAAGAGGAACACACTTGTGAGAGCACATGGAATGTTAGGTCATTTACAGCAAAATACATTGGCAAGCACTATGTTGATCAGATAAGAGCCAATGAAAAGATAACACTGAAGGGTCTTCGTCAGTTAGTGCAGAAAGATTGGAATATGACCCCAAAAAGGGATAAGCTTGGAAGAGCAAGGAAATATGCATTTGAAATCATATATGGGGATGAGACTGCCCAGTACAATCAGCTCTGGGATTTTGGGCAGGAGCTGAGGAGATCCAACCCAGGTAGTACATTTTTCTTGTTGTTGGATGATGCAGGGCACTTCCAAAGATGTTATTTCTCTATTGATGCATGCAAAAGGGGGTTCCTTGCTGGTTGTAGGCCTGTTATTTTTCTAGATGGCTGCCATTTGAAGACAAAGTTTGGGGGGATTTTATTAACTGCAATAGGAATGGATCCTAATGATTGCATCTTTCCTGTGGCTTTTGCTGTTGTTGAAGTTGAGAACACAAGCTCTTGGAAGTGGTTTCTGACCGCTCTGAAACAAGACCTTGGCATCGAGAACACATCATCATGGACCATCATGTCTGACAAACAGAAAGTAAGCTACTTGTCCAATCTGATATTCATGTATGCATTTTATACACATGTACCTCTTTTTTTGCAAATTTGTCGACTAGTCGAGGACACATGTAGTACTATTCTTGTCGACTGGTCGAGGTCACATGTATCTATATTGTTTTAATTTGTCAACTAGTGGAGGACACTAACAAGGGTTTCACTTAATTTCAGGGATTAATAAAGGCTGTTACAGAGTTGTTTCCACATTCTGGTCATAGATTCTGTGTGAGACACCTTTGGCAGAATTTCAACAAAAATTTCAAAGGGGAGGTGCTCAAGAATCAGCTGTGGAAATGTGCTAGAAGCAGCACTGCTGTCAAGTGGCAGGAGAACATGGATACCATGCTGGTTTTAAGCAAAACAGCACACGATTGGCTAGAGGATCTGCCACCTGCCACATGGGTTAGAGCATTCCAGAGTGATTTTCCTAAGTGTGATGTTCTCTTGAACAATAATTGTGAAGTATTCAATAAATATATCCTAGATGCAAGAGAAATGCCTATTCTTGCCATGATTCAACAAATTAAGAGCCAACTGACAACTAGAATGTATTGCAAGCAGATTGAAGCTAAGTCGATGACTGGTACAATTTGCCCTAAAATTAGAAAGAAATTGCAGAAGCATGTCGAATGGTCCAACAATTGTGAAGCTAAGCCATCTGGGGGTGGAATATTTGAAATTGGCGAAAGGGGCACTCCATACACTGTTGACCTCAAGAAAAGGACTTGTAGCTGCAGAAGGTGGGATTTGTCTGGTATTCCATGCTGGCATGCTGTGTCAGCTATGAGGCATGATAAAATATCACCAGAGAGCTATGTTAGTAGCTGCTACTCCATTGAAAAATATTGGAAAGCTTATGAGCACATTATTTGGCCATGTAGAGATGTAAGAGAATGGGAAAAGGTTGATGGCAGGACAATTCTAGCTCCCAAATTTGAGAAGAAGGTTGGCAGGCCACAGAAAAATAGAAGGCAGCAACCAGAGGAGAAAGAAGGAAAGAAAGGAGAGAAGAAAATCAGTAAGCAAGGAACAATCATACACTGTAGTTACTGTGGAAAGTCAGGGCACAACAGAGGTGGATGTAGTGACTGTAAGTTAGGTTTAGTTCCTGAAAAAAATTCAAACAAAGTGAGGGCAGAAACAAATGTTGAAGATACTGATGTGGAACATGTTGCACTTGTCACAAAGGTAATTATCTGAGATATTTATCTTGCAATTATATTTTGTAGCACATTTTATTAGTACTCATGTGTGCTATTCTGATTTGTAGGACCATTACTTGCAGACAATGGAATTTGTTGGACAGGGCACAAAAACATATGAGCCTGAAATACTTAATGAATTATTAGATGAGGTGATTACCTAGCATGATTGTACACACGTTTCCTGTATATATTATTACGTCGACTGATTATCTAACATGCTTTGATTTGTTACAGAGAGCAAGTAGGGAAAAAGAGCAACCTCATTTCACTCCTTTACCTGATTGCACATTCATACAGGAGAATGTGCCAAGTCAGATACCAGTTCAGCCAACTACAATAAGCAAGGAAGAAAATCTGTTAAGAAAGAGGAGTGTTATTGCAGCAGCAAAGCTGAAAGCTGCAGCTGAGAGGAGAGATATAGCTGATCAAGAAAAATTTGATGCAGCTATGGCTAAGCTGGCAGAAGAAGAAGAACAAAGAGCTGAAGCAATAGAGAAAAAAAAAGCTGAAGCTTTAGCAAAGAAGTTAGCTAATGAAGAGAAGAGAAAGGCTGAAAGAGAAGCAAAGCAGCTTGCTGCTGAAGCAAAGAAGTTGGCAGCTGAACAAAAGAAGAAGGAACTTCAACAAGAGAAACTAGCACAAGCTGAGAAGAAAAGGCTGGAGCAGGAAGCTAAGAAAAAAGAAGCACAACAAGCTAAGCTTGCACTTCAAGAGAAGAGGAGGTTAGATCAGGAAGCTAGGAGAAGAGAAATAGAAGAAAGTAAGCAGAGACTAGAAGAAGAAGCCAGGCAGAAGGCCTCTCAGGTGCAAAGTAAGAGAAAAGCAGGACAAGGAAGCAGCTACATCTCCAGGGCACCTTTCAAGAAACCAAGGAAGGAATCCATGTTTGATTATTTGAAAGGCCCACCTCCTGGCTCCCTTCAGGATGAAAATGAAGAGTAGTGCTTCATTTGTTTCAGTTAGAGCTATTTTAGTTTATGTTTGGTTCACTAATGTAAGAAGTGACAAGTAAAACTTCTATTTTGTGCTATGTACTGCTGGAGAAATCATTTTGTTGCCATGTGCTTTATGAACAAATACTTCAAATGTGGTTTTGCAATTGGCCAGATTGTTGCAAATATTTTACTTCCCTTGATCAGTCCAGAAGTGCTCAGATAAATGACAGCAATGTCAACTTTGTCGACGACACATGTACCTCTATATAGTTTGGCACTTGTCGACTAGTCGAGACACATGACTACAATAGCAACAGTTTATTCATCACAATTTCATTTATTCAGAACATACATCAAACTGCAAACATTACATCACACGCTACCAAATTCTGTTACTCTAAAACACACTAAAAATTACATCAGTGCTTGCTCACATACACAAACATGAGAAACAGGAAGAGTCCTACAGCAAATATCACAGCTTTCAGCAACCAAATGATCTCGTCCAATTGCCTCTCGATTGCACTGCTTTCATTCTTTCTCTTCTTGCTTCCTCCTTTTCCTGCCATTGCATATGTGCTCTGCATTGAACTACTGCCCACGCTTTGATCTTGCACAGCTTCATAATTATTCTCCAAATGCTCCTGTTAATCATTCTCCCACATCCACATGTCAGAACCACCCTTCTCTGCTGAATCAAATGCCAAAACCAAAATCAGTACCAAACTTTCAGAGCGAGAACAAAAACACCAGAAATTCATAGAGAAATACCGCATGATTTGGACACTTGTAGAAATGGCGCATGTAGTTTGTCGAAGTCTTCGATACATAGTGGCGAACCTTGCGGAATTTGCAGTCCTTGCACATCACGAGCGGAAATCGTCGGCGCTCCATGTCCTCCGACGAGCTTCCGTCGCCACCCATGACGAATAGAGGAACATAGCAAGGAGTCCTACCCGCCGGCCGTCGCCTCCGCCTCCGCTATTCCTTCCTACTCCGACCAACTACTGCCGTCGCCGCCGAGCTGCACCGGCCGCCGGCTGCTCATTCCCTACCGCCCAGATGGGGAATTTCTCGATCTAGGGTTGGCAACAGGCACAGACGGACCATCTAAACAAAATAACTCTTCGGAGAGGGAGATGCTGGGCTCGCTGCGCGCCGTGCGGGGCCTGCTCACTTTCCACGTCAGCGTAATACAGTGCCCATACGTAGACAGGACCGTTGATGCACCTCCTAAGCAATATTAAGGACTGAACTGATGCGTTTCGTGAGTTCCGGACCGTTTTCGACATAGCCAGCAACTTCCAGGACTGTACAAGCATTTCACTCCTTTTCTAGCTTCGGTGCACCACGTAGGTTGAAGCATACCGTTGGCCATGCCCTCTCTCACTCTCTGGTGGTACAGAAATGGAAAGCAATTAGTGCAGTGGGTGCGTACTTGCTGTCGTTGCTCCCTGGATCACCGTGCCTTCCCATGTGCAAACAACAAGGGACGCTCCTCTCCCTCACGCCATGCACGCCAGCTCCTTCGCCGTGGCCGGAGGAGAAGCAGCGTCGCGTCCAGAGAAGAAACTTCCTTAGGATCAAACGGAGCTTGGCTCTGATGGTTGGGTTCCCTGTGGTGGAACCAGCCCACCCAGGTTCAAGTCCTAGACTTGACATGGGCGTTTGCATTTACCTGGATTTATTCCAGGTTTATCCGGCGCTATTCTTTCAGTGGTAGGTGGCGTGCCCGTCAACAGCGAGGCGCCTGTGGTGACTTCGTCAACCTCAAGATCTGCCGGCTCAGTCCTTCAGAGGTGCTCATAGGGGTAGGGTGTGCGTGTGTGCGTTCATAGGGGTGAGTGTACGTGCGTATTTGTGAGCGTCTGTGTTGTACTGTGTTCTCAAAAAAAAAAGAAACTTCCTTAGGGCAATCCTCCGTAGTTTAAGCATTTTCGCTGTATCTAACTAGACACATGACAGCACTAGACTAGTATAATCACCCAGGCGAGCACACTTTGGATAAAGAGAGATAATTAGTCAAGTGGGTCACGACAAGTCAGCCAAAGCAGTCGCGGTCAGCATCATCTTGCATGTATGCATGCAAAAGCAAGAGGATGTGTGATGCGAGACCGATCGGTCACCAGCAAATTTAATCATTTCATTAGGGACCCATGTTTGTCGGACGTAATACTTTGTCACGTGCATTTCCCAGCTTTCAAGGAATCCAAATCTCGATTTCCAGACATGAAAAAAATAGTACGGTAATTACCCGACAAATGAACAAAGTTGGTTCAAGCAGCATTTCAACACGTACGGAGCTAGCTAGCAGAGACGAGAGATCCATGGCGATCGATCGAGCTCGAGCCCATCAGCACGTACTACGGAGCTAGACGACGACGAGGACGACAGTTACAGTAGACCCATCCAGTCCACAAGACAGACACAGGCTGTCTTTGTCGCTGTCCTTCGCCTTTGCCTACGCCGCTCTCCCGCTACACTCCACACTTCCACTTAATTACCACGCGCTAATTAATCACTCCCTAATCAACCCGGTGACCAAGCTCGCTTCACTAGCACTTGTTGGCGGCGAAGCCGACGGTGTTCTTGGCGGTGTCGAAGGAGACCCGGACGCCCTGCTGCTGCACGTTCCCGAGGATGGACACGGCGCCGCTGGTCCCCGCGAACGCCAGGCAGTACGTGCCCGCCCCGTCCACCGGGATCAGGTAGTTCTTGGCCGGCAGCTTCAGCTCCCCGCCGCCCTCGAACCGCAGCGCCACCGCGGGCACCTGCACGCTGCTCCGGCCCGACAGGTCGTAGCAGGTGTCGAAGAGGGAGACGCCCGAGGTTCTGGGAAGGGACTGGGTGCCCTGCGCGAAGGCGTCGCGGAGCGCGGCGTAGGCGGAGGACTGGAGCCGCGTGACCGCCGTGCCGGAGTCCACGATCACGCCACCGGATCCGGTGTCGTCCATGGCGAAGGTTGAAGGTGGGATGGCGAGCGGGGCGCCGCCGACGGAGATGCCGGTCAGGGCCACGTAGTAGAAGGTGTTTGTGCGCGGGCTGCGGACCAGCGGCGCCGTGACGACCGCGGCTGCGGCGGACTGGGCGTCGGTGTCGGTGCCGAAGTGGAGGGTGGAGGCGGAGGGGGAGTCGCGGTCGACGAGGCAGTAGGAGAAGGCGGTGGCGGAGATCTGGGACGGGAAGGAGAGCGGACCGCCTCCTAGAGCCAGCAGCCCGGCCGCGCCGACGAAGAGGCCCTCGTTGTCGTGGCCGCACCCGATGGCGACGTCGGAGACCGGCGCGGAGTCCCCCAGCGTGAGCGTCTCGGTCGCGAAGTCGCCCACGGTGTATGACCCGTCCCCGTAGGCGACCTCGTAGAGGCAGGCCCCCGTGGCGTTGCGGCAGGCGGCGGCGTCGAGGTCGTGGCAGCGCGGGGAGTCGCAGCCGACGGCGGCGTAGGAGGCGGAGAGGGAGGGGTCGTAGACGGGGTCGGACTGCGCGTAGCAGTCGGCGCAGGGCTGGCACTGCAGCCAGGTGACGTCGCTCCCCGTGTCCAGCACCATGTAGAGCTGCCGCGCCGGGCGGCCCACGCCGACGCGCGAGAAGTACTCGCCGCTGCCCTGCCCGACGCCGGACACCACCGGGCCCTGGATGTCGGCGGCGGAGGCGGAGAAGAGCGGGTTGGTGTCGGATGGGAGGAGGGAGGAGGTGGTGATGCCGTCGGCGGCGAGGGACGCGCGGGCGGAGACGGCGGCGGCCCGGGCGGAGTCGCGGCGCAGGCGGGCGAGCACCAGGGACTTGTATCTCGCGTGCCGGCCTTGCTCTGACGGGAGGAAGTCGCGCGAGTGGAGGTGGAGGGTGAGGCGGCCTGGCGTCGTTGGGCCGGGCTCGTGGACGCCGTCGGTTGCGGCGAGGGACTGGTGGAGCGGGAGCGCGTCGGTGGAGACGGCGGCGCGGGCGCGCGACAGGGACGCGGCCACGTCGAGCGTCTCGGTGTGCGTGTCCGCCGGCGTGTGGTGGCGGGAGAGCGCCGGCGCCGGGCAGGCGAGGAGCAGGACCAGGATGAGGAGCTGCATTGTGGCCGCTGGCTCCATCGCAGAGGTGGTGGTGGTTGGAGTGGAGTGAAGAGTGAGTGACTGAAAGAGAGGGGAATGGGAATGAATGTAGGAGAGGGAGAAGCGCGTGGAGATGGATCTCACGTCATTCCTCCTCTGCTTCGCTCCGGTCTCTGCTTCTCGCCATGGCATCAAGGCAAAGAATAGCAGAGGAGGCACGCCCTTGGCTCCACCGAATTTACTCTCACCATTACTCTTGTTTACGTTACTGAGTACTCCTCCGTTTTGAATTAATTGACTCAGATTTAGTACAACGTATACTAAATCTGAGTCAATTAATTTGGAACGGAGGGAGTACTAGGTAGGGACACGATTATAAATGTGGATTAATAACTTTGTTTCTGAAAAGGAAAGTAATATAAAACCTGTTAATGCCCGTTGCGTTGCAAATCTAACATTCATTAGCGACATTGTACACGTTGGCCCTCAGCTGGAAAAAAAAAGCCAGCATGCCGGGAGTAGCAGTCTTCAGTTAACTAGTAGAGACTGCCGAGTACTAGTATGTTCTACTCCATCCGTTCGGAAAATGATGTCACGAGGAAGTGAAAAACTTTTTCTCAGCACCGGCACGGATTTAAATCGCCATCCACTCGTCAACTCCGGATTTCACCGATTTCCTCAGGCCTCCTAATCCCATCAAGAACAAGGTTTGATGTAGCATTTTCTTTGAGCTACTCATGAATACTATTTTCTCCATTGCCGCATCATCGAGATTAGAAGATCGAACCAATCTTGGTGTGAACTACATGAAGGTAGCATGCGATCGAGGTTGGGGACTTTGGACCAAATGTCGGTATTCATGTGTGAGTGTGAGCATAGACGAAACATGTTATCTTTTAAAGACATGGATGGTGGCGGTTTGATATTAGTTGCAAGAAACGTCATCACAATTCAAAGACTTAATTACAAATCCAACAACCGATAGAAGGATCACATGCGGGTGACTACCAGGGGATTCATAATAATGTCCTTGTCATTCTCCCCGGCCTCCCTGGTCTCGCGCACAGCCGTTATGGCCTCCCAGTCTTGAACTCAGCCTTTTCATCCTCGGGCTCAGCCAACTCACATGGCTCGAGACACGGCTAGTAATCCTCGAGTGTCTTCATCACCTCGTCCTTGTCCATCTCTAAATTTCTTTGGGAGTTCATCCTCTCCTTCTACTCCAGGCACGCGTGCTCGACGCGAAGATGGTGCGTGGGTGGGGGTTGGGGCGGGGGACGGTTCCTAAATGCGAAGACGGGGAGGAGTTTTCGGACACCGTGGCAGGCGCATCAAGACGCCACTGAGGCTCACATGAAAGGCGAGTGGTGTTTTCCTAGTGAAACATTGTACACATTGTGATTCTGAAGTGTGGCGCACATTGTGCTCATTAGGCTGGCGGCAAGGAGCATTTTATTGGGAACAAGAGAGGCACGTGGCGACATCGAGCATCTCGATGTGCGTGGCCGGCGCAGGGTGGCGGGAGAGCGCCGGCCAGGCGAGGAGGACCAGCACCAGGATGAGGAGGGGGAGTTGCTGCATTGTGGTCGCTGTCTCCCTCGCGGAGGTGGTGGTTGCAGCGTAGCGAAGGCAGAGTGACTGACTGAGAGAGAGCATGGGAGATGGGAGTTGGAATGAATGTACGGAGGGAGGTGTGCGTGTGTCACTGCGGCTAGCGGTGGATGAAGGAGATGGATATCATGTATTCCTGCGCTTCGCTCCGGTCCTCTGCTTCTCGCCATTATCTTTCTTTATGTTGCTGAGTAGGCAGGGCACCATTGAAAATGGTGATTTGAAACTTGTTTGTTAAAGGATAATAATATAAAACCGGTTGATGCCAGGAGTGTTGCAAATCTAACGTCCCTGTTCCGTACTAAAACATCACCAACTAACATGTGTTACTAAAATTTTCTTTTGCAGGAATCATGTTTGTTAGTAATTCGGGGTGACGAGATAACTAAAAGTGGATATAAGTTCATTAGCGACATCACGCACACCTGCCATCAGCACGAAAAGACGCCACTATACGGGGCGTATCAGTATTCAGCTGACTAGAAGTGCCCAGGCTGCCCTAAAGTCCTCCCTCTGAGCACAAGTATGGATTTAAATTGCCACCGGCTCGTCAATTCTTAGTTTGGCCGATTTTCTTCTGCCTCCTAATCCCGTGAAATAAAGGTTCAATGTGGCATTTCTTTGAGCTTTTATCTTTTTTTTTTCATTTGGCATCATGGAGATCGGAAGAAACAATCTAGGTGTGAACTCCATGAAACCGTTGGGGACTTCGGACGCATTATTGGTATTCATCTGTAAGTGAGAGCGTAGACGTACGAAGTGTCTTTTTAAAGACGTGGATGGTGGGGATTTGTACGAGGATATTAACTGCTAGAAACGTGATCACAATCAGAGGCTTAATTACAACTCCAACAACCAATAGAAGGATCACAAGCGCGTAACTAGCAGGAGATTCATAATAATGTCCTCATCATTCTCCCCGGCCTCATCGGTCTCTCGCACACACGCTATGGCCTCCTCAGTTTCGAACTTAGCCTTCTCGGCCTCACGCTTAGCCAACTCTCATGGCTCGAGACGCGGCGGGTAATCCTCTGGTCTCGTCATCACCTCGTCCTTGCCCATCTGCAATTTCGTTTGGAGTTCGTCCCCTCCTTCTCCTCCGGGCACATGTGCTCAAAGCAGCGGTGCGCAGGTGGAGGGTGGGGAGTTCCCGGAATCCGAAAACAGGGAGGAAGTTTCCGGACACCGTGGCGGACGCGGCAAGGCGCCACTGAGGCGCACATGAAAGGCGAGCGGTGTTTTTCCATTGAAACCTTATACGTACTATGATTCTAAAGTGTGGCGACGTTGTGTTCACTAGGCCAGTAGCGATGAGTTTTTATAGGGCTCGTCGGTGTTAACGTGTGGCGTGGAAAGACGAGAAGGTTCTACACGTGTCGAATGGCCGAGGAGGCAATAAATATTATCCACAATTTGTGATAAAACCGTGTGTGATATTTCAAAACTATGCACACAGTTAACGATTTAGAATCTTGTAATTCTAACCGATGAGAATACTTTGTCGTCTAATCTAGGTCTAGGACTCACACACGGATTTAATTTTATAATGTAGTAAGTGATATGATATAACACGCCTGGAGCTATCTATTTGTGTGCGATTGTGAGAGCTTAAATTGCCGATCTATACTAGTGTCACCGCGCAGGCGAAGACAGCGGCGGCGCGGGCCGAGTCGCGGCGCAGGCGGCCAGGACCAGGGACTTGTAGCTGGCGTGTCGGCCCTGCTCCGACGGGAGGAAGTCGCGGGAGTGGAGGTGTAGGGTGAGGCGGGCTGACGTCGTTGGGCCGGGCTCGTGGACAGCGTCGGTGTCGGCGAGGGACTGGTGGAGGGGGAGCGCGTCGGTGGAGACGGCGGCGCGTGCGCGGGAGAGGGACGCGGCGACGTCGAGCGTCTCGGTGTGCGTCGCGGGGTGGCGGGAGAGCGCCGGCGCCGGCCAGGCGACGAGGAGCAGGGCCAAGATGAGGAGCGGGAGCTGCTGCATTGTGGCCGCTGGCTCTGCTAGGAGAGGTGGTGATGGTTGGAGTGGAGTGAAGGGTGAGTGACTGAGGAGTGGGGAATGGGAATGAATGTAGAAGAGGGAGAGCGCGTGTGTCACTCACTGCAGCTAGCGGTGGATGGATAGAGACGCAGATGGATCTCACGTCATTCCTCTGCTTCTCGAGGACAGTGGCATCAATACGAAGAATGGCAGAGGAGGCACGCCCTTCTTCCACCCAATTTACTCCCACCATAAACTCTTCTTTATGTTGCTGAGAGTAGTAGAGTACTCAGGGGCACGATTAGAAATGGGAGGTTTGTTATGAAAGTACTGTAATACAAAACCTGTTGATGCCAGGCGCGTTGCAAATTTAACGTTGCTGTACCGTAGCACATAACAAACTTGCATGTGCTAGTACTAAATTTTCTTTTGTGTTAATAATTCAGGGCGCCGAGATAAATGCAAATGAATACGACTGCATTGGCTTTATTGTACTGGATCTCCTTCAGAACGAAAAAGAAGCCAGCATGCGACGAGCAGGAGCAGGCCTCAAAGCACTCAGTTCTTCCTTGTGTGAACAAGCATGGATGTCGACCGTGATTGATTCGTCGATTCTTGATTCCACCGATTTCCTCATGCCTCCTAATCCTATGAAAAAAAATGTTCAATGAGGCATTTCGTTGAGCTTCTCATGATACTATTTTTTTTCATTGGTACATTATGGAGATTAGAAGAACCCTAGGTGTGAACTATAAGAAGATAGCATACGATGAAGGTTAGAGACTTTAGACGCAATGTTGGTATTCATGTGTAAGTGTGAGCATAGACGAAACATGTGTCTTTTTAAAGACATGGGTGTTTGCGTGGGGATATTAACTGATACCACTTAATCACAATCTAACAGCTTAATTACAATTCCAACAACCCCGAGAGGATCACTCAATCGATATCTCTGATTATAAATAGGATATAGCTTTGTTGTCCGATTTGAATGTAGGGTGCATGGCATTCTACAACGTGCAGTGGTATTGCAAGTTTAACTCAAAAGAATATTATAGCTGTGAATACGATTTCATTAGGCACATTGTACGCCGACGCGCGAGAAGTACTCTCCGCTGCCCTGCCCGACGCCGGACACCACGGGGCCCTGGATGTCGGCGGCGGAGGCGGAGAAGAGCGGGTTAGTGTCGGCTGGGAGGAGATTGGTGGTGGTGATGCCGTTGGCGGCGAGTGCCGTGCGGGCGGAAACGGCGGCGGCCCGGGCTGAGTCGCGGCGCAGGCGGGCGAGCACCAGGGACTTCTAGCTCGCGTGTCGGCCTTGCTCTGATGGATGGAAGTCCCGGGAGTGGAGGTGCAGAGTGAGGCGGCCTGGCGCCATTGGGCCGGGCTCTTGCACGACGGCGAGGGACTGGTGGAGCGGGAGCCTGTCGGTGGAGACGGTGCGGGCGGGGGAGAGCGACTCGGCCATGTCGAGCGTCTCGGTGTGCGTGGTCGCCGGCGTGGGGTGGCGGGAGAGCGCCGGCGCCGGCCAGCCGAGGAGGAGCAGGACCAGGTTGAGGAGCGGGAGCTGCTGCATTGTGGCTCGCGGAGGTGGTGGTTGGAGTGAAGGGTGAGTGACTGAGGAATGGGAATGAATGTAGGACATGGATCTCACGTCATTCCTCTGCTTCTCGAGGACAATGGCATCAATGCGGGGAAGAATGGCAGAGGAGGCAGGCCATCGTCTCAACCCAATTTACTCTCACCATAACTCTTCTTTATGTTTGCTAAGTAGGAGTAAGTAGAGACACGTAGGAGTAGTCGGAAAACCTGGTAATTTAAAACTATGTTTTAGAGAAAAATAATATTAAACCGGTCGATCCCAGGCATGTTGCAAAACTAACGTTCCTAGCAGCACATCACGAGCACGCATGTCTTACTAAAATTTCTTTTTGCGGGGAGCGACGAGATAACTCCCAAGAGGATACATATCTCTTGTCACATCATACACTTTTGCCAGCAGCACGAAAAATAATCCAACATGCGAGGTGGATTCCTCTTTTGCTAATCAGAACATAATAGCCAGGCTGCCCTACAGATCTCCTTCTTAGCACCAGCAAGAATTTACCTTGCCATCGGCTCGTCCCTTCTTGATTTCACCAATTTTCTCGTGCCTCCTAAGACTAGTGGTATCATTAATTGATGTTCATGTGTAAGTGCGAGCGTAGAGGAAATATGTGTCTCTATAAAGACATGGATGGTGGGGATTTGCATGGGAATGTTAAGTGATAGCCACGACTTAATTACAACTCCAACAGCCTCTAGAAGGATCACTCAACAATTTGCCAAGTTGGGAGGGTGTCATTAGCTAGGGATGCATGGATACGGAGATGTATCTCACGTCATTCTCCCTCTGCTTCTCGAGGACAGTGGCATCAATGCAAAGAATGACATGGGGATTGTTATTTTTGTATAATTAGGCATTAGATATTTTGTTCGATAAAATTAAGATCATAAATTGCATACATTCATGTGGACGGTAAATTCTAGGGAGAACACTAAGACAAATACAGTGCCCCAGGACATGATATATAAAATGAACATTGCACATATCTGAACACAAAAACATTGAATTGATCCATTGACCATTCCACAAATGGTGCAAGTTCAATCTTTCAGAATAGTGCATAGCCTAATTTGCTACTCCATACAATCAAGGGGTAATGATTTCTTGGAGATTACATCAAAGAGAATTGTCCAAAATAAATATGTATTAATCAAAAGATTTGTAGCCCTTTGGAGCAAAAAAATACAACCGATGGCGATGAAGATGGCAAAAGAGACATGCCTCTTTAATCTGTAATCCCATAGGTGAGTAGCTGCTGGTTGCTCCTATCTATCTTTGCTAATTCAGATTAAAGCCGCAACTTAGGTAAAGGCCCTGGCCAAGTTTGGACCAAAGAGAACCGACCTGCATAAGCAACATAACAAATTCACAAAGTATAATTCATCTGACATTCTCACTGCGGCTAGTGGTGGAGACGGATCTCACGTCATTCCTCTGCTTCGCTCCGGTCCTTTGCTTCTGCTTCTCGTCATGGCATCAAGGCAAAGAATGGCAGAGGAGGCACGCCCTTGGTTCACCGAATTTACTCTCATAACTCTTCTTTATGTTTGCTAAGGTGTACGTAGAGACACGTACTAGTAGGAAAACCTGGTAATTTAAAACTTTTTTATGGAGAAAAGTATATTAAACGGTTGATGTCAGGCGTGTTGCAAATCTAATGTCTATTCCGTACTAGCACACCACCAACCTAGATGTCTTACTTAATTTTTCTTTTGCAGGAGCATATATATGTGTGTTAATTAACCGGGAAGACGAGATTACTACAAGTGGATACGAGTTCGTCGGCGATATCTACACAAGTGCTGTCAAAGACAACATGCTGGGTGTAGTCGTCTTGAGCTAACTAGAGAGTACCAGCCTGGTAGCCCTACGGACTTTCTTCTCTTCTCGGCACCAGCATGGATGTATGTTGCCATCGGCTTGTCAATTAATGATTTCGCCGATTTCCTCGTGCCTCGTAATCCCATGGAAAAAGGTTCAATGTAGCATTTCTTTGAGCTTCTCCTGATACTTTTTTTTTCATTGGTGCATCATCAAGATCAGAAGAACCAATCTAGGTGTGAACTCCATGAAACTAGCATACGATCTAAGTTAGGGATTTTTGAGCAATGTTGGTATTCATGTGTGAGTGAGAGTGTAAACGAAACATGTGGCCTTTTAAAGACATGGATGGTGGGGGCTTGCACGGGGATATTAACTTCTAGCCACGTCGTCACAATCGAACGGCTTAATTACAGCTCCAACAACCTCTAGAAGGATCACTCAACAATTTGCCACGTCGGGAGGGTGTCACTAAAGCTAGGGACTCCCCCCGACCCCCACGTCGTTATCCCGTGGGCGACACGCGAGAGACTAGGATTTTGCGCGTCGCCACCCCCCCAATGCGCACCGGTGTCGATCTGGGACAATGGATCTGGTGGCGTCAAGCAGTGATGTGTGGGCCTCGACGGCGGCCATGTAGGGATGATGCGACCATGGAGCTGGTGGTCTTGGCGCCGTTGCTTTGGGCCAGGGCCGGCCCTGGCATTTGTGGGCCCCGTGCGGCCGCACAGGCCGCACATGCTCAGGGCCGGCCCTGCTCTGGGCAGCCCTTGTTAGGACTGCCATGTTAAGCCTGCTCTGGGCAGCCCTTTTGGGTGTGTGTGTGTGGGGGAGCATGCGTGTTAATAATTTGGGGGGACGAGGTGACTACAAGTGGATACAACTCGGCGACATCGTACACAAGTGCTACCTGCCTGGTGTGGCCGTATTAAGCTAGACAAAAAGTACTGACCGGTTGCCCTAAGTATTTCCTAAGTATTTCCTTCTCAATGAGGGCAGACACGATTAGAAATGGCAGAGGAGGCACACTCTTGGTTCCACCTAATTTACTGCCATCATAAACTCTTCTTTATGTTGATGATGAATAGCAGCTACTTAGGGACACGTTAGAAATGGGAGTTTTATTATGGAAATAATATAAACCTGTTGATGCCAGGCGCGTTGCAAATCTAATGTTGCTGTACCATAGCAGTGTAGCACAGAACAAACCTGAATGTGTTACTAAATTTTCCTTTTGTGTTAATAATTCTTCTTCTTTTTTTGTGGGGAAAGAGATTATATTAAACTGCGATCTAACAGGTAGATCCAGAAGGCGACGAGATAAATGCAAATGAATACGACTACATTGGCTCTATTGTACATGATTCCCACGAGCACGAAAAAGAAGCCAACATGCGAGGAGCAGGACCAGGCCAGGATGCGCTCAGTTGTTCGTTGCTGGAACAAGCATGGATTTCAACCGCGATTGACTCGTCAATTCTTGATTTCACCGATTTCCTCACGCCTCCTAATCCCAAAAAAAAAAGTTCGATGGGCCATTTCTTTGAGCTTTCTCATGATAGTATTTTTTTTAATTGGTGCATCATGAGATCAGAAGAACCAATCTAGGTGTGAATTACATGAAGGTAACATACAATGAAGGTTGGGGACTTTGGACGCAATGTTGGTATTTATGTGTGAGTGTGAGCATAGACGAAACCTGTGTCTTTTTAAAGACATGGATGGTAGGTGTTTGCATCACTCAATCGATATCCTTGATTATAAATAGGATATAAATTTGTTGTCCGATTTGAATATTGGGTGCATGGCACTGTACAACATGCGCTGGTAATGCAAGTTCAAATCAAAAGTATCTGACAATTGTGAATATGATTTCAATAGGTACATTGTACATCATTGTGTTTAGCACGAAAAAGAAGTAAGCATGCGAGGTGTGGCCGTCTTCATCTAACCTCATGATACTGGCCAAGATGCCCTAAGCACTTCCTTGACGTAACCAACATGAATTTCCATTGCCATCAACTCGTCGTTTCTTGATTTGACCGATTTCCTCACACCTCCTAATCCCACGAAGATAAAAGGTTTAAGGTGGTATTTCATCCAGCTTATCATGATACTATTTTTTCTTCATTGCCGCATCAGGGAGATTAGAAGAATCAATCTAGGTGTGAACTACGTGAAGGTAGCATACGATCGAGGTTGGGGACTTTGGACGCTATGTTGATATTCATGTGTGAGTGTGAGCGTAGACGAAACGTGTGTCTTTTCAAATCAGTTTGCATGGAGATTTTAACTGCTAGAAAGCAAACCGAATCTCGCAAATTTCAACTCTTGTCATAATGTCGTCATTTCCCCTAATATTATTGCAGAGAACACGGACTACAAAACTCACGGATAAGCTTGACAATTTGACTCATGGTAGGCGCGCCCATGATTACCCGACACTGATGGGTAGATATGAGTGAAGGTAGAGTGAGCGAGTGAGTGAGGAGAGGGGAATGTAGCTAGCAGTGGAGACGGAGATCTCGCGTCATTCCTCGTTTTCTCGTCATCGCGTTGAGAGCATCTCCACTCGTGGCGTCCAAATGGCTGCCCAAAGATCTTTCGGACGGGCCATTTGGGCGCTGTCCGGACGGACTGTTGCATTTAAGCGCTATCGTTCCCCACTCGCGGCGCCCAAATCAATTTTTGTAAAATAAAAATTCGGCGAATTTCATTCAAACTTTGAAATTTTACATATTTGAGCAAAATTTAAATAAACTATCTAATGGCGGCGGTTGCGGTCCTTCTAGACGCTGGCGCCGCCACTGCTGGTCCCTGCGCCGCCGTCCTCCTCCTTGACGCGGCTAGGGCCTGCGCCGTCGCCGGTGAGGTCAAAAAAGGGCACACCCTTAGACTTGGCGTGCTCGAACGCGGACCACGCGTAGGCAGAGGGCCTGTCAAGCGGCGGTATGTCGTCGATGGACGCGGCGATGACGGCCCGCGTGATGGTGTTGTCGTTCGTGCCCACCTGCGCCGCCATGAGCTCAGCCATGAGCGGCGACAGCTCCGGCTCCGCCTTGACCTTCATCTGCTCCGGCTTCAGCGTGAGCAGAGGCGAGGAGCGGGAGCGGGAGGAGGAGGGCGCCGAGCGCAAGGAGGAGGCCGCCGAGCGCGACGACGAATACGCCGAGCGTGAGGAGGAGGCCACCGCATGTGGTGCCGACAGTTTCGTCGTCGTCGTCGGAGGAACCGCCGCCGCCAGCGCCTGGAGCAGTGATTCGTCGTTGCGGATGTTCTTGTCCCTCGGCACTGGCCCAGGGCCGTCGCAGCGGTTCATCTCCTCGTCGAAGAGGCGCTAGAACGCCGCTTCATAACAGGTGTGGTTCGCCGGACTCTTCGGGTCCCAGCGCGGGTCCTCATGCATCTCCGGCGTCAGCTCCTGCCAGTAGTGCATGATGATGGCGGCACGGAAGTCGAGGTTCGACCGCATCAGTGGCCACGGCACCGAAATGCCGCCGACGGAAACCGCCCAGTGGCTTGGAGCGCGCATGTCGGGCGGCATCGGGTAGCCGTTGTCCCGTAGCGCCTCCGCCTGCTCCCGGAGTTGGGTGCGCGGCCCGAAGCCGTTCGCCGCTGCGCCTCCGTTGCGCCTCCAGTTGCCGGCCATCTCTCCTGGTTCACGGTGGCGGGCGAGTCTTGGTTCGCGGTGGCGGGTGAGAGTGGCGAGTGCGAGAGTGGTGTGAGGCCGGGGGCGGCGTACAAGGCCTTTTATGGCCACCGGAGGACGGTGGCATTAACGTCGCTGCCCTCGAAAAGGCGCGCCGCATTGACACCGCCGAGCAGTGGGACAGGACGGCTCACTAGCGACCGATGGCTGTGAAAACGAGGGGTGGCCACGCGGCTTTGACCATCGTCTGTTGAAGTTGCCCGTGCCGGTGACAGGCGTGGCCCACGCGTCGGAGGCAGACGTGGCGACGCACGCCATTGCGTCGGGGCCGCCTGAGGACTCCCCAATATGAGGGCGTAGGCTGGCATGCCTGAAAGAAATATGGGCCGCGCCGGACCGAGATCGCTTTTGAGCGCCGCGAGTGAGAGCGAAATTTTGTCCGGCACGCGCCAAGTGCTTTTGGACGACCGTTTGGACGCCCGAGTAGATGCTCTGAGCGGGTACTGGACGATGGCTCCACCACAGATTTTAATGGCTATCAAGGCGAAAGTGTCAGAGGAGGCCCGCTCTTGTTTCCATCCAACTTACTCTGCGCTAACTCTTAGTACTACCAGTATTTATTTTCCTGATCACCATGAGTACTAGTACAAACATGATTAGAAAATACGACTAGGAATATCTGGCAATTTAAAACGTATTTCTTAGGCGCAGGAAAGAAATTTTAAACTGGTTGACGGAGGGCTTGTTGCAAATCTAATGTCACCACATCCCCAACCTCCACCTGATACAAAATTTGGAGCACAGCTTACTACCTTTGTCGTCCGATGATGAACAACGAAACCATCGCGAAGATCGCTAACAAATTGATTTAACTATTGCAATATGATAATTTCAATAGGAAATGGAACCATCCCCGTACAAAATCATCCTCAACTCAAAAAAGAAAGTGCTAACTTCGATACGAATGGAACCAACCCCGTACTCAATCAGACTCGCTGCGAATACGAAGCGAACATGCGTGTTGTAGCCATCTTGAGCTGACCTGCAGTCCGCAGATACTTGCAAGATCGCTCGGCCTAGTTTATTGTTCGCACCAGGGTGAATTTGCATCGTCGTCAACATGTCAATTATGGACCTCGTGCCTCCTAATCCCATGAATTGAAAAAGTTGCATGTGGTATTTCCTTGCGATTCTCATAATACTATTTTTGATTGGTCCACTGTGAAGATCAGAATAGCAGATCTAAGATTGAACTCCATGAAGCTAGCATGGTTGGAGACTTTGGACGCAATGTTGGTTCATGTGTGAGTGAGAGAGTAAATGAAACATCTGTCTTTTAAAAGACATGGACGGTGGGAATTTGCACCGTATATTTACTACTAGCCACGTCATCACAATCCAATGGCTCAACTACAGCTACAAAAGGATAAGGGAACAATGTGTAGGTTAAGTGGGGGAAATGCACTTCGGCTCATAGGTGCATCTACACCCACTACATAAAAAACGAATTTGAAAATTTCAAACAAAAATTTCAGGTGTACATATGAACATTCTATGTTCGTACAAAAAAATCAGGATGATAAGACATTTTGTGCGGCCGGTGTAAAGAAAGACAAATCCCGGTCTTCGAAAATGACTATGCTCATAACATTTTTTTTCTCTTTATTATACCGGTCACACAAAATGTCTTTCGATGCAAAACTTTTTTGTACGGATAGACATTTTTCAAACGTTCTGTTCCGTATTAGCATATCACCAATCTACATGTCTTACTTAATTTTCCTTTAGACGAGATAGGAGCATGTGAGTTAGTAATTCGTGGCGACGAGATAACTAGGAGTACAAGTGGATACAGTTCGTTGGTGACATCGTGCACAAATCTTGCCACCGCGAAAAGGAAGTCAACATGCAAGGTGTAGCCGTCTTGAGCTAACAAGAGAGTACCAGCCAGATTGCCCTAGGAACTTCCCTCTCTGCACCGACATGGATGTCTATTGCCATAGGCTCGTCAATTATTGATTTCCCCGATTTCCTAGGGCCTCCTAATCCCATGGAAAAAAATGTTCAATGTAACATTCCTTTGAGCTTCTCCTGGTACTTTTTTTTTTCATTGGCGTATAACCAATCTAGGTGTGAACTCCATGAAACTAGCATACGACCTAAGTTTGGGACTTTTGACGCAATTTTGGTATTCATGTGTGAGTGAGAGCGTAACATGTGTCCTTAAGACGTGGATGGTGAGGGTCTGCATATGGACATTAACTCCTAGCCCCTCCAACGGTTTAATTACAGCTCCAACAACCGCTAAAGCAGCAAGGCGAAGAACGGCAGAGGAGGCACGCCCTTTGGTTCCCCCGAATTTACTGTGACCATAACTCTTCTTCATGTTTGCTGAGTAGGTAGAGACACGTCCTATGAAAACCTGATAATTTAGACATTTTTCTGGAGAAAAGTAATCTGCTAAAACCGGTTGATGACAGTCGTGTTGGAAATCTAGCGTTGATGTCCCGTACTAGCGCATCACCAAGATGCATGTGTTACTAAATTTTCCCGTTTAACCCTCGTTCGTTTAATCCTGGGCAGGTATGGATTATGGCCCGATCCCGGTTGCCGGCCCAGCCCGGCGAGGTAAAACTTCCAGCACAGCGGTGGATGGATGAGAGGGAGAGCGTGTGTGTCACCGCCGGTAGTGGTGGATGGATCTCACGTCATCCCTCTGCTTCAATGCGGGAAGAATGGCAGAGGAGGCATGCTCTTTGACCCCCCCAATTTAGTTCCATCATAAAATTTTATTTATGTTGCTGATGAGTAGTAGGTACTCACGGAACACGATTAGAAATGGGAGCTTTTTTACGGAAGTAAATATAAAACCTGTTGATGCCAGGCGTGTTACAAATCTAGTGGCTATACCGTAGCACACAACAAACCTGCATGCGCTACTAAATTTTCCTTTGTGTTAACTAGCATGGTGGCCCTCGCAAAAGCGAGGGCGTTGTTCTAGTCGATTTTCTATATTTCTTGCTCTATTTACTTTGAAGGTCTGCAGACCGGGCTGAGCTTGTTTATCATTTATATTTGATATTCGGCTGGCCAGTATTGTTAAACGTCTGGACCATGTTTGTTAAGTAGACAACACATGATATTGCACAGGGTATTTAATTTCCTACGTCAAAACATTTTTTTTAAATCAAACGCTATTTAGATTAGTAGCCTTAGAAAAAAGTAAATATTTATTCTTATGGTACTATACATTCTATGAATAAGCAATGTAGCACACGATGATGTATTACGACCTCATATGCTTTTAGTTCCATTTGTTGATATAATGCATAAGATGCAAAACTTTTCATTGGCACGAACTTTGCCGCATCTATGTGTATCGTAGTACATATTAACTCGGAAAGTGTTTTTGTCTCCCTTGTTCCAGTGCTTCCTCCGTTTAAGAAATTTTGAAAGTCATATGTGTGAGTTTTAAATATTCTAAAAAAAACCCGGATGTAGCGAATGATATATCCGAGAAAGGTGCAAAATTTTAGTTCGAAATACTCGACATCATGCTATACACAAAAATAAAAAAATCTGATAAAACTTAGAGATTTGATAATGCATACTTAGACCCCACACTTTTGTCATTTTTGTGTAGGTCGGAATACAAACTATTTTAAGTTAATATTTTGCAATTTCGTGGGACATACTATTGGCTCAACCTGGTTTGTTTTGTAAAATTTGTTGATACTCAGAATTATGATTCTTGAATTTTTAAATTGGAGGGAGCATTGGAGCTCGGGGTCCAACAATCTTCACTCTTATTAATTCGATCAATTCCACAGGGTTAATGCTACACGAAATGTATTTTCTTTTTCTCTAAAATTTTGTAACCTTTCTTGTCACTTTAGGTATCATCCATCCCTAGAAAACATTATTTTGAAATTGATTTTTGCTATAATACTTTAGTCACTTTGGATATCAACAATGTCTAAAACATTATTTTGGAAGCTAATGTAGGTATTCTCACTTTAGATTTTTTTTTGGTAGAACTACCCATACAAAATGATATTTTAGAAATTAATTCATGTTGTAATTCTACTAAGCAAAGAAAGATCGCACATGTTTTTATATTTGTATAAAATTTAGCTTAGAGCCAAATACCCAGTTCATGGAGATCTAAACGTGGAGGCATACCAAGATCCTGACTGGTGAAAATATATAGCATCCAACAAACTAAACCTACTTACGAAATAAAAGATGAGGCTCGAATTAACTAACATGCATAGGCGGTCATGTATAAATTATAAATATTGGTGTATAATGTATATATAGCCACAATAAGTTATGTTCTATGTGGTTTTATATTCTCATGTGTGGGATTCCATCAATTCAAATTTGCGCATGTTTCTGCGTGAATTCTTACTACGCATGCACGCAGCCATCCAGCTGCTTGCACATGTGCTCGATTGATTTGTGCCACCGCTATAGTCTCTATCCTCCATATGACGATGATGCTCCCGGCGACGCACCATGTCACAACGGTGGCGACAACAATTGTGTAGTGTAGGCTAGAAACAACGCATGAGATGGAATAAACGACTCTTGGATTTGCGAATGTTTCTGCATGAATTCTACCCACGCATGCACGCAGCCATCCAACTTTGCACATGTGCTCGATCGATTAGTGCCGCCGCTATAGTCTTTTATCCTCCATATGATGATGATGCCCCCGGCAACGCACCATGCACAACGGCGGTGACAACAGGTGTGTAGTCTAGGCTAGAAACAACGCGGGATGCAATGAAGTACTCTTGGATCATGGCGTCAGGCGCTCAATTGCTGACCGCGCTGGTTGACGAACCTTTGAGTTGAACGGTACATGTCTTTTATTTATAAGGCTGAGGATAGGAGAATTTTTGGAAAAAGTAACGATGGAGTTGTGTACACGTGAATTATTAAATTTGTACTCGTATATGAGAGGGATTTAGATGTTTTCCGGCCGGCCGATCAGATCACACAAAGAAGTTCAGATTTCTTACGTGAGAGGGAGTCAGCTAGTTTTCGGCTGGCCTTTTAACGTGGGATCAGATTACAAAGCTGCACCTGATCTAAAATACAGTTTGGATATTCGTTTAGGTGAAGACTCGTGGTCATCCGGGAACGTTGGACTTGATCCCACACGATTTGTTTTTTGAGGGAACGTGGTGTGATTTAGTTATACGTGTTGAAAAAACTTTTTGTACCTGGCTAATATTGTACGTAACTTTTCAATCTTTTAATCTCAACCATCACAATCAGTATCAACGGATTATATATTTCTAACCTATGTGCATTAACGTGGTGTGTCGAAAAACTGTCTCATTTTGCTTTTAGTATATAATAGATAATTCAGGGCGACGGGATAAATGCATGTGAATACAATGCAAATGAATACGACTGCACTGGCTCTATTGTACTGGATTTCCGTCAGCACGAAAAGAAGCCAGCATGAGAGGAGCAGGAGCAGGCCAGAAAGCACGCAGTTCTTCCTTGTGTGAACAAGCATGGATTTCAACCGTGATTGACTCGTCGATTCTTGATTTCATCGACTTCCTCACGCCTTCCTGATCCCATGAAAAAAATGTTCAATGTGGCATTTCTTTGAGCTTCTCGTGATAGTATTTTTTTTCATTGGTGCGTCATGGAGATCAGAAGAACCAATTTAGGTGTGAACTACATGAAGCTAGCACAGCATGAAGGTTGGGGACTTTGGACGTCAATGTTCGTATTTATGTTTGAGTGTGAACATAGACGAAACATGTGTCTTTTTAAAGATATGGATGGTGCCGGGTTTGCATGATAGCCATGTCATCACAATCCAACGGCTTAATTACAATTGCAACAACTGCCACAACAAAATCTACTAACCTAGCTATTGAATACTACTTTATAAGCTATCGATATGTAAACTTGGACCTATAAAGCTTAAAACAATATTGGAAAGTTGAAACTGAATAGGGAATGTGGCAAAATGTGATTCATAGAAATATATATGTACTAATGTTAGACACAAAGGTTGTGATTCCCAATTTTGATTTGGTAGAGGAGGCACGCTCTTGGTTCCTGCTGAGTACTTACAGCTTGTTTTTGGGAGGAATGTAATATAAAACAAGCTGTTGCCAGGCGCGTTGCAAATTCAACGTTGTTGTTACCTATTACTTGGCCATATCATGCGAGGTGTAGCCGTCTTCAGATAACCACTAGGTCCTTGCCAGGCTGCGCTGAGCATTTCCATCTCTGAACGAGGGTGGGTTTCAATTGCCATCGGCTCCTCAATTCTTGATTTATACTATTTCCCGGTGCCTCCTACTTCCATGGAAAATAAAGCTTCCATGTGGCATTCCTTTGAGCTTCTCGTAATGCTACATTTTTTTTATGCATTGGTGCATCATCAAGATTAGAAGAACCAATCTATAGGTGCAGACTCCATGAAGCTATCATACGCTGAGGTTGGGGACTTTGGACACAATGTTGGTATTCATGTGTGGGTGAGAGCGTAGACGAAACACATGTGTCTTTTTAAAGACATGGATGGTGGGTGTTTGCATGGGGATATTAACTGATAGCCACGTCATCACAATCCAACGGCTCAATTACAATTCCATCAACCGCTCGAAGCAGCAACCGATATCCCTAAATATAAACATGATATACATTTGTTGTCCGATTTTGAAGTGTAGGGTGCATGGCACCCTAGAGTGTGCGGTGGTCAGGCAAGTTTAACTCAAAATTTCTTATAACCGCCACAACAAAATCTACTAACCTAGCTATTGAATACTACTTTATAAACTATTGATATGTAAACTTGAACCTATAAAGGTTAAAACAAGATTCGAAAGTTGAAACTGAATAGGGAATGTGGCAAAATGTGATTCACAAAAATGTATGTGTACTAGTGTTAGACACAAAGTTGGTGGTTCCCAATTTTGATTTGGTAGAGGAGGCACGCTCTTGGCTCCATCAAATTTGCTCTGCCACTAGTAGTATTTATGTTGCTGATAAGTAGGTAGACGAAGTATGATTAGAAAATACTAATTGCAGGAAAACCTGGCAATTTAAAACTTATTTCTTAGGGCAGTATTTTTTTTTAAAAAAAAACTGGTTGACACCGGGCGTGTTGCGAATCTAACGTCGAGCTCTTCCATCATGCGACATCACCAACCTGCATGTGTTACAAAATTTGGAGCATGTCCTGATAACAACCCAGGCCGACGACCATTGCTAACAGTACAGATAACTACAAGGCGATAGGTGTCTATCAGCTGAGTACCTCTATCTTGGGACTGCGTACAACCAAACCTCTACGAATATCGATAAGGCCTGGATTGGAAAGGCTGTTGATTTTTCCGCTCTATAATTCTCCACCCGTCATGCCTGTGAAATACACGGAAGTAGGGAGGTACGGAATTTTCTCCCGCGGTTTCCGGCCTAAAAACGGCCATCCAAGCAGGGCCTAAACAGTTTTGCCACACCAGGTGTCTAGGCTATACGAGTCGTGCATGATCCAGTTTGATCCATTGTATTGTAATTTGATATTTACTGGTCAACGCTTAGCTGCTTTGGAATCATAATTAGTTTGCCTCCGGATAGATTGAAAAATTGTTATATTATGTGCAGGTGCTAATTATAATAGGAAATGCAACCATCCCTGTACAAAATCATCCACACTGCGAAAAAGAAGCGAGCATGCGTGTTGTAACCGGCTTGATCTAACCAGAAGATATTCGCTAGATTGCTCGTCAGACTTTCTTCTACGCACCAAGGTGGAGCATTGTCGTCGACTCGTCAATTGTGGAATTTGCAGATTTCCTCATGCCTCCTAATCCCATGAAAAAAAGTTCCTTGTCGTGTATTCTTGAGCTTCTCATAATACTATTTCCTAGTTGGTCCATCATGAAGATCACAAGAGAGCCAATCTAGGTAGCACACCAAGGTTAGGGAATTTGGACACAATGTTGGTATTCACGTGTGAGTGAGAGCGTAGACAAACCATGTGTCTTCTTCTTAAAGACATGGACGAGGGATCCACGGATTTTAATGGACATCAAAGCCAAGGTGGCAGAAGAGGCACGCTCTTGGTTCCATCCAATTTACTCCGCCCACTAACTCTTAGTATAACAATATTTGTGTTTCTGATCACCAGGAGCAGGTAGAAACATGATTAGTAAATACTACTACGAAAACCTGGCAATTTAAAACATACTTTCTTAGGCGCAGGAAAGAAATCTTAAACTGGTTCACGCAGGGCGTGTTGCAAATCTAACGTCACCACATCACCAACCTCCACGTGATACAAAATTTGGACACAACTTACTACAAGTGGACAGGTGCTAATCAGCTCACAACCTCTGTCGTCCGATGCTGAACTACCAAACCACCACGAAGGTCGCTAACAAATTGATTTAACTATTGCCAAATGCTAATTTTAATAGGAAATGGAACACCATACAAAGTATCCTCACCCCGGAAATGAAAGTGGTAACTTCAATGCGAAATAGAACCAACCCGATACTCAATCAGACTCGATGCGAAAATGAAGCGAATATGCTTATTGTAGCCGTCTTGAGCTGACCAGTAGATACTTGCCAGATGGCTTGGCCTAGTTATTCTTCGCGCCAGGGTGGATTTGCATCGTCGTCAAATCGTCAATTATAGACTTTGCCAATTTTCTCGTACCTCCTAATCCCATGAAATGAAGATGTTGCATGTGGTATATCCTTGCGATTCTCATAATACTATTTTTTATTAGTCCATTGTGAAGATCTGAATAGCCAAACTAAGATTGAACTCCACGAAGCTAGCATAACAAGGTTGGGGACTTTGGACACAGTGTTGCTATTCATGTGTGAGTGAGAGTGTAGACGAAACATGTGTCTTCGTAAAGACATGGACGGTGGGAATTTGCACCGGTATATTTACTACTAGCCACGACATCACAATCCAATGGCTTAACTAGAGCTCACAACCACTGCGAGGATAAGGGGAAATGTGTAGGTCAAGCGGCCTCTCTTCATGCGATGGATAGGAGTCGATATCTCAGGTTACCCATAGAAGATTTTTGCTGTTTGAATAGAAGATCTCGCGTCATTCCTCTGCTTCTCGTCATCGCGTTGAGTGTGGTACTGGACGAGGGACCCACCACGGATTTTAATGGCTGTCAAGGCCAAGGTGGCAGAGGAGGCACACTCTTTGCTCCATTCAATTTACTCTACCCACTGAATTTTGGTATTAGTAGTATTTATGTTGCCGGATATTCACAAAAATTTCAAAATAAAAATTTCGCATGTAGTTCAAGACGTATTATGTTAGCACGAAAAGTTATGGGAAGAAAAACTATTTTTTGCAACATGTGCAAAAAAGACAAATTCGGACGCACGAAAATGTCTTTATACGTGTCAGATTTTTGTCTTTTTTGTACAGCTCACACAAAATGTTTTTTCACCATGCCATTTTCTGTGCTAACACATAATGTTCTAATGTACATCCGGATTTTTTTTCTGGAATTTTTTGACATTTTGAAAAAAAACTAAATTTTTATACATAATGAGTGTATCTAGACCCTAGAGCCAAATCGCCGCCTCCATATGTTGCTGACCACTATGAGTAGGTAGAAAAATGATCTGAAAGTAATCTACTAGAAAAACCAGTGTAAAATTATTTCTTCAGGCAGGATAGAAATTTTAAACTGGTTGACGTCGGGCACGCTGCAAATCTAATGTCGATGTTCTCTACCACATCACCAAACCTCCATGTGTTACATAATTTGGAGCATGTCTTAAGAATAATAATTCGGGGGCCACGAACTACCTCAGTCGTCTGACGCCATACAATGAAACCACTAGAAAGATTGCTAATTGAACAATTTTGCCGCATCCGGAGTCGCGCACAATCCGGTTTGATCCATTGAACTATAATTATTTTCACTCAAGGCTTAGTTTTTTTTGAAACTCAAGGCTTAGCTTGTCAACGACCTATCTACTGAGCTATTCGGTGGGCCGCCACTGTTTGTCCAAGGCCTGCTCGGGAGCAACACGAGGACGGAACAAAGGAGCATATAAACTATGAGGTCAGCTACGAGGAGACTTGGCTTGGAACGGAACGGAACATAACAGATGGCCTCGGCCTGGAAGGCGAGGATACGCTAGGGTGTGGCATGTGTCATGTTCTTCCTCTAGATCTCCTCAAACCCCTGTAGTTTCTCATCTAATTCCCCGTAATTCTGAACCAGATGACTGATTAAGCAATACAATTAGTGTGGTGTTTACATAGCTGCTTCAATAATATAATAAGTTTAACAAAATGTTATAACTATGTGGTAGTGCTAATTCTAATAGAAATGAAACCGTCCCTGTACAAAATCATCCTCACTACAAAAGAGAAGCGAACATGCGTGTTAAAGCCATCTTGACCTAGCCAGAAGATACTCGCCAGATTGTTCTGCATAGTTTCTTCTACGCACCGGGGTGGATTCACATCGTCTTCAGCTCGTTAATTCTTGACCTTCCCAATTTCCTCGATCCATCCCATGAAAAAAAGAAGTTCCATGTGGTATTTCCTTAAGCTTGTCATAATACCATTTTCTGGTTGGCCCATTATGAAGATTAGAGGAGCCAATCTAGGTTTGAACTCCATGAAGGTACTCTCTCCGCTCCAATTTAATTGACTTGCTATCCACCACATGTGGATGTATCTATATATGTAACATGTCTAGATACATCCACATTTGGTGAATAGCAAGTCAATTAAATTGGAACGGAGGGAGTAGCATATAAGGGTTGAGGACAGTGAGAGGGTAGACGAAACCTGTGTATTCTTAAAGACATGGAAAGTGGGAGTATGCGCTAGCCACGTCATCATAATCCTATGACTTAAGTACAACTCACAACCAGATGCAAGGATCAGTGAACAATGTGCCTGTAAGGTGGCTTATGTTCGTGTGATGGATAGGAATCGATATCTCCGATTACCCTTGGAACATTTTTGTTGTAGACAGAAGCTTTAGGTGCGTGTACAACGCACGAAGTGCAATAGTAACACAAGTTTAACTCATATACGTGATTCTTCGACCAATTTTGTGATTCCTTATAATTCCTACCACAAAATATGTTAATGTAATTACTGGATACTACTTTGGACACAATTGTTCGTTAACATCATGAACACAATTTTACCGAAGGGTAATGAAAATTGGTACGAGGATGCCATTGCAGCTAGCGGTGGATGGTGATGGAGATCTCGCGTCATTCTGCTAGTGCTTCGCTTTGCTCCTCTGCTTGTCATAATGGATAACATGACGTCTAGTTGAACCACACTGCTAAATCTAATAGGAAATTTGGAGCATGTCTTAATAATAACTCGAGGACCGGGCTCTGGCCCAGTGGTTCGGGCGCGGTGCCTCTCCTAGCAACCTGAGTTCACTCCTGTAGGGAGCAGAATTTCGGGAATTCTCACCAATGTGGATTTCTACTATATCAACGCCACCAAGGGCGCCATTCAACCAAACCACTGTGAAGATCGCTTAGTAAACAATGTTTTGTCAGTTTTGCCAAGCGCGGTGTCTAGGCTCTACAAGTCGCATACCATCCGGTTTGATTAATTGTACTGCAATTTCTTTTTGCTCAGCGCTTAGCTGCTTGGGTAACATAGTTAGTTTGCGTCCGGGAAATCTAACAATTGTTATAACTATCCGAAGTGCTAATTCTAATAGGATCTGGAACCATCCCGTAAAAATCATCCTCACTAGGAAAAATAAGTGAACATGCGTGTTTTTTTATCGTGTTTTTTTGAGTGTGCGAACATGCGTGTTATAGCCATCTTTGAGCTAACCCAAAGATGGTCGCCAGATTGCTCACCAGAGAAGAGCGTGTTGGCATCGGATGTGAGCAGGGAGGTGGCTGTGATGCTGTCGCGGTGAGGGGCACGTGAACGGAGACGGTGGCGGCCCGGGCCGAGTCGCGACGCAGGCGGATGAGCACCAGGGACTTGTAGCTCGCGCCGGGCATGCTCGGATGGGAGGAAGTCGCGGAAGTGGAGGTGTAGGTTAAGGCGGCCTGGCGTCGTTGGGCTAGGCTCGTGGACGGCGACGACGGAATGGTGGAGCGGGAGTGTGTTGGTGTAGAAGGCGGTACGAGCGCGGGAGATGGACGCGGCGACGTCGAGCGTTTCTGTGTGAGTGGCCGCCGATGCTGGATGGTGGGAGAGCGCTGACACCGGGAAGGCGAGGAGCAGAACTAGAGCGAGAGCTGTTGTATTGTGGCCGATGGCTCCCTCGCAGAGGTGGTGGTTGGAGTGGAGTGACGACTGAGTGACTGAGAGAGAGGGGAGTGGGAATGAATGTAGGAGATTGAGGGAGAGCGTGTGTGTCACTAAGGGTGTGTTTTGTTCAGTGGCTATGAAAAAGTGGTTGGGGTACCCAACCACCTGGTTGGTGTTGACCACTTTGTTGGTTGTGTGGGTTGGTTAGCCAAGTTTTGTGTTTGGTTAAAGGGATAAAAGGTGGCTGTGGGTTGAGGTGTGGGGTGATATGGTAACCTCTTTGATATGATGGTAGTACATAAATCGGAAGTACGGTATGGATAAAAAGAATTTCAAAAATAGAATATATTTGACATCACATTCAATTTAGACATGAAGAAACAAAATTTCGGCACCATGTTTCCATAATGCAGACAATTTCCAAATAGAACATGTCATAGTGCCATATCAACATAGAGTACACTGGTTCAAATATAACTAAAGTGATACATCATAGTTCAGTGGTTCACATCAAAAGCACAAGTCCGTAGAAATATTAGTACAATGCTTTGGTTGGCACTGAAAGCCCAAGTTAAACATGGCATAAAGAAATCACGCATCATCATCATCTCTAGCTCCAAGACCAGTAGCTTCACGAAATGTCTTATTCACATACCTAGAAACCCAAACCATTTTCTGAGGAGGCTCCAACACTTGAAACGCTGTTGCTAAATTAGGATTCTCAACCAAATAGGCATAGTAATGGGCAAGAAAATCTAAACAAAAATCTGAGAGTGTTTTCATGCCATCCCAAAGACCATCCAAGGAGTTCTGGTTAGTGCCTGCAATTTTCTCTATGACAATAGCAAGTCTTTCGCTACAAGTCAAGAGAGTTGCTTGTAGCCCCTCTTCCGCACTACCATTAGTTTTGACCTTTTTTTTGTTTGGGAGCCGATGACTCACCCCCATTGCGTGATTGGGTAACTTCAACATCCGGGAAATCTCTATTGTTAGCTACCTCTTCTTCAAGATTAGTCACCTCTGTAGCTAGAGGCTCATTTGAGCCTCTTGCATATTCCCCGGTGGCCATGCTTGAGCCATGAATATGAAACACACAATTCAGCAGCATATAGGCATACGATGGATCATTGCAGCGAGGTGGATCTTCCGCCGCCGCTGCTACGAAGAACTCTGTATCGAGATGGGAGGGAAAAAGAAACGAGGGAAATAGATAAGGTCGTTGTTCGCGGGCTTTTCGAGGGAGGTGAGTGACCGAAAATTGTTTCGTGGGTGAATTTAGCGAGGCTGCTGTGGGTGGTTGGCATCAACCACCACTTTTTTGGTGGTTGAGCTCAAACCAGCTTTTGGATGGAATATACCCAAAATGTGGTTACCCCTACACACCCAACACCACAAACCAAACATGGGCTAACCACCTAAAAAATGGCTACCACTAACCACCTGATGTCTAGCCACCCAACCAAACACACCCTAACTGTGGCTAGCGGTGGAGATGGATCTCATGTCATTCCTCTGCTTCGCTAGCAGTGAAATGAAGGCAAAGAATGGCAGAGGAGGCACAGCCTTGGCTCCACCGAATTTACTCTCACCATAACTCTTCTTTATTTTTGCTAAGAAGGAGTAGGTAGAGACACGTACTAGTAGGAAAATCTGGTAATTTAAAACTTTCTTTTAGAGAAAAGTAATATTAAACCGGTTTATGTCAGACATGGTGCAAATCTAACGTTTGTTCCGTACAAGCATATCACCAACCTAGATGTCTCACTTAATTTTCCTTTTGGGGAGCATATATGTGTGTTAATAAGTCGGGGCGACGAGATAACTATGAGTGGATACGAGTTCGTGGGCGACATCATACACAAGTGCTGTCAGCACAAAAAAGAGCCAACATACGGGGTGTAGCCATCTTGAGCTAACCAGAGAGTATAGGCCAGGTTGCCCTATGGATTTCTTTCTCGGCACCAGCATGATTGTCTATTGCCATCGGCCCGTCAATTATTGATTTCGCCGATTTCCTTGTGCCTCCTAATCCCATGGAAAAAGGTTCAATGTAACATTTCTTTGAGCTTGACCTGATACATTTTATTTCATTTGTGCATAGTCAAGATCAGAAGAACCAATCTAAGTGTAAACTCCGTGAAACTAGCATACGATCTAAGTTAGGGACTTTTGAGCAATGTTGGTATTCATGTGTGAGCATGAGAGTGTAAACGAAACATGTGGCCTTTTAAAGACATGGATGGTGGGGGCTTGCACGGGGATATTAACTCCTTTAGAAGGATCACTCAACAACTTGCCAAGGATGTCACTAAAGCTAGGGACTCCCCCCAACCCCCATGTCATCCTCCCGTGGGTGACACGAGAGAGACTAGGGTTTTACGCGCCGCCACCCCTCTTCGACGCCCCCCACCCCCCCCCCCCGACGGCAGCGAGGCCTCCCTACCGCCTCCTCCTTCCTCCTCTGGACCCTCTCTCCGCCCTAACCCCAATGCGTGCCGGTGTCGATCTGCGAACATGGATCTGGTGGCGTCAAGCAGAGATGTGTGGGCCTCGACGGCGGCCATGTCAGGATGATGCGACATTGGAGATGGTAGTCTTGGCACCGCTGCTCGGGGGCAGCCATGGTGCGGACTGCCATGGTCAAGCCTGGCTGCCGAATTTACTCTCACCATAACTCTTCTTTATGTTTGGTAAGTAGGTAGAGACACATACTAGGAAAACCTGGTAATTTATAACTTTTATCGTGTTGTAAACCTAACAACCTGTTCCATACTAGCATATCACCAACTTACATGTGTTACTTAATTTTCCTTTTTGGAGGGAGCACGTGTGTTAATAATTTGGGGCGATGAAATAACTACAAGTGTTTACAACTCCGCGACATTGTACACAAGTTATACCCGCACCACAAAAGCCATCATGCGGGGTGTAGCCGTATTAAGCTAGCCAAAAAAGACGTCCGCCGCACGAGCCCAGTCACGGCGCAGGCGGCCAGCACCATGGACTTGTAGCTCGCGTGTCTGCCCTGCTCCGACGGAAATGGGAATTCCCTTTTATGGAAGTAATATAAAACTTGTTGATGCCAGGCGCGTTACAAATCTAATGTTGCTGTGCCGTAGCACAGAACAAAACTGCATGTGTTACTAAATTTTCCTTTTGTGTTAATAATTCTTCTTCTTTTTTTTTCCGGGGAAAGAGATGATATTAAAACTTCGATCTTACATATAGATCCAGAAGGCGACGAGATAAATGCAAATCAGTATGACTAAATTGGCTCAATTGTACACGTTGTCCTTGAGCACATAAATGAAGCCAGCATGCGAGGAACAGGACCAGACCAACATGCACTCAGTTCTTCGTTGCTGGAACAAGCATCGATTTCAACCGCGATTGACTCGTCGATTCTTGATTTCACCGATTTCCTCACGCCTCCTAATCCCCAAAAAAAGTTCAATGTGGCTTTTCTTTGAGCTTCTCATGACAGTCTTTTTTTCATTGGTGCATCATGAGACTAGAAGAACCAATCTAGGTGTGAACTACATGAAGGTAGCATACAATGAGGGTTGGGGACTTTGGACGCAATGTTGGTATTGAGTGTGAGCGTAGACGAAACATGCATCTTTTAAAAGACCTGGATGGTAGCGGTTTGTACGGGGATATTTAACTGCTAGAAACGTCATCACAATACAAAGGTTTTATTACAACTCGACCAACCGATAGAAGGATCACATGCGGGTAACTAGCAGGAGATTCATAATAATGTCCTTGTCATTAACGTCGCTGCCCTCGAAAAGGCGCGCCGCATTGACACCGCCGAGCAGTGGGACGCGACGGCTCACTAGCGACCGACGGCTGTGAAAACGAGGGGTGGCCACGCGGCTTTGACCATCGTCTGTTGAAGTTGCCTGTGCCGCCGACAGGTGTGCCCCACGCGTCGGAGGCAGACGTGGCGACGCACGCCATTGCGTCCGGGGCCGCCCGAGGACTCCCCAAGATGAGGGCGTAGGCTGGCGTGCCTGACAGAAATATGGGCCGCGCCGGACCAAAATCGCGTTTGGGCGCCGCGAGTGAGAGCGAAATTCTGTCCGGCACGCGCCAAAGGCTTTTGAACGACCGTTTGGACGCCCGAGTAGAGATGCTCTGAGCGGGTACTGGACGATGGCTCCACCACAGATTTTAATGGCTATCAAGGCGAAAGTGTCAGAGGACGCCCGCTCTTGTTTCCATCCAACTTACTCTGCGCTAACTCTTAGTACTACCAGTATTTATTTTCCTGATCACCATGAGTACTAGTACAAACATGATTAGAAAATACGACTAGGAATATCTGGCAATTTAAAACGTATTTCTTAGGCGCAGGAAAGAAATTTTAAACTGGTTGACGGAGGGCGTGTTGCAAATATAATGTCACCACATCCCCAACCTCCACCTGATACAAAATTTGGAGCACAGCTTACTACCTTTGTCGTCCGATGATGAACAACGAAACCATCGCGAAGATCGCTAACAAATTGATTTAACTATTGCAATATGCTAATTTCAATAGGAAATGGAACCATCCTCGTACAAAATCATCCTCAACCCGAAAAAGAAAGTGCTAACATCGATACGAATGGAACCAACCCCGTACTCAATCAGACTCGCTGCGAATACGAAGCGAACATGCGTGTTGTAGCCATCTTGAGCTGACCCGCAGTCCGCAGATACTTGCAAGATCGCTCGGCCTAGTTTATTGTTCGCACCAGGGTGAATTTGCATCGTCGTCAACATGTCAATTATGGACTTCGCCGATTTGCTCGCGCCTCCTAATCCCATGAATTGAAGAAGTTGCATGTGGTATTTCCTTGCGATTCTCATAATACTATTTTTGATTGGTCCATTGTGAAGATCAGAATAGCAGATCTAAGATTGAACTCCATGAAGCTAGCATGGTTGGAGACTTTGGACGCAATGTAGTGAGAGAGTAGATGAAACATCTGTCTTTTAAAAGATATGGACGGTGGGAATTTGCACCACATATTTACTACTAGCCACGTCATCACAATCCAATGGCTCAACTACAGCTACAAAAGGATAAGGGAACAATGTGTAGGTTAAGTGGGGGAAATGCACTTTGGTTCATAGGTGCATCTACACCCACTACCCACAAAACGAATTTGAAAATATCAAAAAAATTCAAACAAAAATTTCAGGTGCAGATATGAACATTCTATGTTTGTACAAAAAAATGGGGATGAAAAGACATTTTGTGCGGCCGGTGTAAAGAAAGACAAATCCCCGGTGTTCGAAAATGACTATGCTCATAACATTTTTTTCTCTTTTTTTTACCGGTCACACAAAATGTCTTTCGATGCGAAACCTTTTTGTACGGATAGACATTTTTCAAACGTTCTGTTCCGTATTAGCATATCACCAATCTACATTGTCTTACTTAATTTTTCTTTAGACGAGATAGGAGCATGTGAGTTAGTAATTCGTGGCGACGAGATAACTAGGAGCACAAGTGGATACAGTTCGTTGGTGACATCGTGCACAAATCTTGCCACCGCGAAAAGGAAGCCAACATGCAAGGTGTAGCCGTCTTGAGCTAAAAAGAGAGTACCAGCCAGATTGCCCTAGGGACTTCCCTCTCTGCACCGACATGGATGTCTATTGCCATATGCTCGTCAATTATTGATTTCCCCGATTTCCTAGTGCCTCCTAATCCCATGGAAAAAAATGTTCAATGTAACATTCCTTTGAGCTTCTCCTGGTACTTTTTTTTCATTGGCGTAGAACCAATCAAGGTGTTAACTCCATGAAACTAGCATACGACCTAAGTCTGGGACTTTTGACGCAATTTTGGTATTCATGTGTGAGTGAGAGCATAACATGTGTCCTTAAGACGTGGATGGTGAGGGTCTGCATATGGACATTAACTCCTAGCCCCTCCAACGGTTTAATTACAGCTCCAACAACCGCTAGAAGCAACAAGGCGAAGAACGGCAGAGGTGGCACGCCCTTTGGTTCCACCGAATTTACTGTGACCATAACTCTTCTTCATGTTTGCTGAGTAGGTAGAGACACGTCCTAACACGGACCTTGGCCGTTCCCCTCTTCGTCTACAGTAGAGAGGGGTGAATTTCTGAGCTCTCCTTCTCGATCCACCTCGCCCGCCGCGGATCCGGTCGTTCCCCCTCCTCCGACGGCTGCTCCGGCAGCGGGAGGGCGGGGAAGGGCCGGATCCCGGCGTGTACATAGGGTAGGATCTAGTAGGCTACCTGCCGGCGGCGTTGTGGAGGCGGCGACGGCGTCGGTGTGGAGGTTGGAGGCGGTGCTCGCCCCTCTGGCGGTCGTGCTCTCTGGAGCACTACGGCGGAGTGCTGGGCCTCCCCGTGCTTGTGGCTCGTCGGATCCACGGCGCGGATCAATAATCCCTCGCCGGATCTGCATAGGCGGCGGATCCGGAAGTTTGAAGATCTTCGAGGTGCTGGTGATGCAGAGCAGGGCGCTGGCTACGGCGGCGTTGGATGGAGGTCTTCCGGGGCCGAGTTTCATCGACTTCCCGTCCGCAGAGGGGCTACTCCGTTTCCAAGGCGTGGGAGCAGCGGCGGCGGCGCGTCGGCGATACGTCTTCGTCTTCGTCTTCGTCAGTGGAGTCCAGAGGGACTGTTGTGTAATTTTGCTTTGTTGCTGGACTTTTCTGTAAGAACTCTGTTCTGATGTAAGCAGCACCTTTCCTCGCAAAAAAAAAAAAAAGGTAGAGACACGTCCTATGAAAACCTGATAATTTAGACATTTTTTTGGAGAAAAGTAATCTAAAACCGGTTGATGACAGTCGTGCTGGAAATCTAGCGTTGATGTTCCCTACTAGCGCATCACCAAGATGCATGTGTTACTAAATTTTCCCGTTTAACCATCGTTCGTTTAATCCTGGGCAGGCATGGATTTGCATGGATTATGGCCCGACCCCGGTTGCCGGTCCAGCCCGGCGAGGTAAAACTTCGAGCACAGCGGTGGATGGATGAGAGGGAGAGCGTGTGTAGTAGGAGACGGAGATGGATGGATCTCACGTCATTCCTCTGCTTCAATGCGGGAAGAATGGCAGAGGAGGCATGCTCTTTGATCCACCCAATTTAGTTCCATCATAAATTTTTATTTATGTTGCTGATGAGTAGTAGGTACTCACGGGACACGATTAGAAATGGGAGCTTTTTTACGGAAGTAATATAAAACCTGTTGATGCCAGGCGTGTTACAAATCTAGTGGCTATACCGTAGCACACAACAAACCTGCATGTATTACTAAATTTTCCTTTGTGTTAATAATTCAGGGCGACGGGATAAATGCATGTGAATACGACTGTATTGGCTCTATTGTACAGCATTTCCTTCAGCACGAAAAACAAGCCAGGATGCGAGGAGCAGGACAAGGCCAGAAAGCGCTCAGTTCTTCCTTGTGGGAGCCAGCATGGGTTTCAACCGTGATTGACTCGTCGATTCTTGATTTCACAGATTTACTCACGCCTCCTAATCCCATGAAAAAATGTTTAATCTGGCATTTCGTTGAGCTTCTCGTGATAGTATTTTTTTTCATTGGTGCATCATGGAGATCAGAAGAACCGATCTAGGAGTAGGTTTGAACTACATGAAGCTAGCATACGATGAAGGTTGGGGACTTTGGACGTCAATGTTTGTATTCATGTGTGATTGTGAGCCTAGACGAAGCATGGGTCTTTAAAAAGACATGGATGGTGCGGATATTCATAACGGTGCATGGGTCTAGATGCACCCATTATGTATTTTATTTTTAATTTTTTTTCAGAATATCAAAAAATTCCGAAAAAAAATCCGGATGCAAATTACAGCGTGATGTGTTAGCACAAAAATTGGCATGGTGAAAAAACTTTTTTTGCAACCTGTACAAAAAAGACAAATTTCGGACACGTACATATACTTTTCGGTATGTCCGAATTTGTCTTTTTTGTACAGGTTGCAAATTTTTTTTTCAACATGCCAATTTTTGTGCTGAGTGCAAATATGTTGGACTACATGCAAATATTTTTTTTCGGATTTTTTGACATTCGGAATTTTTTTTTCTGGCTAGCGCCAAATCGCCGTGTCCTGGATGGTGGGGATATTAACTGATGGCCACGTCATCATGGTCCAACGGCTTAATTACAGTTCCAACAACCGCCGGTTCCCTGATTATAAATATGATATACAATTTTTTGTCCGATTTGAAGTGTAGGATGCCTGGTACCGTACAACGTGCAGTAACCGCCACAACAAAATCTACTAACCTAGCTATTGAATACTACTTTATAAACTGTCGATATGTAAACTTGAACCTATAAAGTGTCATACAATATTGGAAAGTTGAAACTGAATAGGGAATGTGGCAAAATGTGATTAACATAAGGGTATATATGTGTACTAGAGTTGGATACAAAGTTGGTGATTCCCAATTTTGATTTGGTAGAGGAGGCACGCTCTTGGTTCTACCCAATTTACTCTCATTATAAACTGTTCTTTATGTTGCTGAGTAGGTAGACCCCATTAAAAAGGGGATTTAATAAGTTGTTTGTGCGGAGGAAATTAATATAATACCGGTTGATACCAGACGCGTTGCAAATCTAACGTCATTGTTACATAGCATATCACTGCAGCTAGCGGTGGATGGAGAAGGAGATGGATCTCATGTCATTCATCTGCTTCTCGTCAATACATCAAGGCGAAGAATGGCAGAGGAGGCACGCCGTTGGTTCTACCCAATTTACTCTCACCATAGCTCTTCTTTATCTTGCTGAGACTAGTCAAAGTGAAAATAACTTGGCTAGTAACAAGTTTTCTTATGTCGCATGGAGTTAATGAACAGAGAGTAGTTTGTGATAACTTAGCTAGCTACTGTAAGATCACACTTATCGAGACAAAATAAGTCTATAGCCTAATAAATAAAAAATTATATGGCACCACACATATGTTATTCCCAACGGTGGAGGTAATAACATACGCTAGTAACATCAACATGTTACTACTTTATGTTACTCCCCACCGTGAGCAGCTTGAGTAGGTAGAGACACGCAGTAGGAAAACCTGGTAATGTAGATTACCCTTTTTTTGGGAGAAAGGTAATATAAAACCAGTTGATACCATGCGTGTTGAAAATCTAACGTTGAAGTGCCGTACTAGCACATCACAAGCATGCATGTGTTATCCGCAAAGCAAAAAAAAAAAACTGAATGTGTTAGGAAACTTTCTTTTTGCAGGGAGCATGTGTATTAGTAACTCGGGGCGACGATATAATTGAAGTGGATATGAGTTTATCAGCTATCTCCCTATTTTCACATAGTACAGAAGTGATATAAGCAAGAAAAAGAAGCCAACATGCCGGGTCACCAACGCCGGCCCAGTAACACAGCTCCTGCGGGCGAGTCCGCACCAAGTACTTGCTACGAGCGATATCAAGGAGGTCCCCGGCGCTGGGCAGGCCGAGAACCATGCCAAAGTTAAGCAGGCCAAGTGAGACCTCTCTCGTTGGGCTGCATCAACCCACACTATGGCACGCGACACCTTTGAAAAAAAGTGGAGCCGGGTGGTGCAGCTATCCCCGGTAAGGCCTTGTTTGGTAACTGCAATCCTGGGGGGATCCCGGCCTTTTCCCGGGGAGAATTTTCTCATAGTCCGGAGGTCGGGAATAAAATCCCGGGGTTTTGGCCCTGGTTCTTCAGATTCCTGACCGGGATTATTTTCCCGGGGATATTTAACCCGGACAGCCAAACAAACCCTAACTCCTCTCCGGCGAAGTTCACGACAGGGGCATGCTGCTGATGGTTCGGCGACGACTGATGAATACTCATTACAAAACTCTCGTAAGTGGCTCATTGATGAAAAATAGTAGAGGTAGTATTGGCAGGGTATAGATCGCTCAACCTGAGCTGGTGACGTCCTTTGCAATATAATTATCTGTAGTGATTACTTAACATACGGTACAAGGCAATATAGCTGGGTACAACAAGCGTAAAATCAATCTAGATCAGCTAATTGAATACTAACTAAATTAGTTAGGAATAGGACGTCAACATGACACAAATGTTGTTTATCATCCTCCCTGAATCTCCCAACATGTTGAGATTGCGCCTACAAGACTCAACTTGATCGTTTGAGCAAATGAACTTTGATGTGAAGTTGTTCCTAAGCCACTCTTTCTCTCAGAAAGTGGAAACCAAATTTAATATGGTTGGTACGAGCATGAAACACCGATTAGCAGATAGAAATGTGGCTCTAGTATTACCACACCATAAAACATGTACACAATCTTGAGGAAGCCTCAATTCCTTCAGAAGAGGCTGTCCCCAAATAATCTCACCCGTTGCATTGGTTGCAGCCTTATGCTTAGACTCTGTGCTGGAACGTGACACTATAGCTTGCTTTTTGGGACCATAGTATATGGAATATTCCCCCTGGATCACCTATCATCATTATTTTTAGCCCAGTCGATATGGGAAAATGCCGACAGAAGAGTATTAGAGGTCTATTGGATGGACATGCCATGACATACTGTGAACTTGACAAACCCAAGAATACCTTGGATGTTGTCCAATGAAGATCACTAGGAATTTAGCATAGAAGGAGCTCAAGAGCATACTTCTTGTGTGTAAGAAGGAGATCACCAGAAGACTATTGATGAACCTCCAAATCAAGAAAATAATGAAGCGGCCCAAGATCTTTGACAACAAACGCAGTACGCATCTCCAGAATCAACTTACTAGTGGCGGAAGCTTAGGAACTAACCATAATTATATCGTTAACATAAACCAATAAGAACCTGTTCATGTCATACTTACATAATATAAATAATGATGTGTCTGTTGTAGAAGCCCGAAAAAATGGATCCATGAACAAAGACCAGACGAGCATGCTATGTGCGAGGAGCCTGCTAAGGACCATAAATAACCTCCTAAAGACGACACAAGTGTAATGGACTATTAATTTATTTATCAGCCTCTTTGAACAAATTAGAGACGATGCCCTCACATTTGCAATGACCACTATGCTATGTTAGTTAGCTAGAAGAAAGGGTGAACATGCGCGTTTGTGGCACCACCTTCATTCCTTGACATACCAGCTACTGAACAGAATCTTGCTTGGAGTTGTACATTCTTCACACCGTGAAAGTTTCACCTTGATGAACATCGACCCTAACAAACAAGATCTTCTGGATCTCCGGTTGCCTCCTATTCCTAAGAATGAAATTCCATCTTGCATCTGCTTGAGGAATTCTCATGATAACATTTCTGACTGGTCCACTAGGAATATCATAACAAGTAGATATTGTACTCTAGGTTGCTCGCATACAATGAGAGGACTTTTGCGATCTGTTGGTATGGAGGTGTGGAATGAGAGTAGAGAAAACATGTGACTAATGAAGACGTGGTTGGTTGGAATTTGTACCGGACCTTAACTGCTAGCTACATTATCATAATACGCTCGGATTAACTACTGCAATACCTATCAGCTACACATACCATATTGGGAAGAACCGACCCAGCCCAAAATATGACTCATTTGGTCAATATATGTGTATGTTTGTTCATGCTCTTCTGAGGTGGATACTGACAGAAAATACACTCAAACGAAATAACATATTTACAGAATATTATTATGGCGGTGGTGAGTTAAAGAAAGTAACACTGCGGAACCTTCTAGCGGTGGAGTGAAGTAGAATTAGTGCACTATGCATCTCTAAAGAACACACTTACCTAGCGAGAAAACCGAATATCGTCCGAAATCCGGCCATTTTAGATAGGACCGGTAATTGTATTTACCGGACGAAAACTTCTAAATATTGGGGAATTTTTGTAGAATAAATGCAAAAAACTGAAGTTAGGTTAAAATTTTCTCAAAAAATGCAATTTTCATTCAAATTTCGGTTACTTTCCCTTCTAAGTTTCATATTTTGTTTCTTACTTTTCATCCGGAATTTCACCAATATTATCGAAATTCCCGAATTTTGGCAATTTCGCCCAGAACCGGAAAGTTTGCAAAACCGAAATCCAAATCCTTGGTCTTCATGCCACATGGGCCAAACACCTGCTTGTCTAAAGAACTTTCTAGTTGTCACCGTATCGCGTGGAGGACAATGGCATGAATGCGAATAATGGCAGAAGAGGCACCCTGTTGGTGCACCCAGTTTACTGTAACCATTAACTTTTCTTTATGTTGCTGATGAGTAGTAGGCAAGGACACGACTACAAATGGGGGGAATGGAGATTTACAACTTATATTTTTCGAAGGATAGTAGTATAAAAAACAAATTGATGCCAAACGCGTGGCAAATTTAGGACAGAACAAGATGTCTCTGGGGGATCTTTCCGTCCGATCCCCCGGGTCCACAGCCGTATGATGAGGGACAGGAGAGCCATCCGATCCAGCTCCCCCGATCCACTCATCCTCCCCAAACGCACTCACACCACGCGTTATTCTCGACTTCCATCTCCACACCTGGGCGTTCTTCGCCCAACCCCGTCTCCGGCAGCCGCCTTGCCCTTGGCTCTGGCAGTCGGCGCCCCTCCGCCCCGCTCCTTCTCCGGCAGCAGGCGCCCCTCCGCCCCATCCCCATCTCCGGCAGCCAGCGCACTTCGCCCCGCCAGACAGCCAGCCTGCAGCATGGAGGTGGCATGACGACCGTCTAGCAGCACGGAGGCGGCGCTGTGGTCGGGCTTGCCGAAGAAGACGCCGCATGTAGCTTCGCTGGATAAGACGTCGCCCGTTGTCAGAGACGACGCATCGGATTTGCCAGAGAAGACGCCGCCCATCCACTATGGCATCACCCCATCACCGTCGGCCTCCCATGGTAGCACCACCACACTCACTACAAGAAATATGTCAACTAGTGACTCACAAATTTGGTCACTAAAAGGTCATAATTTTTCATCTATGACCTTTTTATGACCAAAATCTGAAGGTCACACACGGAGCGTCTCAAACGGTCATATGTGACCTTTTTTCGAATTGGTCATAACCATCTATGACCAAATTTGATGGTCATAACTCTTATGACCAATTTTTTTGGTCACGCGCTGTCTGGCATAGCCACGTTAGATCCTACGTGGCCAATCCTACGTGGCATGATTGTGACCAAATCAGAAGGTCATAGAACAGAATCGGCCCAGTCCACGTTGGTCATCAGATGGGCCTAAGCCCAAATGTTCAGCCCATTAATGTTTTTTTGGCAATTTCTTTTTGAATTTACAGCTTCTCCATATGGGCCAGCCCAACTTTGTTCCGCCCATTTATGTTTTTTTTCTTTCTATTATCTGATCGGATTAATAGCAGTACAACCATTTTATTTTATGGGCCTTGGCCTTTCAACAGTGCATATATTTCCTGGGCCATGGCCTTTTTACCATCACAGTACAACATAGTTTGGGCCCAATGCCTCTTTAGCTCAGTTCCAGCCCAGATTCAAATTCATTATAAACAGAAATTCACATTTGAATTCAAATTTAATCTGAATTCCAATAAATTGAATTACAGCATATATTCCAGGAATTCAAATCAACACATATTCTTCCAGGTCCAAATAACAGACCAAAATTACAGGTTCATCATCACATACACATTATCAGCTACCATATTCCAGGAATTCAAATCAGTGCTTAGCCAAGTAGAGCCCCGACAAGTTGGCGGGAAGATGTAGTGCTTCAGTGAGGTCACCACCGTAGTTGTTCAGCGAGATGTCATTCACCTGCACCCAAAGAAACACCTCGGCCACCACAGGCCGTGGTTAGTCAGCATCTAACACATGATAATTAACAGGAAACTGAAGCTTGATACAAGATAGTATTCATAGTTGGGCTGGGTAAGGTGATAAAGAAAAACAGAAATTGTGGAGTTAGCAACATATGCAGGATAATCATAAAACAGAACCATTGATTTATTGTGTGGGTATATAATAAATAATCTTGCAAGTTAATAGCAGCAAAAAATCTTCATTTAGACTTTGGAAAGTATGATAGCATTACTGTTTAAAGTTTCCTTCAACAGAAATGCAATTGCAATATGCTGATAGTGTACAAGTCCTTAACGATACAAGATGCATGTAACTTATGAGAGGAAAATAGGTTGTGGACTTGCAGATAAATAAGAAAAGATACTTACTAGAGGAAAAAGGCTAAGAGTTCCTAAGTGACAGATTTTATTTTTAAACTTTCTTTGAATTCACATCAGATATAAGATGCAGATGTAGAAAGAAATAGCATCATACAAGCTGAAGGTCAAATCATCAAGTTGGTTCCTGGTAACTATATGGACATGGAACAAACAAGCAAATTACCATAGATACACCTCAGGTCTGCGACAACCTGATTTTGACATGCTTGTCTGCCTTGAACACCGAAGTCACTAAGAAGAACATGACATTGTATCAAAAATAGAATATTCAGTAGTAGTGAAATAAGCCAATAGCAGTGTTGTGTAAGTTCTTTACCTTGAGCCTTGGTTTACTTGAAGATGAAGGATCTAAGGAATTGCTTGGGCTTGTTGGGGTCCTTATCAGCCTTGCTCTTCTTCACCTATAGCCTGATTCAGAGCAGAAACCAACTACAAACTGAATCAAAACCGAAGGTAAAATCACAGGAACACTTGACGAACCACAGGAAACTGAATGAGAAGAGGGATGGGATCAAACGGGCACTAACGTGGTGTACATCACCAGCTTCACAATACAAAAAAATGTCAATGGCAAGTTCTACAACTCCATGACAAATCCAGCCATCCTGAACTAGCATCAGAAATTATAGGATACAAGAAAATGGTTATTAGACCACTATTGTTGAGACAGAGCTAATTTGATTTGTATCGAACTAAAGTAATGCATATAGGGGGGTTATTTCGGATGCCCTTAATTTTAACATATTGGCATAATAACTTGCTAGATGTTGACCTCCAGATACCCTTAATTTAAAGCAACAGACAATTTTAAAAATACTGCCATAACTGTTCAGCAATTTATTTGGATACATCAGATCTAACTTATAGCAGTTTTTGCTTAAGTACTGAAAAATCTAGGTGAGTATAACAGGAATCAGCGATAATATCACCAAACCCTCATGATTTTCAGAGTACAGGAGATGCACAACTAAGTATCTAGGTCAGCCTTTTATTCCAACTGCAGCTACACACAACCTACAACAGCTATGGTACAAAGAAGAGCAGTAGGTCAGCCTTTGATACACCCAACCTACAGCAGTTGCGGCTACACCCAAACTAGAGCAGCAGTTCTACCAGTAGAAAGAGATGGAGGCAATTGTCTCACCTGCAGCAGCTGGACAGGAGACAAGTTGAGGACAGCCGGGGAGTAGAAGCAGGTGTCAGCTCGCGGACTTGATCGGGGAAGACAGCCAGCGGTACCTGCAGCAGCACCTCCGGCCATGAGGTCCGGCGCGTCCACAGTCTGCCTGCTGTCGGGCGCCCTCGGGAAGACGGCGGCGAAGGAGGCCGGTAAAGCAGCGACGGTCGGGATCGACGGCCAAGGCAGAGAAACGCTGAATACGGCGCCGTCCCCCTCCTCCGACGAGACATCTCATCCCTGCAGCGCTGTAGAGGTGGACGTCGAACTATATTAGAATTTTCTGTCAACGCGTGCAGTAGGAATAGATTGCCAGTATGCATGTGTTCCAAGTAAGATACATAGGCTGCACTAAAGTTTGGTGATTAATGTGTGTTCATGGGGTTGTATGCATACCTACTGATTTTCATAAGTAGGTATTCATTTAGATGGTGCTTAAAATAGTGTCAGATTCTTTTTTTGCGGTTGAAAAAAAAAGTATCAGCTATCAATGTAAATTTAGGCCAAAGTCTCATTTGATGAAACGACATAAAAAAATTCACCTAACAAAAAGAAAGTCTGTGAATGCATTGTATCTTTGCCAATCATTTATATGCACAGCCTTTTGATTCAAAGAATACAGTAGCTAATACTGTCAATGGTAATGAATCAATGACTGTTACTAATCTTTGATTAAAATAGAAATAAAATTATGCTGACTATGTGATGACATAGCATACTGTGGCAAAGCTAGATGCACACCGACCCCTGAATGCAATATACAGAACAACAATAACTAGTGGGGTTGAAGCTAGAGAGGAAGGGGATGCACCATCATGGAGCTGCTGCGGCTGTTGCTCCAAGATATCTGCATGGCCTGCTCCCTGCCTTGATCTACCGCTCAGAAGAACATCAGCAACGCCGACCTCCAGAAGACAGTGCCGAGTACGGCAGACCACCACACCGAAGCGTAATCCCTCTCGGGCTGGCGCTAGTACTGCGCTTTTGGAGCTCGGGGGGCCGAAACAAGATCCATCGCCAGTATTGCTCGGGGAGACCATGTCGGAGAGCTTGAGACGGTGGAGCTCGGCCGGCCATGTCAGAAACCAGCAGGCAGCAGCCACAGCCCAGAGTTCCCTAGCACACGAACGAATCTGAACGAATCCGTCGATGTGGTTCATCGCGGGATGGGCCGGCACAAAGGATGCTGAAAAGAGAGAGGAGGAGAAGTGGTTGAGGCACCAGCGCGCTAACCGGCGAATGTAGGCGCAGCAGGGGGAGGATTGGATCGGGAGGTTCGGAGGAGAGAGGTCTGGATTTCTGGACGCCACCGCCTGAACGAGAGAGGGATCGAGGAAGAAAGGAACTAGGGTTTCCGCTTTGGGAGGAGGCGATGCGCATCTTTTATACGAGATAATAGCGCTCTGGACCGTCGGATCGGCATCTGACGGTTCGAGGTGCTCCGGTAGCTGTCCAACGGGCCTAAGAGCTGGGCTGGGCCAATTTCGGCCCAGTTATTCAGAATAGTTATGAAAGAAAAAAAACTTTTAGGCGTTTTAAGGATTAATTTTTGTGAAGGACCTACCAAATATTTGTTGCAAAATTTTACCACAACATTTTTTAAAAACATTAGACCGCAAGTTAAGTACAAATAACCAAATAGTTGGGAGTAAAAAGGCTTCCATCCACCTCTCGTCAAAAAGAGAAATTTCTGGCGATTCAATTGGAAGCGGATCAAATTTGAACTACATGTGCTTCGTAGTGTTCTTAGAATTGAGCTATCATGTAGGAAGATTCACACCTTTCAGCCCAAATGATGGATGTTATGACCACTTTCAAGTCATAGTTTGTTAAAATGATCTCATCTTGAGCACAAGCGTGCATCTTGGAGTGGCGAACAATGTTGCCGTCCCATTCATGACATAGTTTGTCCAAATGAGCCCAAAATTGGAACATGTGTTCATTGTGGGATGGCAAGCAATGTTGCCGAACAAAGATTTTGACATGTTTCACAAAAAAACCCACTTTTCATTTTTCAAGTGCTTAAATAGCATTTTTCGTGAAGCGGGTACCGAGAAAGTCATCCAAAATGGCACCGATAAATTGTTTTCACAAAGTAGACATCATTTAATGTACAATCACCAAAAGGCATGCATTTCCGAGCTCTCTGCCTATTTTCGGCCATTTAAACGGCTTCCTGCCGATTCAGTTGGAAACGGCTAGGTTTTGAACTGCAGCTGCCACACAGCTTGCCCGTTATTTTTTCTAAATTTCATTTTTAGATTCAAAAGTATCCATTTCATCATAGATACATCAAAATATCCACATGATTCAAACACTAAACATGAACGGTCACGGCCACGAATTCGACTAGATTTTTAAATGAACACACGAAATTTAAAAAAAATCAAAATAATGGAAAACCTTCGCGTAGCGTCATCATATGTGACCTAGTTACCGCAAAAAATTATAAACTTACGTTGCGGAAGTTTACTGGAAAAGTGTTGTCAGAAACTTGCTATCACGAATGAACATTCATAGCTTTCAAGATGAAGGAGCAATGTTTTGGCCACATTCATGACATAGTTTGTCCAAATGAGCCCAAAATTGGCACATGTGTTCATTGTGGGATGGCAAGCAATGTTGCGGAATAAAGATTTCGACATGTTTCACAAAAACCCCCACTTTTCATTTTTCAAGTGCTTAAAATAGCATTTTTTGTGAAGCGGGTACCGAGAAAGTCATCCAAAATGGCACCGATAAATTGTTTTCACAAAGTAGACATCATTTCATGTACAATCACCAAAAGGCATGCATTTCCGAGCTCTCTGCCTATTTCCGGCCATTTAAACGGCTTCCTGCCGATTCAGCTGGAAACGGCTAGATTTTGAACTGCAGCTGCCACACAGCTTGCCCGTTATTTTTCCTAAATTTCATTTTTAGATTCACAAGTATCAATTTCATCATAGATACATCAAAATATTCACATGATTCAAACACTAGACATGAACGGTCACGGCCACGAATTCGACTAGATTTTCAAATGAGCATACGAAATTAAAAAAAATCAAAATAATGGAAAACCTTCGCGTAGCGTCATCATATGTGACCTAGTTACCACAAAAAATTATAAACTTGCGTTGCAAAAGTTTTGCTGAAAAAGTGTTCTCAGAAAATTGCTATCACGAACGAACATTCATAACTTTCAAGATGAAGGAGCAATGTTTTGGCCACATTCATGATATTGTTTGTCCAAATGAGCCCAAAATTGGCACAAAGATTTCGACATGTTTCACAAAAAAACCCACCTTTCATTTTTCAAGTGCTTAAAATAACATTTTTTGTGAAGCGGGTACCGAGAAAGTCATCCAAAATGGCACCGATAAATTGTTTTCACAAATTAGACATCATTTCATGTACAATCACCAAAAGGCATGCATTTCCGAGCTCTCTGCCATTATATGTGATCTAATTAACGGTATAAATAATTCACTTGGAATACGGGAAATATATTGAAAACGTGTTCTCAAAAATGTATTGAATTTAATAGAATAATTAAAAAATCGAATTCTTCAAAACCCTATGTAAAGCAATATATAAGGTTTGTGGTATTTTGCTAGTATATTTTGACTTAAAACAGTCCTTAATAGAAGGTGAATGTTTGAATTTCATCAGTGTATAATTTTAAAATCCTCCATTTGTTTTTATTTCATCAGTGTTTTGACCGTATTTTGAAATCGCCGTACAAAACTAAAAAAAAAACATAAAATCATGCCCTCGAGATTATGCAAAATGAGAAAACTGAGAACATGCAAGTCATTCGACCTACTTTCGCCTTCTACCTTGTAAATATTAGAAATTTTCTCGCTTTCTACCTAGTTTCGCCTATTTAATGGATTTTATGTTGATTTTCTGAAAGTAATTCAAAGTTAAAGTACAAGTGTGTGATAATTTGCTTCTAATTCAAAAAACTGTCCGTAATATTCTAAAATGACAGAGGACTTCTATACAATTTTTAAAAAATTTATTCCAGTCAAATTGGAGTTCAAAATCATAAGTTATAAAGGAAAACAAAAAAATAAAAAGAGAGGAACAAAAAAAAAGGACCAGCCGAGCTAGCAAGCTCGAGCCCAAGGCCGGCCCAGCAGAGGACCAGCGCAGCAGCCCGTCCCCCCCACTCACCGTTTCTTTTTCTGTCCAGCCGCTGACAGTCCAGGCCCAATAACAATAGTTAATGGTTAAAACAAGCCCGTGAACTCATTCTAACAAAAGTGATGTGGTGGTGTGGTGGTAGACAAGGGAATACCATGTTTCGATTCCCCGGAAATCTTTTTTGCTGTGATTAAATGGGAGGGCGCAGGTGGAAATGGCCACGTTGACATGTAGGTAAATTAGATTTAAATAAAAATTGATAGAAAATAATTTAATCTTATAAAAATCATAGAAAATAAACTACAAATCAGAAAAATACAAATTTCATATCGTTGGAATCAGAAAAACAAGTAGTTTCTGTTTCTGTAATAAAACTGCAAGTTTGACGAGTCGAAAATTTTATTATAATGAAAATCTATTTTATAGTATTTTAATTATAGTAAATTTATGAATCATTTTAAATTGGCGGGTCTCGTATGTCACTACCAGGTTCATTCCTAGTGCTAAGCTGTGTGGGCTCATAAGAAACAATTGACACATGTACACGACACATATGCAGACACGTGAGAGAAGTTGACCCATGGATACGACACATAGGCGAAATTGCTGAGGTGGCCGACCAGTCATTTTAAGGCATCACGAATTAGCGGTCATGACCATTTAAATTGGTCATAATCGGCTAAAATAAGTTTTTAAAACAGTGCTATCCATCTATGACCAATTCGTGTTAGGAAATTATGACCTTCTTGATAAAATTGGTCATAAGTCTTCAAGGTTTGGACCCTTCCAAATGGCTCATGACCATTTAGTTCAAACTGGTCATAGATCTATGACCAAAAACCACATGGTCGTTAAAAAAAGGTCATTAGTTGGCATATTTCTTGTAGTGACTCCTAAGGTAGCACCACGGGACACCGATGGTAGCACTGCGGGACGCCGATGGCAGCACGTCCAGCCACCGATGGCAGCACCGTCGCCCTTCGGTGGTACCACTCCATGGCAGCGCCGTCGTAGCTCGTTGTAGCAACGGCAACAACCCCCGTGCGATTGCAGCCAAAATAACTAAATCCAAGAAAATTTTGCTACAACGCTTATTTTGATTTGCATCACAAGTAGGAAAATTTGCTACAAAAACTTAAAGAATTTGCAAGATAAAAAAGATCTTATAAAAAAAAAATTTGCTACAACTCATCTACGGATTTGCATCAAAAATTGGAAATTTTGGCTACAAACTTTCCAACAGTTTGCACCACATTAGGAAAAATGTTTCAAGAAGAAATTTGCTACAACTCTCCTCCGGATTTGCATCAACATAATAAAAATTGTGCTACAAAGCTTTCAAATTTTTGCACCACATCAAAGAAAAAAAGGACAAAAAGTTATCCAATAAATTTGGTTCTATGGATTTTCATCAAAGGGAGAAGAAATCTTTGCATCACGAAGGAAAAATGCAGCGAACGAACAATGATTTGCAAATGTTAAGTGGATTTGCTACAACTGTTAAGTGGATTTGCATCAAAAGAAGAAAATTTCTGCTACAAATCTTCCCAGAATTTGCACCACATAAAAGAAAAGATGCATCAAAATTTTCCTACAAATCGGATAAGGAGAGAACGACCAGGAGCCATCCCGTTGCCGTCCTATGTATGGTGGCACTGACGCTGTTCCTTGGTAGCACTGACGCCGAGGTATAGTAGCACGTCGCCTTCCTTGTAGCACTAACAACGACCGATGGCAACACCTCCGCCCATCAATAGCACCACCGCTGACCACCCTGGTAGCACCGTGTACCTCCATTTGCAGCACCTCGACTCCGGCTCCCGGAGCGCCACCACTACTCGCGGCACGGCTGCCCATGGTGGGGAATCGATTGCAGCACCGACGACATTACTTGCTAGCAGCAGCTACCGCCTATCGTAGCAGTGCTGCCCTTCCTCGGCAGCACGGCGGTCCGCCAATGGTAGCACCTCCACCCCCGCTGGCAGCATCCCATGGCCTCCTTGGCAGTACCAAAGGTCAACGCTGCGCAGCAGAGTTGGATCTCGCTCGCAACCATCGCACCGGTGCTCGCTGTCTCGCAGCGCGGGTTTCCAGGACGTGAGGCGCTTCTCCGGCAGATGCACCAGCACGGGTATGGTGTGGAGATCCTCGCCGGAAGTAGGAGACAAAGGTCGTGATTGGGGATGGAGTGCAGGCTGGGTTCGCTAGTGAGGGCCATGGAGGGAGGGAGGAAGGGAGAGGGAGCAGAGGAGGTTGGCCGCCGCCGGAGTGGAGGATGGAGCGGATTCGTAGCCGCCGGAGCCGGTCTGGTCATGGCGCGGCAGGGAGGGGATTGAGGGGAAAGTGCCGCTTGGGAGCACTGCTCGCGTTTTCTCTGGAAGTGAGAGATTAGGGATGGTAGGGAGACGTGTCCGTGTGGGGTCCATGGGACACGCGTCGCGTGAACGAGGAGGAGGATGGGAGAATCGCGATCCCCCGGGGGAACAGAAGACTTTTCCCAAATTTAACATCCCTGTTCCGTACTAGCACATCACAAACATGCATGTGTTACTAATTTTTCCTTTGCGGGGAGCATGTGTGTTAGCAATTTGGGGTGACAAAATAACTAAGTGCCTACAAGTTTTTCAGCTACCTTCACGTCGTACACATAAAAGTACTCCATGTCAAACGATTTCATTTTTTCACTATTTATTCACATAGAATTCAATTACTTTCGGAAAATAGACATAAAGTCATTTTTCTAAAATATGTTGCAAAAAGTCATATACATGATGAAAAAGATGATATGGATGTCATATTTGGATTCCTCTAATTTTTCTAATCAATTTAGACATTTTGTTTGTTAAATTTTAATTTATGGATTTAAAGATATGAATTATTCCATATTAGCTGAAAATAGGAAAAAAAAATGAAAAACATAGCTATGCCGACGGCAATGCCGACGGCTTTGCCGTCGGCGTAGCCCTCTATGCCGACGGTTTATCTATGTCGACGGCCAATTTCCTGCGCAGCCCAACTCAGCCTCTACGCCGACGGTCACGACAAATGGCCATCGGCATACAGAACGGCCATCGGCGTATAGGCCCATTCCTATAGTGCGCACAAAGGATACAAGCAGGGAAAATGAGCCAACATACGGGCTGTAGCCGTCTCAAGTTATCCAGAAAGTACTGGCCAGGTTACCACAAGGATTTCGTTCTCAGCACCATCATGGACGTCAATTTCCATCGGCACATCAATTCTTGAATTCGTCGATTTCCACGTGCCTCCTAATCCCATGAAAAAAGTCCCATGTTGTATTTCTTTGAGCTTCTAGTGATACCATTTTTTTTTCTCTTTGGTGCATCATCAAGATGAGAAAAACCAAATCTACACGTGAACTCCAAAGCTAGCATATGACTGAAGTTAGAGACTTTGGACGCAATGTTGGTATTTATTTGTGAATGAGAGCGTTGATGAGACATGTGTCTTTTTAAAGACATGGATAACGGGAATTTTCACAGGGATATTAACTGATAGCCACATCATCACAATCAATAGCTTAATTACAACTCCAACAACCGTTTGATGGATCACCCAATAGGATATATATTTGTAAGTGTAGGCTAAATGGCACCGTGAGGACCGGGCTGCGGTCCAGTGGTTAGGAGCTCGTTGCAGCTGCTAGCAACCCGAGTTCGACTCCCGTCGGGAGCAGTATCTCGGGAATTCTCGCGAAGGTGGAATTCTGCTATATCAAAAATCACCAAGGGCTAGTCCTGGTGCTTTCATTTTTTTTTTAAATCGCGGTGGTAAGGCAGTTTAACTCAAAATTTCTTGTAACTAGCCACAACAAAATCTATTAACCTAGCTATTGGATACTACTTTAAAGGCCGTCGATCCGTAAACTTGAACCTATAAAGCTTACGGGCCAAAGAGTAAACGGAAAGTTCAAACTGAACAAGGGATGTGACAAATGCCATTCACAAAAATATGATCTTAAATGTGCTCCTAGTTTTTGACAAAAAGTTGGTGATTCCAATTTTGGTTTGGTAGATTGGCAGTGAGAAGTGATTTATACAAATATTGTGTACAAATTGATGCATGGTGTGCTGAAAATATGACATGGCTCGTCCATACTCTAGGCGTAGCGCACCCACCCACCTACGTGTGTTATTGATTCGGGGCAATGGAGTACTAAGTACTACTCCTAAGTACTAACTTTTTTTTTGTCGGGGAGCATTGGGTGTGTTAATAATTCAGAGCGACGACATTAGCGACATAGTACATGACTACTTGTAGCATGAAAAAGAAGCCAACATGCGAGGCATAGACATCTTCAGCTAACCACAAGGTACTGGCCAGGCTACGCTGAGTACTTTCTTCTTGAAACCATCATATTAAATTTCCATCGGCTCGTCAATTCTTGAGTTTGCCGATTTCCTCCAGCCTCCTAATCCCATGAAATAAAGTTTCAATGTGGCATTTCGTCAAGCTTCTCATAATACTATATTTTTCATTGGAGCATCATCAAGACCAGAAGAACCAATTTAGGTGTTAACTCCATGAAGCTGGCATATGATGTAAGTTAGGGACTTTGGATACAATGTTGGTATTCATTCGTGAGTGAGAGTGTGGACGAAACATGTGTCTTTTTAAAGACATGGATGGTGGGGGGTTTGCAAGGGTATATTAACTTCATCACAATCCAACGGCTTAATTACAACTCCAACAATCGCTGGAAGGATCACATGATGATGTGCCAATTTGGATAGTTAACCTCTGTTTAATATGCATGATTTGAAGTGTAGGTTGCTTTGCACCGTACAACGTGCAATGGTAAGTCAGGTTTAACTCACATTTGTTTTATAACTATCAAAGCGGAATCTTCTAACCTAGCTATTCAATACCTGTATCAGGGGCGAAGCCAGAAATAAATTTCATTGGTGTCAATCCTTTGAATATACTGGTGTCATTTCGAAATTTTAAGAGCATATATTGCTTCATTTACAAAGAGGAATAGTAAAATTTCATCGGTGTCATTTGACACCAGTGAATGCATGCTAGCGCCGCCCCTGCAGTCTGTATTACTAGTGTAAGACACAAAGTTGGTGGTTCCTGGTTTTAATTTGGTACATTAGCAGTGAGAAATGATTACTACAAATGTGGTACAAATTGAGGCATGGCGTGTTGAAAATATATCATCGCGCTTCCAGGCCGTAGCTAGCGCATCCACCCAGCTGCATGTGTTACTAATTCTGAACAATGGAGCTCTAAGTAATACAAATAACGAGAAGTGGACACGTATTAATCACCCGGCTGCATTTTTTCTCCGACACCATGCAATCAAACAGCTACAAGGTCACTAAACAGCTTGTACATCGTCGAGGCTCTACGATTTCATCCATCACAATTCTTGCTCCCGGATTAGTTAGCCTCCATATGATCAATAACTATACGCAAGTGCGAATTTTAATAGGAACTGAAAGCGACATGGTAAAAAACTGTCATCAACAAGAAAAACAAGCAAACATGTATACATTGTGTAGCCGTTTTCAGCTAATCTGAAAACACCGGTCATACTGCTCAATAGACTTCTACAGACCAGGATCGAAGTACATTGCCGCCGTCTGCCAATTCTGGAATTGCTTGATTTCTGCGTGCCTCCCACTCCTATGAAACAAGTTTTTCCATTACGCATTTCGTTAACCATCTGATAACACTATTTTGTCATTGGCTCACGATGACATTCTAGGTTTTGAACTCCGTGAAGACAATACACGAGGTGGCCGACTTTGTACACATTTATGGTATGTATGTGTAAGATGAGAGCGTAGAGGATATTCATGCTCTTTTAAAGACATGCACAATAGGTGTTTGCATGACGATAATAACTAGTAGCCACGCCATACAATCCAATGGCTTGACTACAACTGCCATAACCACCAAAGGGATTACTGAACAGTGTCCACACTCGGAGAGTAGCGTGAGCGCGTCGACGTCTCCGTCGGCGCAAGTGCAGGAGAGGGACGAGGCCACGTCGTGAGTTTTGGTTCCAGTGTCTCTCGTTAGGTGTTGGTGGTCGGCGCGGGGCGCAGGAGAGCTTCGATGCGGGCCATGCGAGAAGCGGGACCATGATGAGGAGCGGGAGCTGCTGCACTGTGGCCACTGGCTCAACTCCGACAGTTGTGGTTTTTTTTACGGGCCTATAGTTGTGGTTGAAGTGGAGTGAAAAGACTGAGTGACTAAGAGCGAAATGGGAATGGATCGAAATGAATTTAAGGAGAGAGAGGTGCATGTGTCACTACGACTAGTGGTGGATGGAGTCGGAGATCTCTCTCTCTCACGTCATTCTTGTGCTCGCATCGTCTTTTGCCTTGTTGCATCTGTGGCTCACCAGAGATTGGTTAAGTAGAAATGTGACCTGAGCCCGTTTTCTGCACTTCATTTGCTTGCCAACAATCTTGCATCCAGACTCGTATGGCAAGAAACGAGATTTTAAGCACTAGGTTGAAAATCTACCTGACAACACCATGAAAAGCGACGAGCTGGAGAAAGGCGTGGTGCAGCAGCGTCAACATCGATAGAGGTTGACAAAGACACGTAAACTAAGCGGCGATCTGCTCGTATATGACCGCCAAAACAAAAAAAAAAATATGAAAGTTGTGCAAAACGTTGAGATTAACCTGCTCATAAATGGATATTTCAAACGGCCAACCAAATTTGATAAATTTGAAAAAATCATTTAAAAAAGTTTTGAACATCGGCTAGAAATTGAAAATTTACAGTCGACGAAACTCGAAATTAAGAACAGGAATGGAGCATATTTTTTGTGCACATTTTATCTTGAATTGAATTATATTTGTGTAGATTAGAGAGAATTTAAGGTGGAGCAGTTTAAGTGAGGTGAGGTGAAAAGAGGTTAGGTACCCGTCTTGGTCTGTCGGTCATACCGATTTGGCTATTCCTACTCAGTCTAGCCAGAGATACTTTAAGATTCGTGCCGTACGAGATTTTTAGATGCGACCCAACTAACCAAATGAGGCAAAACTTGCATCCAACAGTGCCATAGGAAGCCTTCTGGACAGCCAAACATTTGTATCAAGCGAAAAATGGCCGAGGAGCCACGCTCTTGGTTCCATCCAATTTACTCTCACCATTACTCTTATTTATGTTGCTGAGGACATGATTAGAATTGGTAATTTGCAACTTACTTTTTGGTAGGAAATGTGATGCAAAACCGGTTGATGCCAAGGGTGTCGCATACCACTAGGCTGTAGCTCACATCACCGACATGCATGTGGTACTAAGTTTTCCCTTGCCGGGAGCATGTTTTAGTAATAAGCCGTGCTGAACTACAAGTGGATATGTACCCAAGCGACACATCGTACACGAATGCCCTATGCACGGAAAATAAGCAAGCATGTCGGGTGTGTACATCTTGAGCTAACCTGAAGATGCTATTAAGATCGTCTAGCACACTTTCTTTCTACCACTGCGATGGCTTCGACTTGTCATGATCATCTGCTCTAGGTTTCACCCATTTCCTCTTGCCTCCTAATCCCACGAAAAAAGGTTCCACATGACATTTCCTTGAATTTCTCATAATCCTATTTTCTGAACTCCATGAAGTTTGCATATGAGGTTGGGACTTTGGACACAATGTTTGTATTGACGTCTAAGTTGAAGTTTAGATGCGTTTTTTTTATAGACATGAACCGTGAAAGTACGTATGGGTGTGGGTGGGTACTGACTACTAGCCGCTTCATCACAATACAAGCTTAACAATGTGCCACACCGGGTGCTTGTTCTCTACTCATGCAATGGATAGCGATCGATGACACGCATTACTGATAGGGAAATTGATGGTGTACGATTAGAAGCGCTAGGTGTGTGGCCACCGTACAATGTGCTGTAGTGACGTAAGTAACTCATATATGAATCCTTATAAGTGCTACCACAAAATCTGCTAGCATCATTATCATTATTGAATACTACTTGGGAAGAGATTGTCCTTAACTTTGAACTCTTGAAACAAAACTTTATTGACCAAACGGTGTTTTTTTCTTTCCATTCGTACAGTATCGAAGCTCAATTTTTTATGTATTCATCTGAAATTACGACGCAGGCTTCACGCTCTCCTCTGTTTTTCGAAGGTGCTCTGCTTTTACAAGAGGTTCACTGTAACACCTGACAAGTTATAGGGACGCGAAGGGCTTACTATGCTCAAAGACCATGATTCAGCCATGACAAGTAACAATGGCTTCCGTCTAAAACATGTTTGTTTGCGAGAACTGTCTAGAAAACTTATTACAATGGCTCCGATGAATTGAGTGCTGCAATTAAAACATATTACAGTGAAGAAGTGGTGATATGACGCAAAGAAGCTGAAAACATCTTGTAGTTCCTATAGCACTCATTACAAATTAACCATGGCAGCACTTGAGAGAAACTGCATTTTCTTTTGGCCTCTCCCTTAGAAGTGGGATTAGCAGACAAGGCTGCTTCATACACTTGGTAAAGTTTAGCGAGATAGTTGTTCGCTCCTCCCGAATATGCCTCCCCTAATGTTCCTCTAAGCAGGTATCTGGGATCTGCTCCAAACACTAGTGTAAAGCAAGTGTATAACTTCTATTCTTCATACTCAGAAATACTTTTATTATTTTGGTTGATTTACAGCGACAAGGTTGTCAGTAAGAATGTAATGAGAAATAAGATGCTTGAATAAAGCTTCTTGATCCATTTTTGCTTGTGTTGTATTGGTTCCAGACTTCCAGCTAATTAATCTTGAGGCTTCATGCATGGCAGGGAAGAGAAGGGCCTCCTTGATGTTATGTGAATCTGTGAGAGCAACATGGTGAGACGATCAATCCCTAAACCCCAGCCCTCGGTGGCAGCATCGCATACTCAAGTGCTGTACAGAACACCTCATCAATGGCCATAGTCTCACCATCGCCCGACTGACGATCCTTGAGCTGGTCTTCGAACCACAGCCTCTGCACTACCGTATCGTTTAGTTCAGTGTAGGCATTGGACACCTCATGCTTGTTGATGAACAGCTCGAACCTTTCGGTAAATCCGGACCTCGACTTAATGATGAAGGTCGGGTTCACGTCACGCATGTATGTGGTCTCGTGGGTTCCTGGGCATGCCGGGAGCCCAGGCTGTGGTGGAACGCTGATGTGCACGCTCCTTTCCTGTCGTGGCGCATGTGGAGACAGGGCAAGAGCACCACGAGTTTTACGGCGAACACCCGCTGAGCTCCCCTCTGTTCCTCTTGCCTGGGTACCCGCACACGCCGACAAGATCGCCACGTTTCACGCCGGAGGGGAACACGGAATCTCGGAGGTCCCGGGCCTCCCGGCATCGGCCACGACCTGGACCTTTGCGCCGCCTTCATGGAGATCGTAGAAGACGAGCTTGGAAGAGGACTCTCTCTTCACCTTGATCCTCCCGGCCGAGCTTCTCCCGTCGCCCAGGCTCAGGTACTTGTCGACGTATTGGGCGACGGTGATGCTTGTCTGAAAGGCGTTCGGGTAGGGCTTGACGCCGGCGGCATTGATCGACGTGAGCTCCATGAACCTATTCGGTGTAATGGGTGGGATCCATGTCGTCGTGGTTTGCTACTGCAGCGGCCGCCTTGAGTTGAAGCGCTTCCTCCTGTTTCTTCCTCCTCTCCTCAGGCTTCGTGGCGTTCTTCAAGAGCTGCGGCGAGGCCTGGTAGCCCACACAGAGCGCTGCTAGGCAGTTTTTGACCACCATCCGGCAGCGGTTCTAGGGATCACTTGACGGCGGCGCACTAAGCAGCAGATCTAGCTCTTTTCGATCTCCTTTTCAATCTCACGGTACAATCTCTGGTGTTACGAAACTAAAGCCCTGTCTCAATGAGGTTGCATTTGTCATATTTGGTTTCATAAGGATAAGGGAATCATCAGCAAAAAGTAAATGTGATACTGATGGTGCATTTCTGCAAACCCTGACACTTTCCATGCCACGAACCTCCTCTCTATGAGCCAGAAGACTTGAAAGTCCTTCCGCACAGAGTAAAAAAAGATAGGGAGACAAAGGATCACCTTGTCTTAGTCCTCTCGAAGGGATAAAAGAATCCATCTCTTGAGTATTAAACCTGATTTTATATTTGACGGACCGAACACAGCTCATTAGCAAATCCACAAAATTTTGGTCAAATCCAAGCTGGATCATCATGCTCTCCAAAAAATTCCATTCAACCTTGTCATAAGCTTGGTGCATGTCTAACTTTACTGCACAATATCCCCATTTACCTTTCTTCTTGTTCTTTATGATATGCATGCTTTCATAAACTAGAAGGATGTTATCCGAAATCAGCCTTCCTGGCACAAAAGCACTTTGCACGGGGATGTAACATCATCAAGAATCTTTTTAAGATGTAAATCAATCATTTTGGATATTACCTTATATAGAACATTGCATAGGCTTATAGGACGGTATTGAGTAATCAATTCTGGAGTTTCCACTTTAGGAATCAAGACTATGATAGTATCATTCCATCCAGGAGGAACCACCTTATTATTGACTGCGTCAAGAACTTCTTTTGTTAAATCTTCATCTAGAATATTCCAGCATTTTTTAAAGAAGATTGCGTGAAGGCCATCAGAGCCCGGAGCCTTCATATCACCAATGGAAAATAATGCTTTCTTCACATCTTCAGCCGAATACGGTTTTAGTAGTTGTTCATTCATTCCTTCAGTAACCTTAGGCACAACTTTTGCAAGCAAATCAGGGTCTGGTTCATCAACTTCGGTGCTAAATAACCCTGCAAAATAATCCGAGACCATAGGATTTAAGGTTGCAGTATCTTCTAGCCAGGCACCATTCTCATCTCTCAATTTCTTTATCAGGTTTCTCTTTTTTCTTTCCTTTGCAAAGTTATGAAAGTATGATGTATTTTTGTCCCCATTTTGGAGCCAATTTATGCGGATCCTCTGTGCCCAGTATATCTCTTCCTGTTCAAGAAGTTCTTCAATTTCTGTTGCAAGCTCTCTCTGTAACTCCTCATTTTCCTCATTAAGTACATCACATGCCACTCTTTCCATCAGAACCTACATATTCCGGATTTTCTTCTTCTTTTTCTGAAGGATCGAGCGATCCAACTTATGGAGTTTATCTTTCACGGATACGTCCTCTGTGCCACATGAATTTATCCCCAACATAACCAAAGTCTGAGAGATTGCAGTCATCCAGAGCTTGTCGAAACGCCTGCATAAACTGTTGTGGCCTTGGGTTCCCTCCCTCTTTTTCAAAAGGATAGAGAATCTCATTGATATCTCCCATTAATAGCCAGGGTAGATTAGCGACAGCATTAAGATCTCGTAAGCACTGCCATGTGAGATGCTTGTCTTGCCATCTAGGTTCACCATAGAACCCAGTAAACCGCTAGACGTCCTGTTGAGAATTTCCAACAAAAACATCTATGTAATTTTTTGTTTTGTGTCTGAGCGAAAAAATTACCTTCTTCTTCCACAGAAGTAACAGACCACCGCTGCAGACATCACTTCGAACCACCTCCTTATAATCCATCTTCAGTTGATGACGCAAACTCTCTGCCGACCACTCATCGAGATGAGTCTCCGACAGAAAGAGGATATCCGGGCAGTTCCGCTTCAACAAGTTCAGCGGAGCTCGGATCGTCGTAGCCCATTGAAGGCCACGACTATTGTAGCCTAGTATCATCATTGCATCCGAATCCACCACGAGAACCTTCAAAGAGCACAAATCCTCAAAACAAACCTGAGCAAGACTTTTTCGTCTGGACCTCTAACTCAAGATTAGAAAACCAGCGGTAGACGAAAACTGCATGCCCCTGACTAGGTCAGGAGCACCAAGACAGCAAAACGGTGCCTCACAGGGCACCGGAGAACTAGCCACCTGCGTCGGCGGTGCTCAAACCCTAGATCGCCCTAGTAATCGCCATAGCGGTTCTTGATCAGTATTGTGCTAGCTCGGGGCAATTGGTTAGTGAAGCAAAGTGTAGCATTTATTTTGGCCCAAATGTTGATCTAGAGGTGAAAGCTGAGATGTGCACAGAACTAAATATTATGACGGAGGCCCTCTCTGATAGATATGGGTCTACCGGCGCTTGTAGGAACTGACAGGAGTGACAGTTTCATTAACCTTCTGGAACGCATCATTAAGAGACTAGAAGGGTGGAAAGAAAGGTTTCTTAGTATGGGAGGTAAGGAAATTTTATTAAAATCTATTATCCAAGCTATTCCTGTCTATGCAATGACTGTGTTTAAAATCCCAAAAAAGTTATGCAAAGAGATGACCGATGCAATGGCGGGATTTTGGTGGGGTGATTCGGATATTCAGAAACCCATGCACTGGATGGCGTGGTGGAAGATGTGTGTTTCGAAAAGGAATGGTGGAATGGGGTTTCGTGATCTACATGCGTTTAATCTTGCTATGTTGGCAAAACATAGTTGGAGGCTTATTACCAACCCGGATTCTCTATGTGCTCAGGTTCTTAAAGCAAAGTACTATCCCAATGGTGACTTACTGAAGGCAGGGCCGAAGAGCGGATCAGCCTTTACTTGGCAAAGTATCCTAGCCGGCTTGAATACTTTTAAAATAGGTCTAATCTGGAGGGTCGGCTCTGGGAAGATGATCAATATATGGGATGACCACTGGATTCCCGACAGCCCATCTCAAAAAGTAATCACAACCAGGGGCAACATTCTTCTGAGAACGCCTCTTGACGTGGCTAGAATTCAGAAAATTCCTCTTAGTGGATACCTTCACGAGGACTTCATTGCATGGCACTACACAAAATCTCATGTCTTTTCGGTACGGTCCGCTTACTACGCAGAATGGAATCATCAAAATGGCCATAAGCTCACTCGAGCTGATGAACAGGGTACTGCTTTTAGCAACCCTGTGTGGGAAATTCTTTGGAAACTACAAGTTCCGAGCAAAGTAAATTTTTTTATTTTGAAAGCTCTTCATGGGATAGTTCCGGGCATGGCGATTTTGTCTAATAGACACATACCAGTTTCTGGTCAATGTCCTATTTGTTCTATTGATGCGGAAGATATTGGTCACCTCATGTTTACTTGTCGAAGAGCAAAGGAAGTTTGGACATCCTTGGGGGTTGATCATATTATTGAAAATGGACTTGTTGTGGACAGATCTGGGTCTGTTGTTCTAGAAGAGCTACTGAGGAGTAATCTACAAGTGCCAAAACATTTGAAGCATGTGGGAATAAAAGAAATTTTGACGGTAAAAGGTGAAAAGGTTGCGCCTCCAAATCGTACAAGTTTTTCCATCCAAGCATTAACTCTTAATTACAAAGGAGCTGCAGAAGGTGCGGCTCCTCTTGAAATACCATGGTCAAAACCCTCCCCAGGTACGTACAAAGTAAATGTCGATGCATGCTTCTTTGTGAATGGGGCAGGGGCTTCAGGCGATGTTGTGCGTAACTTTAAAGGAGAAGCGGTTGCTGGTTGTGGTGAGGTCTTAAGCAATTTACTTGATGCTGCAACTACTGAAGCTCTAGCTCTGAAGAAAGGCTTGATTCTGATTGAAAACCTGGGATGCTTGCCGGTTATTGTAGAGTCAGACTCGGTGCAATTTGTTGATGCGTTCAACAGCCATAACGATATTTGGAGTCCAACGTAGCAACATTGCAAGCAGGATTGGCCAGTTAAAAGTTCAACATTGCCCACGGGAAGCAAATAAAGTTGCTCACAAGATAGCTAGGAAAGTTTTTGATTCGAATGTTAATTTGTATTGGGACGATGATCCCCCTAGCTTTCTTGCCTCTGATGTAATGAACAATGTATCTGTGTTTGGTTGAGGCGGCAAGTTTCTGACACACTCTTTTCCTTACCAGGGTACCTAAGGGGACTGGTAAGTTTTTTAATGAGGCGGCTTGCTGAACTTATATAGTGGTTGAATTTTTTTTTTAAAAAGCCCTCGTGTGTTTGTATACAAGCCTAGAGCCCTAGAACCTGCTTCAAACACGTCACGTCTAGCATGCAAACGTACGGACACCATCAGGAGCTTCTCAAAATTAATCCAACCAACGGCGATGATCCCACTTTGGATTGTAAGCATGGAAAGACCTAAGGGGACTAAATTGCTTGTGTTTCCTGACACAGTTTGTTTCCTAACAGTCTTAATTTGTAGTGTTATTTTATTTTATGTTTTGGCATATTTTCGTCGGTCCGATATATACATCATACCCCCACCCAACGTAGCAACAAAGTCCATTGTAGCATCGTTACAACATTTTATCTTTGGGTGGGTCAAAACTATACAAAAATCATGACACCCTTTGAAAAACACTGAAGAATTTAAAAGAATCCGCTCTATCCGCGGCCAATTGTGATCGGACGCAGCAAAATTTCGAGAAAAAAGCCAACACATGCCATCTCAAGAAAAAAAGCAAAATTTTGAAAACGTTTGTAACTTCACGGGAAACATTTGCAGCGTTGGAAAGATAGTTGCAGCATACATCCAGAATAGTCGCTGCATGTCCCTCGCGTGTTCGTGACGAAATGCACAAAAGTTTGTAGCTAGGATCTTGAAACAATGCATGCACCATTGAAATGATCACAAATTACTAACCTCTATATGGACAACCGACCTTGCCGTCCAGGTTCGCTGGCGAATATTTCAGCTCGCCAAAGCTGGATCTAGTGATAGTCCGAACTCATCTCCCATGGCACACCCCCTCTCCCTATCATCCGTTTAATTCTACAGGTTCATAATGTTTTATCGTTTTTTTATGTTGAGGTAACGAGGAGGAGCTTCCATGGGGGCTTGCCTGGAGGCGCTTGCTCAAGCGAAATGTGAGAGACGGGGGAGCATGACTCCGGGAGGTGGAGGACGAATGTGGAAGATGCTGGGTGGAGGACAGAGGGTCAGAGGTTGAGGACGGTCGGGATGTTCGCATGTGCCTGTGACTGGTTGATCGAGTGGAGCGATGAGTGTAGCAACCTGGAGGATCGATCCTCTTGTGGGAGATAAGAATTTCCATAATTAATTCCCTATTAGTCAATTGGGTAGTTCCACACGGTCAACTCTAACATGCATGCATTGTTCATACCGCCATAGTGTAGGTAGCAGCCCTACACTAAGATTTTGACGTTTCGGACATATTTCGTTCACTGCAAAAATCTAATAAATTCACATATCTTAGTATGCAATTCAGTCAAAGTAGTAAAAATTTCTCCCAAATTCGTCCACATGTTAAGAATTTGAAGAATATTGTAAATTTTATTTGAATTCATGTGACTACATAACCATTTGAATGTTTTGACTGAAAGATACTTATTTCAGTGTTCATCAAAATTATGTGAATGCAATGAAAACGGGCTGGCGTATTTTAAGGCACATTGCGGTTAACCATGAAGATGGTGCTCTAACACAAAATTTCAAATTAAGAAAAAGCAACATATAGCAGACAAACTACTTTTCAGTTCTCTCTCTTAAATCGTTTTCTTTTACATTGCTCAATATTTATCTATGGCACTAGTGGAGGATCTACCGACCATGGCGTGTTACAAGTCTATTGGAGGTTTCGTTGTAGATCTCAAAAACATTTTGCATCCACGAGATATGCTGGTTGTTCCATGCCCAGCGAGGGCGCAACTTCTAGTTTTTTCATATCCATGTGTGCATCTCGCTAGATTCCTAATGTCTCCTAGTCCCAGATTTTTTTTGGAAATGATGATGATCTCAAATATATTGGTTGCCTGAGTTGGGGGGCTGTGTTCGAGGGTGTGTTTTAGTGAAGTGGAGAATGGAGAGGAGAACGCAAGGGATCCTTTTAAACACAAGCTAGGCGGGCGCCTTCGTTTGGCAATGCTCTTTCTAGTGCGCAAGCGTTGATGTTTCGATACTTGGTGGTAGATAAATCCATGTTCTATTGATGCTAGAGAAATTGACATGCAAGTACCATAGGACAAACGCCATCGAGAAGTGTTGATTTGCTCATTAATTCGGGTATCAATGTTGTACATTAAAGGAATTGTATTCTCCAAAAGGCAAGCTCAATCGGATTGCTACATCGGCTAAAAGAGACAAAGACTTTCTGGCCGCTAAATTAAAAAAAAAGACTTTCTGGCCGCTGCTTTTATAAGCGCCTGGGTTTTTCAAGCTTTCTCTGACACGAACTTTGCTACACCGGAAGCCTAGAGGTGGCATCGAGCTTTGCTCACGGCATGCCGTTGGGGAAGCAGAAGGAAGATGTTGCTTAGCCACTTATTTGTTGCTGCAAACACATAATTTTTTGTTGTAGACGTTTGTGATTTTGTTTAACCACTTGTTTTGCAACATTATTTTTTTGTAAAGGTTGTTAAAATTTTGTGTAATAGTGTAGTTATTGTGTCCGCTTGGTGAGTAACTTTTGTTGCATTACTCCATGCTTTGGGGGGGGGGGGGGGGGGGGGGGGGGGTAAATCACCATGGTGGCATATGTTCGGTAAATATCATGAACATGAAGGGCAAATGAATATACTCATTCGTTTTTTATATGCAGAAGTACATGACTGCGGGTTGATTCTGCAAAATAGGAGGGGCCCAAATGTTAACATTACATGGCCTAACGTCGTATGGCTAAGATCTGCTTGATCAGGCCAATCCGGCGGTCGAGAATATGATCGATTTTCTGGCCCATATCAGTTGACCGACTCCTAGCGTCCGCCCACGAGAAAGGGACACGGCGACGTCGAGCATCTCGGTGTTTGTGGCCGGCGCGGTGTGGCGGAAGATCACCAGTTATGGCCAGGCTTGATCGTCTCTTGGACGAAGTGGTGGTTGGAGTGGAGTAAAGGCCGAGCAACTGATAGTGGAACGAGAATGGGAACAAATAAAGGGTAATGGTGTGTGTTTCACTTTGGCCGGCCTGCGGTGGATGGAGGCGCAAACGGAGATCGATCCCTATCACGTCATTCATGTGGTTGTTGGCTCCACCTTCAGTCCTTGCTTCTTGTCATGGCATCAACGTGAAGAACGGCAAAGGAGGCATGGTCTTGGTTCCACCCAATTTACTAGCCATAAATCTCTTCTTTATTTTGTTATGTTGCTGATGGATAGGACACGATTAGAAGGTATTACAAAGCTGGTTGATGCCAGGCATTCTGGAAATCTAACGTCCTTGTTCCGTGGCATATCTCCAACCTGCATGTGTTACTTAATTTTGTTTTGCGGGGAGCATGTGTTATTATTTTAAATCATCCATGTGTTAATAATTTGCGGAGTGATTTTTTATCTGATTAGCTGCTTTAGTACCATAAGTAGGTTACTCTTAGACGGTAAAAAAAGTTCTATTAGTACCAAGGTTTTGGTTCCCGGTAGAAAATAAATCCTGAGGGTGGTCGGGATTATCGGTTACCGCGGTAACCGGAAAATCCCGACCGGTTACCGGACGAATTTGAAGACCAAAATTCAAAGATTCAAAAAAAATTGGTTCCGATTTGACCATTTGTCGAGGGTTTTTGTTAAAATTTAAAAAAATTGGGATTTTTTGTCCGGGATGAGCATTTCCCGTGGGTGGTCGGGATGTCCGGTTACCGGACGGTAACCGGATTTCCCGACCGGTAACCAAAACCTTGATTAGTACACGCCAGAGTGATATCATTAGCTCGAAAAAGAAGCCAACACGCCGGGTGTAGCTGTCTTCAGCTAACACGGTGGCGCTGGTCAGATAGCTAGGGAGAGTTTCTTCTAATTAGTTCCATGATTGATCTAGATTCCTGTCCGCTCGTCAATACTAGATTTTGTTCATTTCCTGGTGCCTCCTAATCCCATGAAAAAAAGGTTCTACGCAAGATTTCCTTGAACACTTCTCACAAAAGTTTCTTGCAGCTGGTCCATCACCAAAGTTAGAAGAACCAATCTAGTTGTGAACTCCATGTAGCTGGCATATGAGATTGGGGTTTTCTGGACGCAATGTTGGTAGTCATGTGTGAATGAGAGCATAGAATTATGTCTTCTTAAAGACATGGACGGTAGGGCTTTACACCGGGATATTAACTACTAGCCACGTCATCACAATCCAATGTCTAAAACTACCACAACCGCTGCAAGAGTCATGGGACAATGTGCCAAGTCGGGCATCTAGCCTTTATTCATGCATTGCATTGTGGCCGCTGGCTCGGCTCGGATAAATGGTGGTTGGATTGGACTCAAGGCAGAGAGACTGAGAGGAGAACCAGAATGGGAATGAATGTAGGGATAGAGAGATGCGTATGTCACTATGACTAGCGGTGGATGGAGGCGGAGATCGATCTCTCTCACGTCATTCTTTGGTTGTTGGATCCGCTCCTGTGCTTCACGTCATCACATCACGTTTGTCGTAGACAGTTGTATTAAGGCGAAAAATGGGAGAGGAGCCATGCTTTTGGTTCCTCCCAATTGACTCTCACCATGACTTTTATGTTGCTGAGTAGATAGGGGCACAATTAGAAATTTTTATTTGCAGTTATTTTTTGGGGAAGGAAAGTGATACAAAACTGGTTGATGCCAAGGGTGCTGTGTACTACTAGGCCGAAGCACACATCACCGACATGCATGTGTTACCAAGTCTTCCCTTGTGGGCTGCATGTGTTAGTAATAATTCGGGGGAGAACTACAAGTGGATAGGTACCTATCTGCCACATGCTACAGAAGTTCCATTTGGACGGAAATAAGCTAACATGCCGGGTGAGTACGGCTTGAGCTAACAAGAAGGTACTTGGTGGATCGCTCCTCACATTTTCTTTCAAGCACTGCGATATGTTTACCTTGCCGTCCTTCGTCATCTCTTGATTTCGACCATTTCTTCTTGCCTCCTAATCCACGAAAAAAAAGGTTCCACTTAGCATTTCCTTGAATTTCTCATAATACTAGTTTCCTGATTGAATCCTTATGATGATGAATGCACGTTTCTAGCTCCACGAAGCTTGCATATGAGGTTGGGGACTTTGGACACAATGTTGGTATATTCATGTCTGAGTGGAAGTGTAGATATGTCTTTTATAGACATGCGGGGGTGGGGATACAATGGTTTAACAATGTGCCACACTGGGTGATTGTCCTCTAATCATGCAATGGCGATCGATGTCCCGGATTACTGATAGGGGCACATTTTTGTTGTACGATTAGAAACGCTGGGTGCGTGGCCACCATACGATGTGCAGTAGTTGCGTAAGTAAATCATACGTGAATTTTGACCATACATACATGAATCCTTATAAGTGCTACCATAAAATCTGCTAAATAATTATTGAAAACTACTTGTGAAGAAAATGGCCTTAACCTTGAACTCGTGAAACACACCTTTATTGACCAAATCATGAAGTAAGATTCACCCATGACAAGTGAGAATGGCTTCCATCTAAAAGAAGCTGAAAACGTCTTCTAGTTCCCATAGAACTCATTACAAATTAAACACGGCCGACAGAAACTGCATCTTCTTTTGGGCTTACCCCTTAGAAGTGGGATTAGTAGACATGGTTGCTTCATACACTTGGTACAGTTTTGCCACACAGTTAAACTCTCCTCCAATATGCTAGCTACTGGTATCTGAGATCTGCTCAAAACAGTAGTGTAAAGCAAGTGTATAACTTATACCTGTCATAATCAGAAATTATTTTATTGTTTTTGTTGTTTTACAGGGACGACATGGTTGTCGGTCTAATGAGAAATAAGATGCTTGAATATAGCATCTTTTACTTTGCCATTAGTCAATCTATCATATTATCACAAATAAATAGTTCAATCAGAATCTGTACTTAGCTATACCTTTACGTGTCAGGTTTTAGTCTAATGAGAACGTTCCAAAATTTGGGATGTTACATTTAATAAGATCTTTGCTGGAAAAGCTGATTTTGACCAACTATACATCTTGATCAGTAAGGACATATGACCAGGATGTGGGCAGGCGCTGGTTTAGGGTGGAGCCTGGAGTGAATACCGAGATGGGAAAAGGGAATGAATGAATGCATTGAGGATGCGTGTGACATTGGATGGAGATCTAATCGCCATTCCGATGCTTCTCTCCACACCGGTATTGAAAGATTTGGCGGAGACAGACAAGTGGGTTAGACTATAAGGCGAGTAGAGCAACCGCATTCATAGTTTCCATTTAATTTACTCAGGTAGGAAGCACTACGGGAAAGACACAAGACGCCGACGACCAGGACATACGCCGACGGCCAAATATCGGGGCCGTCGGCGTAGACCCCGACCAGGCTAGACTTGGTCTTTCCTTTTCTATTTTAGCTACGCCGACGGCATTGCCGTCGGCCTATATTTTCTGTTTTTTTTTGAGATACGCCGACGGCATGCCGTCAGCCTATATATATAAATATTTTTTTTGAGATACGCCGACGGCAATGCCGTCGGCCTATATTTTCTGTTTTTTACTTACTCACCGTTTTGAGCATAACTTTTGCATTGGAAGTCGGATTTCGATGTTCTTTAGCTCGTTTTGAAGAGGATAAGTAGATCTGCATCATCATACACATTGCTCAAACTATATTCTTCAAAAAAAAAATCATGAGTAAGGACAAAAAATTCCATGTTCAAATGGGTTTAGCCGAAGAGGGGCTCCGGAGCGTCGGAATCGAACCAAAAGTTAGGTGGTGCCATACCAAGTGGGTACAAGTATGTTTTGGGTTGTAAATGTCCAAGATTCCACTCCGGGATGTTAGAGGCTTCACCGTCATCAGTTTCTCTCTAGTGAGTTTCTAGACTTACACCTGGAAACTACCACTTCGGTCGAATTGGAGGGAATCTTGTGAAGAGTCGGGGTATAACTTTGTTTTGGGACTTCCTAGGGTCCACCCTAACACAACCAAGCAAAGAGTTGCACTTTTCTACCCCATTTTGACGTCGGTACCGGCTGTAGTCGTATAAGACTAGTTTTTCTCTAGCGGGGCTAGGTTTTAACCGGAGAGGGGTTCTAGAGCGTCAGGATCCCAGCACAAGTTAGGGGGTGCCATACCATGTGTGTACAAGTTTGTTATGGGTTTTGGATGGCCAAGATTGCACTCCGGGGTGTGACCTGCTTCACCGACATCCACCTCTCTCTAGTGAGTTTCATGACTTATAGCCTGAAAGTCCCAAATCGGACAAACATGAGTAAATCTTGTCAAGAGTTGGGTTATACCTTTTGACTTCCTAGGGCCTATCCTAAGACAACCAAGCAACTAGTTACACTTTGCTACCTCATTTTGACGTCGGTACCGACTTTAGTCGTATAAGTCTGATTTTTCTCCAGTGGGGCTAGGGTTTCACCGGAGAGGGGCTCCGGAGCGTCGGGTTCCCACCACAAGCTAGGGGGTGCCATAACATGTGTGTATAAGTGTGTTATGGGTTTTGGATGGCCAAGATTGCACTCCGGGGTGTGACCTGCTTCACCGGTATCCACCTCTCTCTAGTGAGTTTCATGACTTACAGCCCTTTTCAAGAGTTGGGTTATACCTTTATCTTGTGACTTCCTAGGGCCTAGCCTAACACAACCAAGCAACTAGTTACACTTTGCTACCCCATTTTGATGTCGGTACCGACTTTAGTCGTATAAGTCTGGTTTTTCTCCAATGGGGCTACGGTTTCACCGGAGAGGGGCTCCGGAGCGTCGGGTTCCCACCACAAGCTAGGGGGTGTCATACCATGTACTTATAGCTAGGGAGTTTACTTGCACTTATAGCGTGATAGTCCCCGACATCCACGTCTCTCTAGGGAGTTTACATGCACTTATGGCGTGATAGTCCCTGATTGGACAAGCCGGAGGGAAACTTGTCAAGAGTTGGGTTATGGATGATATGAATGTCATATTTGGATTTATCTCATTTTCTAATCGATTTAGACATATTATTTGTCAAATTTTGATTTACGGATTTGTAGATATGAATTATTCAATATTAAATGGAAAAAGGCAAATAAGTTAATTATTATTTGAATTCAAGAATATTTTAATTCAAGATTATTATTAATGATTCATTTCTTTTTATTCAAATAATTATTTGGACTCATGAAATAAAGGTGTGTGACATCATAGTCCATGAGTTAATAGGATTGATAGACTACTATTGTCAGTAAATCATCTGTTGTTTCTAGGTAGCTCACAGGGAAGGAACTAAGAAGTTAAGTGTGCTGGGGCTAGAGTAGTCTCAGGATGGGTGACTTGTGGGGCGTTTAAGTGGCTAAATAATTCAAAAAAAATTGAGAAAAAATTTCAAATTTTTTTGTTTTGAAATGTTTTTAAATAAAATTCTGCCAATTCATACGCCGACGGCACGGCGTAGCCAAGTATACGCCGACGGCTTTTCTACGCCGACGGCAGCTAGGCTACGCCGACAGCGTGATACGCCGACGGCCGCCGTCGGCGTATCCATACGCCGACGGCTGTGCGTTTCCCGTAGTGAAGGGTCAGTGGCGGATGTAGGACTTAACCAAAGGGGGTGCCCGACTCGATGTTCATAGTTTAAATATCATGTACATGAATTTTGTGCACATGCATAATACATAGCATCGGACTAATTGCTACTGAATTTGATAATCTTTATTTTTTTAGGGGGTCTCAGGGGCTCAGGGCACCCATGGCACCCCAATTAATATTGGATCCGCCTATGGGCAGGGACACGAAAAGAAATAGCTTGCTAAAGCGGGTTACATTATGTAACAAATCTAGTAGGATGCACCAGGTGTTTTGCATGTAATTTGGTTGCAGCCGGCTCTGCAGACACCGCAGTCCACGTGTGTTTATTAATCTTGTGTCATCGAGCAGTACTTATAAGAATAACTATTAGTTGCTCGAAGATACTTTCTTTTCCTCACAGACGACAATTATCTAGAAAATGGCAAGTTGGTTAAGACCATATCGCTTGGAGAGATTTATTCTCCGCGCGGTGCAAGGTTTACATCGCTAAACAAGGATGCAACCTAGTTCTCGTCTACTTCCCGTTGTCTCTTATTCCTAAAAACAATTTCTCGCGATACCATTTTATGACAGATCCAGTAGGAATATCATAAGATCTAAATATTGAGAAATCTAGGAAGCTAGCAGACAACGAGGGAGCTTTCACGCTCTATATGCATGGGTATGTGGGATAAGGTCGTGGTGAAGACATGTGCCTTTTAAAGACGTGGTCGCACACATATTACATTGTGAACAACCAACTCTGAGCTTGATACCTGCATATGTAGTTGATTATCTTGAGCTTGATATACCAACCGAAAGTCACAAAAAATACCCCTGATAAAACAACTTGTTTGAAATATTATTATGGGAGGAGTTAAGCAAGTAAAGTTGGGTACCTGCGTTAGCATGAGAGATAATGGGGAAATTAGCTGCCAGAGTTTTCTCTCTAATTATTGGCAGGTCCCACATGGTGTGTATTTATTTTTGTTTTGTTGTTCTGTAAACAAAAATTCCTGAGATTCAGTGAGACCCATCTATTTCTGGTTATTTCTTTGTGGGAAACAGCTAATTCACAAGTATAGCATATTTAGACATACAATGGACAATTAATCTACTATGCAGACTTGGCCTACCCCAGCGAGATCCGCCAAAAATTAGCATTAGGTTCTATAAGCACGGCGGGACCAACGCATGCAGCCTGTAAAGAATCTTTCGGCAATACTAAAATTCAGAATAAGTTATATCTTAAACTATACGTCAATCTCAATTACAACCCCGGCGCAAGCCCGACAAGGATACGAGGTGTCACTAACACACGGGCCGGCGCCCTGCAAGAGAACGAGGGAGAACGTACCGCATCCCACCCCTCGCCTCTGCCCACTGCCACACACCACCTCCAAGGATACGAGGTGTCACTAACACACGGGCCGGCGCCCTGCAAGAGAACGAGGGAGAACGCACCGCATTCCAACCCTCGGCCCTGCCCACTGCCGCATACGACCTCCATCGCCAACCAGGACGCGACGCAGCATCCACCCATGTCCGTTGTTACTTCAGCTCCCTTTGGCGTCCAACGCCATACAACCAAGCCGTAACCATGATCGTTACTACAGTAACCATTTTGTGGCATCCGCTGTCTTGGCTATACGAGCTGCATACCATTCGGTTTGATCCAATTATTTTTTGCGAAAGACACTACAAACATAGACGTTCACATATGCGCATACACCCCTATGAATGCACACATGCAAACCCTACCCCTATGGGCACCTCCAAAATACTGAGTTGGCGGGTCGAGTCTTGAGATTGACAAAGTCACCACAGGCGCTTGTGAAGAGTAGCTGTTTCGGTATCATCATTTAAATAGTTTGCCTCCACACGGTCTAAGAATAGTTGTATGCGCTAATCATAATTTTAATAGGAAATGAAGGGACACAGTACAGAAAGGTGATCAGCGCCAAAAACAAGCCAGCATGTGAGGTGTAGCCGTCTTGAGCTAACCCGACACCACTGCACAAACTACTCGGACGAGTTTCTTCTTAGCACCGTTATGGATTTAGAATCTCGTCAGCTCGTTAGTTCCGGTTTTGGCCAATTTCCTCGTGCCTTCTAATCCCATGAGAAAAGTACCACGTGGCATTTCCTTGAGCTTTTCTCGTGATTAAGAAGCAATCTACATTTGAGCTCTGGCACACGAGGTTGGGAACTTTGGAGACAGTGTTGGCATGCATGTGTGGCATGAGAGCGTCAAGGAAACATATGTGTCTTCTTAAAGACATGGACAGTACTTAGGAGTTTATACGGGGATATTAACTACTAGCCAGGTCATCTCAATCTAATGGCATAACTACAGCTGCCATAAACGATGCAAGGATAACTGAACATTGTGCCACATCGGACGGTTGGCCTCTATTCATGCGATCGATGGATAGGGGTCAGTGGCGGAGCCAGGAATTGAGACGAGGGGGGCGGGGGGGGGGGGGGGGGGGGGGGGGGGGGTGAAAGCATAGGTCTAAATTTTTTTAGGCCGAAAGTAGGTCTATTCAACAAAATAGAGGGTTCGAAGATTCAATTTCATAAGGACAACTTATAAACTATAGTAACAAATGCACCAAAAAATAACATAAGGACAACTTATAAACTATAGTAACAAATGCACCAAAAAGTTAAGCCTGTTTAAACCGTTTTCCGACATTCTGAACCCAACTATCAGGTCCATGTGATAAAATTAGATGGAGCAAGTGCACCAAAACGCCAAAAAACATGGGACCAACCTTTTCTAATGCACAAAAGTTAGAGATGGGCCTAGAGCGGAACGTCAGAAAAGGGTTTAAACGACTAAATCGCAGATTCAGCGCTATGTGTCAATGACCTGCCCTAAAATGCGCGTTCATTTTCATTATTTTCGTTAAATATATTTTTCCCAAATGTGGTGATCTTGCCTCATTTACTCAATTGTTAGTCGGAGGAATGGGGAATGGTTCCTAGATGTATTTTTAGGATTAATGACTCCTTCTATTACTCAATCAATATTGCAATAAAAATATCAGGCGAATATAGGAGCCACAATGGTGAGCACGATCTAAGGAGATATAATTACGAGCTAGAATATGAGTAGAGACTTTTTGCTCCGGAGCTCCAGTGAACCCTTCAATTTAAAAAATTTGAAAATCATATTATAAGTTTCAAAAAATTCTAAAAACAATTCTGGGTATAGCCAGTAGTATATTCCACGAACGTGTAAAATATCAACATCAAATACTTTGTATTTTGGGCTATACAAAAATGACAAATTGTGTATCTAAATATGCCTATAATCAAATCCATAAGTTTTAACAGATTTTGTTATTTTTGTATAGCCCATAATATAAATTATTTCAATCTGAAAATTTGCACGTTTAAGGGATACACCTTTGACTACACCCGTGATTTTTTTCTTAATTTTTTGAAACTCGCAAATATAAATTTCGAATTTTTTTAAATGGAGGGTGCACTGGTGCTCAGGAGCAAATAACACTTTCCGCTAGAATATGAGCGTGTAGGTTGGAGTTTTCGCTCTCATGGCTGAAGACAACCTGAAAGGAGGTGTTTTTTTTAGGTTAAGGAGGCCCTTTGTTGACGTACAGAATAAAATAGAGTACAACACATGTGTATCGGATGGGCATGGACTTTCCTTCGGAACGAAATCTGGGCCCAGCTAATGCCCAGCCAAGTGCCCAAATACCTTTTCCTCAAAAAGGAGCTCGTTCACGAACGGACGAACCTAATAATGACGCCGCCGTTGCAAGAAGGCTGAAAATGGGGCGCATGCTCCGCCTCAGGGGAGGGGGGGCGGCCTCCCCTCCTCGCCCCTGCTGGCGCCGCCACTGATAGGGGTCAATATCCCTTATTACCAATACAATGCATTTTCGCTGGACGGTGGTCGGTGAGTGCCTCACCACCGTATAAGGTGCAATAGTAAGGTAAGTTTAACCCATAAATGAATTTCGACCAATCACGTCAGTCTTTATCACTGCTGCTGCAGAAATTCTGCTAACCTGACTACTATTTGGGAACAATTGGTCCTTAAGCTTGAACTCTCGAACAAAACTTTGTTGGTGGCCAAATGGTATTGCATCTTAAAATTGAGCATGGGCTGTGAAAATATGTGATTACTGATAAATATGATTCGAATATATACTGCAAATTTGGTGATTCTCAATTTTGGTTTGGTTTATTTGAATTGAGAAATGATTTCTACAGATATCATTTACAAATTAATAATGCATCCAACACCAAATATTAGGATGATTGGTGGATAAAGAACAAACCTTGAAACCACTCATGTCCTATATTATGTAATATTTGTTCCATCAAAGTTGTTTTTGTTGTTAGGATCATCTAGTAAAGGATATGCCGCCATTCCCTGACCTTACAAACAACCTAGCTTATATGGTTATACTTTGCAACGTTTTCTTTTGATTCTACTCGTATCTATTTATTTTTACTTGGGAAGTATTAAAACAACTTGTGCATAGCTTGTTCTGACCGGTCACAAGGACTGTCTTATGTGGACCATAAGAACAAGACCTTTGTGCCGTCTTTGTGCCGTCTTTGTGCTTCGAGAGACCCCTTCGGTGGAGAAAGGGTAATATACTAGATTATCTTCATTGATGCAGAGGCCAGGGGCTGCCCTCATTTCGAAAGAAATCGTAGCACTCATGAGATAGATTGTCGTTCGTGGTCAATTGTGCACACTGTACACAGTGTAGAGCCACCCCTTCATAGCGCTCAGGTGCAATACTAGTTGACTGGGTCTTCTGGTTTCATTATAACGACTGCATTAACACCTTCCGCACTCTATTTCCAATCCGGCGATTTATTGACATATGTTCTGCACAACAGTTTCAAGGACGCTAGTTTTATGCGCGCTTCAAAGAAACACACGTTCAAGACTTGAATGGATACTTTTCACATAACCAGAAGGCAACACGATCGATCTTCCCATAGTTAAGGCAATGGTTGCTGAGGCTCGCAAAGAACTCCTGGACGATGCTTGAACTGCCAGCAGACGCCTCCTTCCTAATGTCATTAGTAAGTGGTCATGGGGATGGGAGGCTTCAAGAAGTTTACTAGGATCGTCTTGTTTAGCACTGCTCCTACCAAGTACTTATAGACTTCTCTACCACTGATGCCGCTAGGAAACTGTGGGCCGGGTTGCGTTGGGCATAGTCTTGGAACTGTCTCTGGTTTGGGAAAGACAGCAGCCTGCTTCTCATCATCTGTTGCGGCATGACAATTGCGTGCAGCAACCACTACGGGAATCGCCCAAAACGCCGACGGCCGGATTGTACGCCGACGGCCATACAACCAGGGATAGGGCAGCCGTGCCACTGGCCGTCGGCGTACAGGGCGCCGTCGGCGTAGCCATCCAGAGGCCGACGGGCGCCATCGGCGTATAACTGGCCGTCGGCGTAGCAACGGCCATGACGGAGGAGGAACGGAAGAATTCCCTGGGTTCATACGCCGACGGCAATGCCGTCGGCGTATATCTGTTCCTTTTTTATTTATTTCTTTATATGATATTTCTTTATTTATTTATCTACGTAATATTTAATGTAGGCATAATTTATACATAAATTGGATCTATAAGTTCCCTCCCATTTTCGGTATCCCACCCGCATAAAATAACGGTTTGAGTTTTCCGGTATCCCATCCGCATAAAATAACGGTCAAAGTTCCCGACATAGTTTATATCCCCTACAACATATACATGTAAAATAAATAAAAACAACACATGTAATATACACCTACAACACATAGTTGATGTCCCCTTTCGACGCACGTCTATGGGGGTAGACGCGCACATTAGGGTTTTCCAGCGGATTTAGGGTTTCGCCGAAGCGGGGCCCCGGAGCGTCGGAACACCACCAAAACCTAGGTTGTGGCATACCACATGTATACAAGTGTGTTGTGTGTTGTAAATGTGCAATATCCTACTTCGGGGTGTGACCGGCTTCACCGGCCTCACTTTCTCTCTAATGAGTTCCTGCGCTTAGAGGTGAAAACTCCCCTTTCGGGCGAACCGGATGGAATCTTGTGTTGATTTGGGGTAGACTTTGGTTTCTCACCTTCCCATGGCCTAACCTAACACAACCAAGCAAAAAAGTCCACTGGCCTACCCATTTCGACGCACATCTATGGGGGTAGACGAAAACGTTAGGGTTTTTCCAGCGGATCTAGGGTTTCGCCGAAGCGGGGCCCCGGAGCGTCGGAACACCACCAAAACCTAGGTCACTTGCTGCAATATTTAATGTAGTTGTAATTTGTCAGCAGATTTCGATGGAGATTGTGTGCATATTTATTACCCTCAGTCACATGTCTATAAGAACCATGTTGAGCAAAGAATCAGCTAACCAGATTTTGTTGTGGAAATGCAGGTTGACAACAATCTAAAGCAACAAATTTCAGATTTTGTTGTGAAATCCTCTCATCTTCGTCTTCTTATTGACCCAAAGAGCGACTCCTCGGTGTCAAAAGTAGTTCAACAACTTGGTTTTGTGGGTCTGCAGCTCTACCGTGAGGGAAAGTTCTACTCAAGCCGACTAGTGGAGGATTGTTTCTAAAATTTTGTGAATAGACAAAGGATATTAAACATAAATTAAATATATGGCTCAATTTATCCTGCCTCGTGGTGTTGATTTGGGGTAGACTCACTACCGGATATTAAACAGGCGGGATCCAATGGCTCACAAGCGCACGAAGGAAACACACGATCCGTTTCTTTCGTTTGATCCAACGGCTCCCAAGCTCTCGAAGAAACACACAATCCGTGTGCTTCTTCCTGATTGGCTAGTAGTATGCCCAATCAGGAAGAAGCACACGGATCGTGTGTTTCCTCCCAGCGCTTGTGAGCCGTTGGATCAGCGGTGTGTTTCTTTCGTTTGATCCAACGGCTCCCACGCTCTAGAAGGAAACACACGATCCGCGTACTTGTTCCTGATTGGCTAGCTGGAGGGTGGCAGCACACGCACGCACGGCATAGGGTGGAGAAGTTTGTTAGTTGTTTATGATTGTTGTAATTTGTTCTACTTGCATGTTTACTTGTTTCTTAGTCAATTATGTATCGGCGGTTCAACAATGTTCTCTGTGTAATTTATGTTGTCACTGTAATTTGCATGGTTTGTTTAATATCAATGCGAAAAGTAGTTCAAAGGGGGTAGAAAAGTAGTCGAAAGGCCGGTCACACCTCGGAGTCCCGAGATCAACAGAATCTTGGGCACACTAAAATCTTGCAAACTTACAATAAAACCATGCAGAAGCAAAAATTGCATAACCAGGGGCTGCAGTGCATTCAAGAATTGGAAACACACCGCTGATCCAACGGCTCACCAGCGCTCGAAAGAAACACACGCTGATCCGACGGCTCAGAAGCACACGAAGGAAACACACCATCTGTGTGCTTCTTCCTGATCCAATCAGGAAGAAGCACACGGATCGTGTGTTTCCTTCGTGCGCTTCTGTTCCAAACGGTTGCAGATCATCAGAGACGTCTTGCCAGACGGTTGCAAATCATCAGAGACGTCTTGCCGCTCCGTGGATCGAAGGCCGATTTGCAGGAGAAACCGTGTGTTTTGTTCTACCTTCGCCACCGATTCCAATGGCTGGATTTAGCCTACCTGCTGGCATGTTCCCTGGCATTATTGTGTTCGTCCTTGTTCACCGGCCAGCCATTGGAGCCACCTCCTGTAGGTCGGTGAATAAGGACAACACAACGACGCTGTTGGAAACACAAGCCCGCAGGTAGGTTGAATCCAGCCACTGGATTAGGGTGACGCAATGATGATTTGCCGAGGAGGTGGGAGTGGTGGTGGTGGAAGTGGTAGCTCACGGAGAAACACACCGCTGATCCGACGGCTCAGAAGCACACGAAGGAAACACACCATCCGTGTGCTTCTTCCTGATTGGGCATACTACAGCTCAGAAGCCCATTTCTCACTATATATATGTACTCATGGCCTCCATTGGCATAGCACATCTAAACTGATATCTGATCCATTAGTTACATTATTCGTGATGTATTATGGATTAAATAAAGATGTAGACTGGTGGCTATAAGCACATTCCTACTAGTGCAAGTTTGTTGTCATTCGTCTATGTACCCAAGTTTGTTGTCATTCGTCTATGTACCCAAGTTTGGTGTGATATTTTCTGATCCTAGAACGAAGAGGTAGTCTCTGATCCGAAGGATAAAGGGACCAGTGAGTCAAAAAAAAATGACTGGCTACCCCCTTTCTTTAAAAAAAATAGAACATAATAGAAGAATTGAAAAAAAATTAAAAAATTAATTGATTTCTTTAAAAAAAGAAGCAAAACCATACGCCGACGGCTTTGCCGTCGGCGTAGGCGTGGCTAGCTAAGCAAAAACGGCCCGAAAGCTTCGCGCGCCTTCACTCCAAAAATTCCCCAACTAACCAAAACCCTACCCGCGCCGCGGCGACCCAACCCTCCCCGCGCCGGCGACCCAATCCCTCCCCGCGCCGGCGACCTCCCCAATCTCTCCCCGCGCCGGCGACCTCCCCAATCCCTCCCCACTCGCCGCGCCGGCGTCCGTGCTCCGTGCTCGTGCGGGAAACAGAGAGAAACAGAGCAGGGTCAGCCGCCGGCCGCCGCCGCCCACTCGCCCCGCCGGCGCTGGTCCAGCCACTCCGCCGCAACTCCGCCCAGTCTCCCCTCCGGCCTCAGCCTCCCACTCGCCCCGCGACGCCGTCGTCGAGCGACCCCGCGTCGCCGTCTCCACTGCCCGGTTGCCCCCAAAGGTAAAAATGCCCCCTTTCCTGCTTTCCCAAATCTCTTATTTCTCTTAGATATACTAGTTTAGACTTAGATTGTTCTGTCTATGTTATTGTCGCCCCTAGAGCAGTGCGTGGTTCCGTCCGTTTGTTTTATTTCCTGTTCATATGAAATTCTCAATTGTTCACGATTAGATGATCTCTAAGATAAACCACGTAACCAATATCTAACACAAACAAGAGCAGTACTGCTCCTATTATGAAAATGAACCTCTATTCCATATTCATGGGTTTGCATGAATTCCTATTAAAAGTCTGTGATGCCGTGTTTTTTTATAGCGTTTGATTATGGTGTAGTATACAAATGCATTGCTAGCTGGATATGCATGTTTGTGCATGTTTGTGCATTTCTCATTTGTTTGCTAGCTGTAAATGTTTGTGTAGTTTCTAATAATTAGTAAAAGTGTAGCTTCTGCCTCAAATAAAGAGAAAGGAATTTAATTGCCTTGTTATTAAAAATGTGTTTTATACTTGCTTGCTTGTTACTGTTGTTTAGCATATATGGCATATGTTAGTACTGTTAGTGACCTATGTTAGTCATAGCACTTAAACATGTCATTTCTAGTTTTCTACATAGCCATAGCACTTAAACAATAACTACCACTCACACCTAAATGAGGATTCTAAACTTTGTGATCACTATAAGCATGTGCCGCTGCCAAAAAGGTGTGTTACAAAGGACAAGTATGTCATACCCTTAACTTAGTGTATCCAAACTATGATTGAATTAAAAGATGAGAATGGATTTGCTACCTATATATGAGGGTGCGTACCCACCCCTAGTAAAACATCGATGAAAGCCATATAAATCAACTTCTTGCTTGCTTTCCTAGTAAAAGTTGGTTTCTGTTGTACAAAAGTGGTTTCAAAAGTGGTACCCACCCCTAGTAAGACATGTCTTCATGTCTTTTAACATGCTTATTAATTGCATTGCGTCTTCATGCTTCTTAATTGGATCATGTCATTTATGCTTAAAACTTTACCCTTTCTCAATGCAGGTGATTGACCAAGATGAGCCAAGGCAAGGAATCATCGGCCTCCTTGTCGAAGAGGATGCGCCAGACGAAAGCTACTAAAAGTGGAAGACAACCTAATCCGAACCCGCGTTACCTGTCTGACAGTGGTGAGAGTAGAGGTGATGCAATTCTTAATTTGTTCATGTCTTTATGCTTAATTGTTCACCCTTTCTCAATGCAGGTGAGGGTGGAGATGCTGGACGAGGTGCAGGACGAGGACGAGGACGAGGGCGAGGTGGAGGACGAGGGCGAGGTGAGGGAGGACGAGGGCGAGGTGGGGGCGACGTGTCTTCGGACATACCCTCTGCGGGCTCCACGGACGTGGGGACGGGCCCCTCCACGGACTCGCAGGAGACGGGCCCCTCCACGGACGTGGGGACAGGCCCCTCCATGGACTTGGAGGCGAGGCCCTCCGCGCCGCCGAAGAAGCCAAGGATTCGAGGGGAATCCCAGGTCCCTGATGAGGACAAGGAACCTGCTACCGAGGAGGCGAAGATCCTCATTACGCCTAATGGGAAAGAGTAAGTGACTATATATACTAATTTTGAACATGGTAACTTCATTGTGGTCAGGACAATTTGACATGTAGTAATGTTTAATTATTGTGCAGCAACTGGATACATCCTGCGGGAGCCCGTGTGCCTAACACCCTGATTGGAGCTTTGATTAGGAAGTTTTGGCCCGGCTTGTACAGTACCATCCCCAACGGCGCGACGAAGCTAGCCACCCAGTGGGCAGACTATCAGGCCGCCAATTACGCGAGCGGCGGGAAATGTTCTGACGCCGTGATCAACAAGTTTTGGGTAAGTTGAACTATTAGAATTTGGTTCATACTTGATGTCCCCACCATGCTCTCACAATTTGTTTTTTGTGCATGATTAAAGAGGTTCTATAGGGTACTTCCTGAGCAGCGGGCCGATGCGGACAGGACTTTGGAGGGGGCTTGTAGGAAGTTGACACGACAGCAGTTCTACAATGCAAAGCATACCATCATCAATCATTTCAGTACTGAGACGTTACACAAGAAGGCGGTGAAGCATGATATTGTGGAGAACCCACTTGAGGTGACCGTAGATGACTACATTGCGGTAAGTAGATTGTTAATGAGATTACATGTTGCTGCTAGGTTGCAATTGCATTATCCGTTCTTCACATGAGTATTGTTTTTTCAGTTTAAGCCCTCATGGGCCTATGGCAAGGATGACGCGTGGAGGGCGTTGGTGTCTAGGTGGGCTGGGGAGGACCCCGAGTTCAAGGCCTTGAGCGAGCGAAACAAGTTAAACCGCGGGAGCGGGGGGACACATTGTGCGGGTGCCCGCAACCTTGATCGCTTCAAGGCAAAGCTGGTATATATATACATGAAACAATCTTCATTTATTTCCCCTCATGTTCCTACTTGATGCGCATGACACTTCTTTGGCATTGCAGGAGGCCGATCTCGGGGAGCCTCTTACGGACATGCAAACATGGGAGAGGATGAAGATGAAGAAGCCCAATTTTTCTGAGCCTCAGCCCTCGCAGCCCGATTACTTCGGCACTGCCAAGGAGGGGCTAGAGGCATACGTCGAGACGTTCAAGGGTATAAATCCGTTTGTGGACAACCCTCTTCGGCATGACACCGACGAGAGAGCGGTGGTCCTTGCGGGGCACGGTTGGGAGCATGGCCGTCCTCTCATGCTTAGTTCGGTACTCACGCGTACTCCTGAGTTGGGCCTCTCGCGTGTCAAGGCTACCCTCACCGCCGACGACCCTCCCGTCCTGCCTCGTCGGCCTTCCCGAGCTCACCCCGATGTAAGTTTTTCTCAATTTCATTCTCTTTCCGACATTCGTTCCTAGCTAAGTGGCTAAGTTGACGAGATGCGTTCCCTTTTAAAACTGTAGGCTGATTTCGAGGCGGCCTTCGATGCCGCTTACGCGGACTATGAGAGACAGTATCAGTCGTGGGTACAGAAGAGCCAGGCGTATGAGGAGTGGATTGAGTTGAAGGATGCTGTAAGTTTCAACTTTTATATTTGCAAAATATGACAAGTCCCATTTCCTCTAGTTTGAACCTTCTTTTTCTACAACTCCTGACATAAACTATCTTGTAGGCTACCGAGAAGTTTTTTTCCACTGGAGAGCGGGAGGCGCTGCCTACGCGTCCACCTAGGCCGGGGATCCCGCCCGTCGGCCCAACGAGGGAGTCGGTCGCTCGCACATACAGGCAAGCGACTCCGGTAAGTTATTTGCCAAACAAATTGTTACCGCCATGCTGTGCTTTCCAAGTTGCTAACTTGGACTCAAACATGTAGGGATCGAGTTGCTCGAGGAATGCACCCTTTGATCCTGCTTTTGCCTCGCCGACTTCGACGCGCGCTCGTGGTGCATGGCACTGGTGGTGCCTCGCCGGGCTCGTCGCGTGAGACCACACAGCCCCTTGCCTCGCCGGATTCCCTGTGTGGTTCGACTGGCCCACGCGGTCGGTCGCCTATTCTCACGCGGTCAGAGATAGGTGGCTCGACCTCTCAGGAGATGTAGGATTAGTTCGGGTGTTCCGGGTGTGAATTCGAACTATGTTTCTGTCATTTTGAGTTTGTATGAATGCGTGTATGAATTCGAATCATGTTTGTGTCATTTTGGATATCTATGTGATGTTTATGTGATGTTTCTGTCAAGTTTTATAATTTGTGCAATTTTAATTGTATTTAAATTGTGCTAGAAACCAGCAGCAACAAGCAGCTAAAACTGGAAATTCTGGTCAAGGATACGCCGACGGCAATGCCGTCGGCGTAGAGAACCTCCCAGGCGCACAGGGTGCTGCCACGTCGCCTAAAATGGACCAAATGGTCATGGATACGCCGACGGCATTGCCGTCGGCGTATCGCACGTCCCAGACGCACCAGCTGCTCCACGTGGCACACTAGGACGGCTTCCGTTTTTGTGGGCCCCACAGAGGCTACGCCGACGGTTACGTATACGCCGACGGTTATTTGTCTACGCCGACGGGCTGCTACGCCGACGGCGATACGCCGACGGCTGCCGTCGGCCTAGGCCTACGCCGACGGCAAACATGCCTACGCCGACGGCTTCTGGCCGTCGGCGTATCGTGGGTTTACCGTAGTGAACATGAGACTCGTGCAGCAATATCTTCTTGGACCCTTTTCTAGAACGTGATAATTATCTGGCTTCTAGTGTATAACTTCCTCTCCAATTAACATATGCATGCACCTGCATGACATGGAATAGAAAAATCGTCCCTTTGAGCTAAAGAAAAGCCCTGTCGAGCTTATTGTCACCTTTGTTCCGGGCAAATTTCTTTTTGTTTTCTTTATTTGTCTCTGGCATTTTAATTAGTTTATCAAACTTCCTAAACATAATTTTTTTCCATCTTCGTTAGTATGAGAAATACATTATATACAGTTAGTTCAAGCATAGTACTGCCTCACTTGCTCTTGCTTGCAATCTTACAAGAAAAATTAGTAGCCGAATAAGATATTAGCCGGCATGATTTTGAGCCTAGGTGTCCGGCCGATTGGGGGTGGTTGGCAACACATTTATGAACATAAATAATACATATGCTCTGAGGGAGATCTTCTTTTCGGGCAATATACCTGGTCTAATAATCTAAGAAATCGAACTTTGGAGAAACTTGACAGAATTTTATTATACTGCACTACCCCGAGAAACTCGACATAATTAAGATGGAGCCCAAAGTCAGGTTTGATTGTTTGCTCCTATTGCAGGGAGGAACTGGACAAAGGACAGGCTGCATCGCAAAGGTTAAACTGATCAAAGCAAATGCCTCTTTTGCGATCAGGAATCTAAAACTGCTTTGCACCTCTCCTTGCTCTGCCCTTTCGCCAAGCAAGTATGGTTTGAATTCTCATCCACGCACATGTAGGAAATTTGTGTCTTGCAACATTTTATATATTTACTACATTGTCTGGAATTAAACTTCAGTGTGGAAGCATCACGGAAATAACAGGGAATTGATGATGTGGAATTGTACTTAAGGAAATATACTTAATGAATCCGGTACGGCTATACTGGAACACAGTGTATATTAATATGCTGGAATTATACTCGGGAACAGTATAGAGCGGAATGCCAGGTTGTCCATAGGATTGGCTCTATGGATTGTTAAACCTTGCGAGTTTGATTTTGTATTCGAACTCGGCGCATGACTCACACGTGCGTGCTGGGACCTAATTGTTTAACAGTAATATGCTCCGTTAATGGCTGTTAATGATAGTGGTTGGTTTAACAAGTCACGAGTCCTATCTGGAAACAGATTGAGTTATCTGGAATTTGGAGTCTATATAAAGGTCCCACCCTCTAGCCTCAATATGCATTGTGAGCGGCACCACCGATAAAGCAGAGGAATAGAGGGTAGGCTGAATTAGCTCCTAACCCTAATTTCTAACAGCACAGACAGGTTGCTGAAGCTGGTCAGTCGTCAACCTCCCTTGCATGCTGGTGGGCAAAATTTCATAACTTCAATGGATTCAAAGAAACGAGGTCTTGGGCGACTCTCGCTGGGTAAGTGATTTGGCACATACGGAAAGAACGGAACTGAAGATCCTTCGAAGCAAAAGAGGCGAAGCAAGTGGTTGCTAGTTTGGCGAGAGATGATTTTGAGAGTTTTCTATTATCGAGCAGAAGCTAGGGTGCTTTTCCCAGTGAGCTCTTACATGTAAAGGCTGTGTTTTTCCCCTCCTGGAATGAAATTGCCAGAATACCTGCCTTGAACCGACAAAAAAAACCTGATGGATGGAGTGGCTGATCGTCTCGCAAGCAGTGGGAGTCATTGGTGAACATGGTGGCAGGCTGTCTTGCGTGGATTCCTGTGGAATGGCGGAAGGATGCACATGGTGGTCATTGCCTAGTGTAGTGGGACAGAGTATGCATGCCCAAAGAGCTTCAGGTGGAGTTCCGGCGTGATGCGCATGTGGAGTGGAGCTTCTGTGTTCAGGTCGTTGTGGTGCGTAACGAAGCGTCTCGCCACCATGCTGCCGGCTACCGACCACCTGCATCACCAGAGTCTCCACCTCGAGGAAGTCGAGATCGTCGAGGAACTTGCGGTTAAACGAGACACCTTTATGGATTTGGGCCCGGTTTCCCTTTTTAAACTGGATCAATTCTTCCTTCTATTAATGCAATGGCAGAGCTCCTACCGGTTACGGTAAAAAAAAAAACCCGAGACGCCTTTGGCTCGTGTCATGAGCTGCGTCACCTCGGAGTTTGCAATGACATCGAGGCAACACGATCTCCTCACAACTAAGGCAAGGTTGGTGAGGCTCTTCATGATGAGTGATGTGTCACAGAATTCAAGCGATGTGCATATATGTTTCTTCCATCGAACTACCACCCTGGATGCTTGGGCAGCCATTAGAAGGAACCTCTCAAATGTCATTGACAAGTGTAGGTGGGGATGGGAGGCTTCAGGCAGTTTTGTAGGCTCCTAGTGTTTAGTTGTCCTCCCACCACGACCTTTCGTCTTCGTTACAACTGATGTCGCTAGGAAATTCTGGGCCCTTTTGCGCTGCAAAAGCTTCACGGATCGCTTCAGCACGGCGAGTCGTCTAGTCAGACTTAGGCTGCAAGCGGGACGCACCGTGGGAGGCCGCGCGTACGCCGCATACGCCGCTATGCGTACGCGGTACGCCGCGTTGTGCCGCGTACGCGCCACGCTTCTTTGCGGCGCCGCGCGCGCCGCATACGCCGTGTGATGCACTGCAGTGTATGATTGTTACGCTAGCTCGCGGCGGTATGATTGCTAGGCTAGCAGCTATTTACCAATCATTACTCAAACATACTCTACAGTATACTACTATATCTGAACCATGTTCTGTAGCTTCATGATAAAATTTCTGAAACCATACAAAGAATTTTTTGCAAAGTTCAGCTGAGGTGGGCCAAGAAATCAGTAGCATTTCCAGCAATAAGTTGTTGTTATCCATGGAACAAACAAGAACTAAGACAAAGAAAAGATACAAACTTTAACATTGTTCAAGTTCACTGCCATCTCCAGCAAACTCCCTAATCACCAAGTGATATGCATGCCGAATTCATGCCCACGGCATGAACCGGTGAGAACAAGGAAACATCAATTAGGTACCAATAAATGATGTGATATGGGGTTATGCTAGTTTAGGTAGAGGATCAACTCAGAGTCCTCAACTTGCACATGATCAACTCAGGTTCCTTCTTGAAATGCTCATCTGCAGAAGCAAAGCACATTTCTTGGAAATCTTTGTGCTGCTGAATCCATATCACACAACAACCTACTGGTAAACACCAAGGATAACCATGAGCAAGATCCTAAATTACAGAAAGTAATACAATTTTAAGTAAACAATCAAACTAGTGAAGTATTTGGAGGGCCTATCCTGCTGTCCATGAGGTAACTGAACATCAGCTAGGCAAACAGACCAAGCCTATGGTGTAACAACATGATATGCAGATTTTGGACATGGGAGGATATGATGCAGTTCTGGGTATGGACTGGCTTAAATTATACAGACCAATGAGTTGCGATTGGGAAGCCAAATGGATTGAGTTTCAGTACCAGGGCAGTACAGTTAAATTGCAAGGAATGATACCCCAACAACAGGACCATATAACTGAAATTTCATTGGATGAAGTGTTGAAGTTGCATACATCAAATGAGTTATGGGCCACAACAATTCTGGAGCAAACATCCGAGGTGACTGCTGTGCCAGTACCAGACACGGTGCAACAGCTCCTACAACAATTTGAGTCCATCTTTCAAGAACCTTCAGAGTTACCACCAACTAGGGTATTTGACCATGCAATTCCCCTGGTACTGGGTACTACACCAACTAATTTTAGACCATACAGGTACTCGCCGCTCCAGAAAGATGAAATAGAAAGACAAGTCACTGAGATGCTGCAGAAGGGAATCATTACTGCTAGTGTCAGTCCATTTGCATCCCCCGTTTTGCTGGTGACGAAGAAAGATGGGCAGTGACGGTTTTGCATAGACTATCGCAAACTCAATGCACTCACTATCAAAAACAAATTTCCCATGCCAGTTGTGGATGAACTCCTTGATGAATTGGCGGGTACCAAATATTTCTCCAAGCTTGATCTTCGCAGTGGGTACCACCAAATCAGGATGCTGCCAGGTGATGAGGAGAAGACAGCGTTTAAAACACATCATGGTCACTTACAATTCCGAGTTATGCCTTTCGGGCTCACAAATGCCCCTGCAACATTTTAGTGCGTAATGAATTCCATCTTTGCTGGTTATATTCGCAAATTTCTCCTGGTCTTCATGGTTGATATCCTGGTTTATAGTAAGAGCCTTGAGAAACACTTGCAACATTTGAAAATAGTGTTCCAAATCTTGCTGCAGAACAAATTCTTTGCCAAGCTGAGCAAATGCCAATTTGCAGCAACTAAACTGGAGTACCTCGGCATATTATTTCTGATCAGGGTCTGGCCACGATAGATCAAAGACCAAAGCAATGCTCCTCTGGCCAACCCCCACCAACATCACTGAGTTAAGGGGTTTCCTTGGCCTCACAGGGTATTACCGCAAATTTATGCAACATTATGGGTTGTTGGCCAAACCTTTAACTGATCTCTTGCAGCAGCATAAAACATTTGTGTGGACAACTGCAGCGCAACAAGCTTTTGACAAACTCAAACTGGCTATGTCACAGACACCGGTATTGGTTCTTCTGGATTTCTCTTTGCCTTTTGTCATCGAGACACATGCCTGCGATGATGGTATTGGCGCAGTATTGCTGCAGCAAGGGCACACAGTGGCTTATCTGAGCAAAGCACTTGGAGTTAATAACAAGAAATTGCCCATCTATCAGAAAGAGTTCATGGCAATAATGATGGCGGTAGATAAATGGAGACCGTATCTGCAAAGGGGACCATTTGTCATTAAAACAGATCACAAAAGCCTGTGTTGCTTACAAGACCAATCTCTCCACACTGATCTCGAGAAGAAAGCTATGACAAAATTAATTGGACTACAGTATAAGTTCCAATATAACAAAGGAGTGGACAATAAACCAGCAGATGCATTATCTCGCATTGGTCACACCTTTTTGTCGATCTCAGCCATGCAACCTGATTGGGTGCAAGAGATGCTTAATTCATATGTGGCTGATCCAGCTGCACAGAAACTACTGTTGGACTTGGCAATTACTGGTACAAATGCGCAGGGATTTTCTTTAGTGGATGGTCTCATTCATAAGGATGGCAAGGTCTGGATTGGTGCTAATATTGGCTTGCAAACCAAAATCATCATAGCCTTGCATTCGTCGGCTCTAGGAGGATATTCTGGCACACATGCCACCTATCAGAGGTTGAAAAACTTATTTGTCTGGACTGGTATGAAACTTGCAGTGGAGGAGTTTGTCAAGCAATGTACTTTCTGCCAGCAGGAAAAGCATGAAAACTGTAAGTCTCCTGGCTTACTTCAACCTCTGCAACCCCCTTCTGCTCCCTGGCAGTCAGTTTCAATGGATTTCATTGAGGGGTTACCTAAATCCAGTGGTTATGATGCTATATTGGTGGTTGTTGATCACTTCACCAAATATGCACATTTCCTTCCTTTGAAACATCCATTCACGGCTGCTCAAGTCTCTCAGCTGTTTCTGGACAACGTAGTGAAGTTGCACAGCCTCCCAACCTCTATCATTTCGCATCGAGATAAAATCTTCACAAGTGCATTTTGGCAAAATTTGTTCAAGTCGTTGCACACAAAGTTGAATCTCACACTGCTTACCACCCCTAGTCGGATGGGCAAACGGAACGAGTAAATCAATGTCTCGATCTTTACTTGGGGTGTTCAGTGGCTGCTTCACCAACAAAATGGGCTAAATGGCTTCCACTTGCCGAATATTGGTACAGTACATGCTTTCATACATCTCTGGGGTGTTCACCTTTCAAGGCTCTCTATGGCAATGAACCTACTCATGGTCTACTTCCAGTGCCTTCTGCTTCCACTCCTCCAGAAGTGTCGGAACTGCTACAAGAACGACAACAACTGTCAGAATTCCTGAAACATCAATTGGAACGAGCTCGTCGCCGTATGAAATGAGTTGCTGATGGCAAGCGCTCATTCCGGGAGTTTCAGATTGGTGAACAAGTGTTGTTGAAGCTGCAGCCTTATGTGCAGAAGTCAGTGGTTCATAGACCCTACCCAAAACTACCCTTCAAGTACTTCGGTCTTTACACTGTGCTGGAGAAGTATGGCACCGTCGCTTACAAGTTGGCGTTGCCAGCCAGCAGTCAGGTGCATCCAGTGTTCCATGTTTCGCAGCTAAAATCTTATGTTGCAGATCATACTCCTGTCTATGCAGAACTACCCACACCTCTCCAGCTAGATATTGCGGAGCTCATGCCATAGCAAATTCTGGACAGAAGGCTAGTGAAGAAGGCAAATGCTTCTTATCTCCAGGTGCTGATCAAATGGGCTAACCTTCCGGACGCACTGGCTACCTGGGAAGACTACATAGTGTTGCGGGAGCGGTTTCCTGATGCCACAGCTTGGGGACAAGCTGCATCTCAAGGGGGCGACAGTGTCATGACAGGCATGCCATCGGATGAGGTGACGTCGACGGCGGCATGCGAGGATACGCTTTCGGTGGATGAAAACGTGGTGTGAGTTGCGACCTGCGTGTCGCCTAGCTAGCGGATGCCAGCTGCGTCTGGCGAGTGTATTAATCGGCCGGTTGGCTGTTAGCGTGGTAGGAAGAAAATAGAACCTGCTCTGCTTTCCCCGTCCCCTTCCTCTCTACCTACCCCGAACTCCTTCCAGATCTCGAATTATCGATGAATATGTGTATCTAAGGTTTGGTGAATCTAATTCATACACCTAGACACATAACACGCGGACGGCCCACTCCCACTTGCAGCCTGTAGTCAGACACGTGCTCTGGCACTGCCTTCTTTAATTCTTGGTCCAGTCTCTGGGCGTGATAATTGCCGGCAACTTTCTTCATGGACCCTTTTCTGGACCAGATTAGTATCTCCCTCCTTGTTTAAGAACAAACGACCTTTAAGCTGAAAATAAAAAAAACCTCTTTATATTGTCGGTTTAGTTTTTTTTTTGGAAATGGGGAGGCCCCAGCCTCTGCATCGAAAAGATGCATACGGCTTTTATTTTTTTATTCAACAATATGTGGCTAAAAGCCTTACAACAAATGATCATACAAGTCGAAGCCACCCAAAACAGTGAAACACCACAACTAGCACAAACGAAGAGTAAAAACGGGGCCTTGTGCCCCGGCCACAGCTATTGTCGGTTTAGTTTGCAATTGCCTTTTGCTTTTCTTGATTTATCTCTCGCATTTTAATTAGACAACCAAAACTGAGGGGCTAATCTGAAAAAGGTACGGTGATGTACCTAATGTATGATGGCCATGTATGTTCAGTTTGGTTGTGTAATGAACACAAAACAACACTGCCATAAACAGTAATTTTCTATGATAAATGTCGTTAATAATTTTATTAATCCTAAAGTTCAATGAACCATATTTTATTTGAAATGGTGGAAGCATGCTTATTTTCCTTTAGATATTTTCTGGCAACATCCTAATAACCTACACAACGTGATCTATATATTTCCATGATAATTGTTTTATAGGTTATCAATTGGCTAGAAGAAAGTGTGTTTATTATGGAAACTTTTGTAATTCACAATTTATGTTTTCGTGTGGATATGATGTATCCAGTTGATTTGATTATTGTAGCTTTTTTTTATATAAGGTAATGTATTCAGTGCCGGAGCCGCCAAGGGCCATCGGGATGAAGAAAAGCTGGTGTACTACCGGGGACGGCCCCACAGGCCTGGATATAGGTTTCGGTGGGCCAACTAATTTAAGACTTTACTGAGTTAAGTAGGCGAAAAAACTTTTGAGTTTGGGGAGGGGCTGTGTACCGAAGCACGCTTCCATAGAAAACTAGTCATTTTCGATGTCACTTAGTAACCTCTATTGCTACTTTCAGAACACGTATAACACCGGTGAGCATTAGTATCTTGAGCATTTGTAATATGAAGTCTGAGCATCCCCATCAGCACCGGTTGAAACTGCCCCACTGAACATATATTATGTGCTGCAGTTTCAAGACTTGAACGGATGCATGCACGTTGTTGTATGGGTCACCTTATATACTAACCAGAAGGCAACTGTTATGATCCTACCTGACACGACGACGCTGCCGAGTCTGACGAAGGAGGCAGTGAACTCTGATGATCGAGCACACGTCGAGCAAGCAGCTGAGAAGCAACAGGCCAGGAAGTCCACACGGGGGCCCAAGCCCAATCCGAAGTATACTGGGCCAGACTGGACACGCTGAAGGGTACAAGACAAGGAGGAGAAGCTTCCGGGTACGGCATTGAAGGAAACGGCAACGACCTGACATCTCGATCTCACCTACTTTCTGCTTTCCTCATCCCCAAGTCTTCTCTGCTTATCTCATCCCCAATTCCCTTGTAATTCCCGTTGTATCTGAACCTTGTACTGCAAATCGGGGTATCTGAGAGTAAGGAACCTATGCTGGTCGTATACTGAGAAGTGGGTTCGTATCAGCAACACGATCTCCCCATAGTTAAGGCAATGTCGGTGAGGCTCTTCATGATGACTGATGTATCGCAGAATTCAAGCGCCCTGTATATATATTTGCTCCATTGAACTCAACTCCTGAATGCTTTGGCTGCCAGCAGACGCATCCTTCCAAATGTCATTGGCAAGTGGTCGTGGGGATGTGAGGCTTCAGGAAGTTTACGAGGCTCGTCTTGTTCAGCAGTCCTCCCACCAAGCACCTTTCGTATTCTCTACCACTGATGTCGCTAGGTAACTGTGGGTCGTGTTGCTCTGCGGCCCCTCTTGGAACTGTCTCTGGGTTGGGATAGACAACAGCCGCCCCTCTTGGAACTGTCTCTGGGTTGGGATAGACAACAGTCGCCCCTCTTGGAACTGTCTCTGGGTTGGGATAGACAACAGCCGCCCCTCTTGGAACTGTCTCTGGATTGGGATAGACAACAGTCGCCCCTCTTGGAACTGTCTCTGTGTTGGGATAGACAACAGCCGCCCCTCTTGGAACTGTCTCTGGGTTGGGATAGACAACAGCCAGCTTCTCATCATGAGTTGCGGCCTTACAGTTGCCGGCAGCAACATAGAGACGTGCAGGAATTTCTTCTTTGATTCTTTTCTGGCTGTGATAATTCTCTTCCTCCTGGGGTAGTAGAATTTCCTCTCCAATTAACGGGTGCCACTGGAAGACTCGAAGGTTTCTGTCCTTCAAACGTTGGGCTGCGATTATAAGGACTCCAGGCCCTTAGGGTACCCACAGTGTATGCCAAATTGTAGTGCCAAATGGCAATGGGGGCCGGTTCCCTTCATTGTGGAGTAGTGCCAAAGCCAAATAAATTTGGCATCAGAGCAACTACTTGGCATATTTGTGCCAAATGGCAACTACGCGCAGTAGAAGAGCTAGCTCCATTTTCTTGCCAACCAATAAAATATGTGAAGAGTGAGTGGAATCTGTACCTTGTGAGAGGAGAGAGAACCTGCTGTGGGCATTTGGTCTGGAAAATTTGACAATCTATACACTGGAAAATTTAGCAATTTGACACAAATGCCATATTTCTTACTTGGCATATTTGGCTTTTGGCAACACTGGATGCTCTTATTACCATCTGGACTGGAATAAAGTAGACGGCCGTCTTTTAAAAATTAAAGCATGCTCTTTAGTTGTACTACAAATCGTTAAAGGGACCAAGACCACCTTACCAGCATCCTTCCCCTTCACAAAATAATTTGTTCAAGAAACACTTGTGGCCTACTCATTAGTGAGTAAAGATTGGAGCTGCAGCTATCGTACATCTACTGGAATGGATTCCCCCGCATCCATCATCACTGCCATAAATCGTTAAAGAATGACCCTACTATCTACCATGCATGTTTTCCAGATCAGCGACGAACATGACCTTAGTATGTGCCTTGCTCAGCACAAAAAACTTGGCAGGGGTGCCTTGATCTTAAAGTCACAGATTCTTAACCAAAGTGCATATACAACTCTACTTTGGTACCTTTTGGCTTTGTCACGTACCATCTTAATTATGTGGTACTATTTGTTTCGGCAAGGTATAAACTCATGAAGTATACAGCCGGAGACCAATAAGATTGTGTGCTGTGGGGTAGCCCTATAGTCATCGAGAATATAATAGACGGTTCTGTTGCATGTCATTTGGCAAATGGCAATGGAGTTGGAGAACAGAGCGCAGGTTTCCCAATCACGTAACGTGGCAAAACTCCGGGTGCAGCTGCGCCCTGAGCTGCTAATGGCCGCTCGGGAGGGTGATCCGGCACGGCTGACTCATCTTCTGGGCAACCGCCCCGTGGCTGATCGGCGGGTGCCTGCTGGCCCCGGAGCCGTCGTCGTCAACATCGGGGCCGCAGTCGCCATGGACGTCGCCATGGACCTGGAGCTGAACACAATCCTCCACGTGGTGGCGGCCAGCGGAGACAGCCCCAACTTCCTGGAGAGCGCAAGGGTGGTCTACGCCAGGGCAAGCCACCTCCTGGTCGCATGCAACGCCAAGGGAGACACGCCCTTCCACTGCGCGGTGAGGGCAGGGATGGTGGCCATGGTGTCGCAGCTCATCGGCCTGGCGAGAGACGAGGCACTACCGGAAAATCTGCGTTTCCCGTGAGGCGTGCTCTTTGCCGTGTGCCCCCGAGTCTCGGAACACGGCCAAGAGAACTGTGCCGTGCTGGACAACATCAGCTCACGGCAAAGAAGGCCACCACGGCAGAGTACAGCAAAGGCGCACGGCAAACTGCACGAATAACACACGGCAAAAAACACATGCTCGGCAGAGAATTCTTTGCCGTGTGTTTTGCCTCGACCACACGGCAAATTGGTAGGACCAGCGACGACCAACATCGGCAACTTTCCCGCGCTTCAAATAAATATCGGCAATTTTGTCCCCATCGTGGCGGGCAATTTCCCACGCTCTAAATTAAGCCTTTGCCGTGAGCTCTGTGTTAGAAACCCGGCAAATATTTTGTTTGCCGTGTTCACCTGTGATAGCCACACGACAAGTATTTTGTTTGCCGTGTGCCTTCTTTTAGCCACACGGCAAAGAGGTTTTGGCTTTTGTTCCTCCTTATGTTAGGTTTCATCGTATAAACAACTGAACCCAACTTTGGGCAAATATTAACACATGATTCCATCCCCGGCACCCGACACGGGAGTTTTCACGCTCCGGACCCCGCTACGGCGAAACCCTACGCCGCTGGAAAAAAGTCAAACCAGTCGATCTACCCCTTTGACCGGCGCCGAGAGGGGGTAGACGCGTGAACTTTTTTGCTTGGTTGTGTTAGGTTGGTACATGGGACCATCGGGAACCAACATTTCATGTGGTATGTCGCATGATTCCGTGCCCGGCACCCGACACGGGAGTTTTCACCTCTAAGTGCCGGAACTTACTACGGAGTAAGAGGGGTCGGTGAAGGGGGTCGCACCTCGGAGCCGTATCTTGGTTCCCACAACCTACCAACACATTGTTATACATATATTAGGGACCCATGCAAGTTTTGGTGGGATTCCGACGCCGGACCCCGCTACGGCGAAACCCTACGCCCGCTGGAAAAAAGTCAAACCTGTCGATCTACCCCTTTGACCGGCGCCGAGAGGGGGTAGACGCGTGAACTTTTTTGCTTGGTTATGTTAGGTTGGTACATGGGACCATGGGGAACCAACATTTCATGTGGTTCGTCTCATGATTCCGTGCCCGGCACCTGACACGGGAGTTTTCACCTCTAAGTGCCGGAACTTACTACGGAGTAAGAGGGGTCGGTGAAGGGGGTCGCACCTCGGAGCCGTATCTTGGATCCCACAACTTACCAACACATTGTTATACATATATTAGGGACCCATGCAAGTTTTGGTGGGATTCCGACGCTCCGAACCCCGCTACGGCGAAACCCTACGCCTGTTGGAAAAAAGTCAAACCTGTCGATCTACCCCTTTGACCGGCGTCGAGAGGGGGTAGACGCGTGAACTTTTTTGCTTGGTTGTGTTAGGTTGGTACATGGGACCATGGGGAACCAACATTTCATGTGGTTCGTCGTATGATTCCGTGCCCGGCACCCGACACGGGAGTTTTCACCTCTAAGTTTCGGGGAAGTGTCGGAAACTCCGGAGCATCGGAAACTCCCGTTTCGGGGGAACCGGGGGCAATCTTGTGAGAATATATAACTAATACTAATAAACAGTCCACAAAAATAGTAAAGAAGAAAAACAATTAAAAGAAAAATCAAATAGAAAGAAAAAATAAAAAAAATAAGGCACACGGCAAATAAATTCTTTACCGTGTAGCACACTGTCTCCCACACGGCAACCATTCTTTGCCGTGCTCCACGCCTAAAGGCACACGGCAAATCCTGTCTGAACGGATAAGATTCAGGCAGGCCGAAGCCCTACACACGCACACCACTCACCACTCACCACACCCGACCCCGCACGCACACACACGCACACCGGCCGGCCCCGCCGCCGCAGCGCCGTCGCCACCCCGCGCCGCCCCACCCGCGTGTCGGCCACCTCGCGTCGCCCGCGCCTCCCCCGCATCGAGCCGCCCGTGCGGTGCCTCCCCTGCCGCGCCTCCTCCGCCCCGCCCCCGACCCCGCTGCCGCAGCACCGCCCCCACCCCGCGTGTCCCCCACCCAGCGCCGCTGCAGTGGTGCAGCTGTCGCGGCCGAGGCAGGAGCGCCGACCCCACGCAGCGCCGCCCCCACCTGCACTCCTACCTCGATGTGGGGGCATCCACCACCGCGGCCTCGTCCCTCCTCCACCCGCGCCCGCCTCCGCCGTCGAGGCCGCCGCCGCCACGACCCGGCCACCCCGCCCCGGCCGTCCGCCGTCGAGGCCGCCCCGGCCACCCCGCCCCGAAGCCGCCAGCTCCTCACGAGGTACTCCCAGTGGGTATTCAAAATTTTAAGAGGCAATTTTGTTAGCACTAATTGCATGTTCTAGGTTGTTAGCTGCCTAGAGTGATTCTAGGATCAGATTAGCTAGCAGTTAGTGCATGACTGAGTTTATGGAGGCGTGACTTAGTGGTGTGAGAGAGCTAGCACTAATTGCATAGTTTTGTCATATAGAATTGTTTATAGCATAATATATTTCTAAGTGTATAATGTGTGTATATTTCTAAGTTAGTTGGTTAGTTAGTTAGTTAGTTAGGTTAGTTAGTTTGTGTGTTTGTGTGCCTGCAATTGTCCGACAGAAAGGCAGACCGGGATATTTATGTTCTGCAATTTATACCTATGCCACAGTGCTCTGCAATTTATACTCCGTCTCTTATTTAGGAGCTGATATTTATGTTGTACATCTGTTCTTATATATATGTTCTTTTTGTGGTTTTCAGATGTCGTAGTTTACGGGGCTTCTTCTCCAGCTGAGGAGGGCCGCCTCGATGCCCCTGTTCCGTCCCCGACCTTCTGCGGTGATCGACCACGCTTCTAGGGTATAAATCTTACGCCTCTCTTGCTGCATAGGTTTTATTTTGGTCTAGATCACCGAGTCAGTCGAGTCGCGTAACCCGAGTCAGATCCCATCCGGAAGGGTTACAAATTTATAAATATGCAGGATTGTCCATCTTTGCATATTTATAACCGTAACGCTTCCGGGTTGTCCTGTTGGACAGTCCGAGTACGTGTAGATCGGGTCGTGTTCCATGTTCTACCCCTTCCTGAACGGAATTTCGGCAACACCTCCCCGTTGTTCTTCGGATGCACACCCTCTCGGCTTGACAAGCTCGAGACGTGTATTCTGAAGAACAGCGGGGAGGTGCTGCCGAAATTCCGTCTCGGGTCGGGGTAGAACATGGGACACGACTCGATCTACATGTACTCGGGCGGGATAGGCCCCTACCCATTAGAAGTGTAGGTGAACCCTTGCATGTTGTAAAAGATAAAATTTGGCCGTAAAAAATGGTTTTGTTAAAATTCAGTGACATGTTGAACTGAAAGCATTGCGTATGTCTTTTTTGGTACGATTAAAGGATGATCCGAGACAGAACCGTGAGTGGATGTATGCTGGCAGAAAGAGTCCGTGGGAGTTCAGTGATGATTGGAGAGATAAGGCCGAGGAGTTTGTGAACAAGGCGTTTGACATCCGTAGCAGACCCATGAAAGTGTTTTGCCCCTGTTCAAAATGCGATAACCGAAAGCGACAGTCGAAGGTAGATGTTAGTATGCACCTGATCAAGAATGGGTTCACACCATTCTACCATGTTTGGAATTTCCATGGTGAACAGTTAGCAAAACGTGCTAGAACCGAGCCACGTCAGATTCAGCCAGCGGGAGAATTTGACACTGGGTTCAACAACTGCTTAGACGCCTTTGTCAATGCTAATGCGCCTGAAAGCCGTCGTGTAGAGGCGGAGACACCTCAGGAGGCGGAGACAAGTGAGCAGCCGGATGAAGACACGAAGAAGTACTACGAGACTATGTTTGGCTCGCAGAAACCCCTTCATGAACATACAGATGTTACCCTTCTAGATGCCATCGCTCGCCTTATGGCCGTGAAGTGCCAGAGGAAGATATGCAGGGATGGTTTCGATGATATTCTGGCCGTGGTTGGCAGCCTTCTACCGAAAGGGCATATCTTGGCGAAGAGCTTCTACAAGGCGACTAAACTCCTCCGTGACCTTAAGATGTCATATGAGAAGATAGACGCCTGTCCAAAGGGATGCATGCTATTCAGGAAAGAACATGCTGGAACAAATTATTGCATCCATTGCAATTCCTCTAGGTACTTCGAGGTCGACCTCGGTGGTGGACAGAAGAGGCAGACCAGGATTCCCCAAAAGATTCTCCGTACCTTCCATTTTTACCGAGGATCCAGCGGCTTTACATGAACCAAGATTACCGCCGCCTAGACCCCTCAACATCTGACGGCGAGTTCTATCAGGATGGAGGGCTCCCTGGGAGATTCACTATCAACTTGCCGACCGATGATGACATGGAATACGGCGAAGAAGACGAAGATGCGGGATGGAGGAAGAACCGCGCATGACGAAGTCGAGGAGGTTCATAACCAAGCCGACGTGACTTTGCTAGAGCGGTTCCACGCAGGACTTATCGTCGACGAGCCACAGGGACACCTCCAGGTTCCGTGGATGGTTGGTGGTGTGGCGACCCTGACAGTGATGACGACACGGGTGGTCCAATAGTTGGTCCCGATGATCTCGACACAGGCTACTGATAGCGATGAGGACACATGTATTAGTAATTGCCAGTCTAGCTTATATGTAATAGGTCAATGCTACTCTATGTAATAGTGATTGTCAGTCTAGCTTATTTTGTGAGAACTCATTGTCGATACTCCATTTACCTTAATTGTCGCTACTTCATCTAATTGTATTCATTTTCGCTTTACTCATTGTTGCTTCATCTATTTACCTTAATTTTGGATCATGTATACTGATGAAACCTATTTTTTTGTCAATGCAGGAAACATGGGGGGGGGGAAACAGATTGAAGAAGGCCTTGTAAAAAAAGGTGGGCAGCGTGAAGGCACTCATTGGGGGATCGAGTTCGGCACCTCCACCTCCTCCCTCACCTCCAGCCTCACCTCCACGTGCGAGGGGTGGACGATGTGGGAGTACGAGGACGAGAAGGAGGCGTACCAAGACTCCGAGTCCTCCCCCTGCCGAGCAGCCCGACGAGGACGACCCGGAGCAGCCCGACGAGGATCACCCGGAGGTGCAGTCGGACTCTGAGGAGGACGAGGAGGATGGCAGCGAGGAGGAGGACGAGGGGCGCGAGGAGGAGGGACCTGGGGAGGACGGGTTTCAGGTTGACCCGACGCTGCAGTGGGACCCACCGGAGAGTGGGTTGAGACTGAGGAGAATATCCCTGCGCCACAGACCAGGCCGGTGTATCAGCGGGGGGCGGCGGGACTCCCCGATCCCCGATATTACGCCTACAAGAACACTCTTCTCGTGCCTGTTGGAAAAAGGTACTTATTATTGTTTTTGTTCAATTTTAGCTTCTCATTGTGTTTTGACCCGCTAACTATACTAATTTTGGTTTTCTCATTGTGTAGGACATTTGAGTACCAGCCTCCTAAAGTGAAGTTACAGCGTACCTACGCGAGCATCCTTGGATGTTGTCTCCGGAAGTTCTTCCAGGGATTGTCACCGAACCAGAGGGTCGCAGGACTGTAGCTTGGACTTTCAGGCACTACTGTTACGCGGAGGATCCCGATGGCGAGTACCTCAACATGGGGGTTAAGACACTCGGCTATTTCTGGGTAAGTTTGTTTGACTTCTCATCATTCTATAAACCCGAGATTGCACTAATGGCTTTGACCCTATTTTACCTATGTGTGCATGCTTGTAGAACTTCTTCACTGTCGGGAGGAGGACAAGGCCAAGTGCGAGGCCATCCTTTTGACGATGGCCTCTAAGATGGTGACGGACATGCACTACGAGGCTCGCGTGAACTCTGTCCGCACTTGGTACGCCGAAAAGAACATTGCGCTGTCAAAGAAGCGTGCTCGGGACATCTTGATGCAGCCATGGCAGTACATGCAGGTAGCGTCATTTCTATATAATCGATTTTGTTGACCGCCGTGTAATATCATTAATATGTGTGTTCTGTGCATGTAGGTGCCTCCTCCGTACGTCGGTAACCACAAGGACTGCCACGTCGCGATGGTAGCGTGGTGGACTAGCCAGGAGTATCTCAAGATACACGCGGAGGGAAAGGCAAAGCGGGCGGAGAACAAGGGTGGAACACACCGCCAAGGCAACCTCAGCCTCTCCAATGCATACAAAATGAGGTGAGCAAATGCATTCTTTAATCCACCTATGTTCATGCTCTCTTTTGCAATATCGTCTCCTTTTCACCTATGTTCGTGCCATCTTTGCAGAAATTGAAGACCGGCGTAGACCCCTCGCCCTTCGCCGTTTGGGAAAAGATGCGTACCAGGGATACGCCGGATCCTGAGACAGGTCGATGTGGATCAGCCAGACCGCCGAGCTCCGGAGCAAGGGGTACAGGGAGAAGTTCAAGGAGCGCAACGGTGAGGAAGCTGACCCTCTCACCAGTCCACTTGACGTCGAGGCTGTCGTGCTTGCGGGGCAAGGCGCGGCGAATGGCCGCTTGTGGATAGGTGACGGCTCCATCGACCCTCGCACCGTCCCGTCTCTACGCCAGGTCCGCCGTGGGAGGGCGTCCGGTGCGCCTGCTGTGGAGACCCGCCCACGAGTTTCGAGTCTAGCTCTCGACGAGCTCCGGCAGAAGCAGGTGCTCTATGAGCAGCAGCTGGAGCAGCAGCAGGAGCAGATGCGGCAGCAGCAGGAGCAGCATCAGGAGTATTGCAGGCAGCAGCAGGAGCATCAGAGGCAGATGATGGACTGGATGTATGGCACGATCCAGCGCCTTGCTCCTGGGGACGGGGCTGTTGCCATGGGAATGTTCCCTCCACCGGCTCCACCGATGTTCCCATGGGTATGTTCTCAAACTTGTCATTCTATCCATCTTATTGTTATAACTAAATTACTTGTGTAATGCGAGACTTTTTTCATGTTCTAGGTGAATCCAGGATCGGCGGGTGGATCTCACTCGATGGCGCCGCCGCTTGGTGGCCAGGACAATCCGGAGGGGCAGCCCCGTCTCTCCAACCCTAGCGTTGCCCGGAGGCTCCCGTGGGTATGCTCGCATGACTTGTCAAAATGCCATTGCTACTTTAGTTAGCCATGCCATTGCCACTTTAGTTCAACTTGTCAAAATTTAGTTTGTTGAACTTGTCAAATTTTACCCATTAGTTGAACTTGTCAAACTCATCATTTTTTTGCAAACATGTAGGACAATCCTACTCCGCCGCCGGAAGGCCAGTAGAGGTTAGTTACCATTCCAACTTGCTACCACTCTCGTTCGAAAACTTACTTTTATGTCTCACATCGATCCACATATGAAAACCAATTTGATCTCCAATGTTTGATAGTAGTGATAAGAGTAGAAGTGCTACACTTGGTTTAGTAGCATCTGAACTTGCTTAGAGGGATTCTCATGTTCAAAGTGTTTACTAACATCTTAACTTGCTTAGTACTGATAAGAGTAGAAGTGCTACACTTGGTTTAGTACCATTTGATCTCCAATGTTTGAATTCTCATGTTCAAAGTGTTGGCATTCTCTTGCAATGCTTGGCTCACTGAATTTTACTTTGCCGGCATGTGCAGCTCAAGCAACATGTATGGATGGAGCTGGACCTTGGGCTATGGATCTTGTGCTTGTATATGCATGGACTTATGTACCTTGTGCATGTTTATGTGGCTTTGTGAATTTCTATGTGGTTTTGTGAACTTTTATATGGTTGTGGATGTGAATTATGTGGTTATATGCATATATATGTGCTGAAATGAGTTCTGGGAATTATGTGGATGTGAATTATGTGGTTATATTGTTTTGAATTGCAGGGATTAAAAAAACAGATTAAAATGGTGCCATATGGTCACTTTGCCGTGTATACGCACACGGCAAAGGTCTTTGCCGTGTATAGCCACACGGCAAAGCCTACACGTGGCGCCCACCTGTGCATTCTGGTAGTGTGGGATGACCATTTGGTACCTTTGCCGTGTCGTCTGGGCATAGCCACACGGCAAAGGGGTGGATGCTGGGGTCTGGGCATTGCATCTTTGCCTGCTGTGTGGAGCGGAGCGCACGGCAAAGCTCCGGTGTGTGCCGTGCAGTGCTGGAAGAGAACACACGGCAAAGATGGGGTGTTTGCCGTGCATCGTAACGTAGAGCACACGGCAAAGACGGTGTGTTTGCCGTGTCTCGTAGCGAAGCGCGCACGGCAAAGACGGTGTGTTTGCCGTGCGTCATGACGAAGAGCACACGACAAAGATGTGTGGACCCGGGGAGAGGGTTGACCCTCTCTGACAGGTCTGTGCCGTGCTGGGTGTGGCCTGGCACACGGCAAGTATTTGCCGTGCATTTTGGAGGAAGCACACGGCAAACGTTCGTTGCCGTGGCGTATTAGGCCGTGTGGCAGTTTGCCGTGCAGTTGGCACGGCAAAGCCTTTGCCGTGTTCCGAAGTGGCTTTGCCGTTTTATTTTTGTCACACGGCAAAATTGTGATTTCCGGTAGTGAGGGCAGGGTGAAGGAGGCGCTCGGGAAACAGAACATGGAAGGCGAGACGGCCCTTCACGAGGCCCTCCGGCTGGCCGACAAGGTGACGGTCGGGGCCATGGTCCGCATGTTAACGGAGGCGCATGACGAGCTGGCTCGGGTTTCACCTGCCGACGGCGCCTCGCCGCTGTACCTGGCCATCTTGCTTGGGCATGATGACATTGCTGAAAGACTGCATCGACAGGACGAGGGGCTCTCCTATTCTGGACCAAATGGACAGAACACTTTGCATGCCGCTGTTCTCCGGAGCACCCGTGAGTCAGATTTTACTACCTTAACATATTGCATCGCTCGGGCATGTGGCTCTTTCGACAACTGGAATATATAAATATCGAAAAGATACCAACTACACCTATATGTTATCTGCGCCCTCATCCATGCATCTTTACAATCATATTCTTCTTTTACGTATAATGCATGTAGGGATGACAAATAATCTACTGGAATGGAACAGGAGCTCAGCAAGCAAGGGGACAAAACCAAGGGCATTTCGCTGTCGATGGGAACGTCGATCCCACTAAAGAATATTCCACCTAAATAAGAAACACCAGCGTCAAATTCAGGTTTGAACTCAGTTAGGTTAGGATACAACCACCCTCCTAACGATCATACCACAGGCAGGTTCTTGACTATGCATATGTTAGTTGGAGCGAAAGTATATTATACCAGGATCCGATAATTATCACAGGCAGAAAGAGGTCCATTAAATCCTGCAATGTCAGACCACAACTCATGATGAGAAGACTGTTGTCTTTCCCAACCCAGAGATAGTTCCAACGGTAGCCGAAGGCGCAACATGACCCACAGTTTTGGTGGGTGCACTGCAGACCAAGATGAGCCTAGTAAACTGCTTGAAGTCTCTCATGCCCGCGACCAATTTTTTTTTGAGAATCATGCAAATGATATTTGTGAGGCGGCGTCGTCTGCTGGCTGCCCAGGCATGTAGGCGTTGAGTTCGATGCAGGAAATATATATATGTGCTGAGCGTGACTTCCAAACGTACTTAATACTTGGTACGACTATCAGATATACTCCCTCCTTTCCAAATTAATTGACGCAATTTTAGTACAACTTTGTTCTAAATCTGTGTTAATTAATTTGATATGGAGGGAGTACGTATGTATGTAGGAAAAAAATACATGAGCTAGATTGTCTTCAACCAGCTAGCGACGTTCTATCCAAGGTTAAAGGGACATACCGGTGAGTTACAGCCAAAGTTGTGCAAATGGAGTTATATACGTTATTAACATTACTAATAAGATTTGAATTTAAGTTTTTGCAGAAATCCCGGGCTGTAATTTCACGGTATTATTCGGTAAACGCAGTCACCAGAAATCCTGAGCATCCTTTTTTTTCATTCGGTTAACAAAACCTTTGTCCTGACACACGGGCAACGGCGACTGCGGCTGCTTCCCCGCCTCCCAGGCGCACACGGAGGAAGGATGGAGAGCGCCGACGATCGGAGTAACAACATACCGCTAATCAAAGAAAACGGCGGTCGGGCGAGAGTCATATGATCATAATGGTGGAGGGAGGGAGAGGTCTGAGGTCTGACGCGAGGTGGCGCAGGCAGCGCTATCGATGATATGGGAGGAAATTACGCGCGCAAACACTATGTTGCGCCGTTAAACACGGAGCCAGTATATATTGTTGGATTAACTTGTTTGACAATTGAGCCGCGTTGGATGGCTTGTGGGTCTTTTATATTAGAAGTGTTCGTGATCATGGTGCATAATAGATAGTGGATTTTGGAATTTTTGAAAAATCAAAAATAACATTTGTGAGCTTCCAAAAATCACGAAAAAATTCACATAGTAGACAGCGTCGAGATCTACAAGCATGGAAAATTTTACCTTAAAATTCATTGTATTTTGGGTTGTACAAAAAGACAAATCGGTGAATTTTCAAATTTTGAAATTGTGTATTGTTTTCACCACTTAGATCCACCCATTTGTCTTTTTTGTGCTGCTCAAATTATAACGAATTTGAAGATTAAAATTTGAAATTACAGGAGCAGACACTGTGTTGCGTCGTTAAATAAGGAGCCAATACATATCGTTGGATTCACTTGTTTGACGACTGAGACGTGTTAGATCAGACTTTGGCCTCTGGATCTTTTTATGTTAGATGCGTTTGTGTTCATGCTGGTGGATGACTGCATGTCTATATGAGCTCACTACGACAAGATTGCTGCACAAGTCTGTTGATTGCTGCCGTCAACTCAAAATCGGAGCTCACCAACCTCGAGGGTAGCATATGTGTCAAGTCGTTCCTTCTCACGTTATTGCCCTAGAGGATGCTGATCACACTGAACTCACGAGGAGATGGCTGGTCTTTTCACAGTCGAGAGAGAAAATACCTAATGGTTGCTAGGCGGTTCCTCCTGCCTGGCTAGACGATCAGCTGTCTGGCCGCGACGACGGAGGGCGAGGCACCAAACAGTTTCACAGGGCAACACATCCCATAGTTTCCAAAAGGGACCAGCGCTTGGGGAAGTGGAAAGGCGCCACTTAGAAGGACTACTAGACAAGACGAGCCAAGTAAACTTCCTGAAGCCTCCCATACCCACGACCACCTGCCAATGACATTTGGGAATTGGGAGGAGGCATCTGGTGGTTGTCCAAACGTCCAGGAATGAAGTTATCAAGAAGAGCCTCCTGGAAACTATATATATGCAAGGCGCTTGAATTCTGCGATAAATGTCATCAGGAAGAGCCTCACCAACCTTGCCATAATTGTGAGGCGATCGTTGCCTCCAGGTTTGTAGAAAACTATCATGTCGTCATGAAGCTTAACACCGATCTACAGTATAACAGTCATACCATATCACTTAACTTCTCACCCCTTCCATGACTTCTGTAGTCCCGGCATGGATCCTATAGCTATGGGCATCCGTTCAAAGTCTTGAGGGGATAGGTAGCGAGCTATCGTCTTTGAAACTGCAGTTCATATAACGCATGCGGATAATGCGTTGGACTGGATATGGAGTACGTAAGGGGCTCGAGCATCATAATGCAATCGAGACCATGCGATCAGATGAACCAGAGTCAGGTCGTGCAGCTGAGTGCTATGGTGTGGTGGCTCGACACTGTGTACAGTGCCGCACGGTTGACATCTCTCTGTGTCATGAGAGCTCCCAACAATGATATAGCGCTCCAGAAAAAGTATTGAGAAATTTGTGGTGAAGCTAATTCCTGCCTAGGTATATCCTTGAGGTGTGTGTTCTCCTTAAGCTGATCAGTTCGAGCACTCTAGGTATATCCTTGAGAGATAACTAGGCTTGATGGCCATGCATGGTCTACAAAAAAACACTTTAATGAGATTTACAAAGCCCTTTAGAAAATTGTGTATGGGCTTTTTTGAAAATTTGTTCATGGGCTTTTTTGTAATAAATTTTTAAATAATAATTTTATAGGATTTGAAAAAATGTCCACTGGCATAATAAATGTTTCAAAAGATATTTTTCGTATCAATAATATATATATAAATAATAAGGAATTTTTAAAATAAAGAAGTTACATGACCATTTTTTCTGGGTCGCATTCGAAGCGGCCCATGTGTAGCTCTTCAGCCGGGAGCGAATCATTCTTGCGTAGGTCCACAAATAAGAGCTCCCCGATCGACCCACTATAATTTTTTGTCGGGTGTCGATTTTTTTTATGGGTTGTGTGCATCTTGTTATGCAATGGCCGGGTGTAACTATTTTTGTTCTATCGCCCTGATATGACCATTGAGTAAATACATAATGCCTTTATCGCAAGTAATTCCTAAAAATCGAACGATCATTTCCTTCTTTATACAACACTGTCCCATATCGTCACACTAAAACATACGAGGTTTACAGATTAGCTGTTTTAATCGTTGGTTCTTGAACCGTGACTATGGTGCGAATAGAGAACTACGAGAGAAAGTGGACGCGTCGAGGCAGCGCTCCACAATGTCAAAAATATTAGTCGCATCGCACATGCATGCGCATTACAAATCTGCCGACCGTGTCTGCTGCATCCTATAGGGCAGGCAAATGTTCTCAATTTCTTCAGTATTAACGTTGTACATTAAGCGAATTGTATTCTCAAAAGGACAAAATACACCTACACCGGCCATGTCATTCGCAAGCTGGATCGCTTTACTACACCAGCGAACGAGGTAAAGGAGGCGAGAGCAACAAACTCTTTATTTCAAGATGCTGTGGTCACACTTCAACATGATAAAAACAACTGCCCCTGGAGTCCATGAATGTTCTGACATTTTTGCACGGAGTTTTCATGTATTCCAAACGTAGCTTAGCCAAAATAGTATTCTCATTGTTGTTAATTCGTCGAAGAATTAAGTGGCAAGTTGCTTAATTTCGTAGAGATGAAATGCAATATGTGCACTGGCACCCTCCAGGGACACAGTCGCCGACCGCACCGAGCCGACGTTGCTTCGACAGTCGTGGAAACATTTCTTCGCGTCGCATGGCCCAGGAGCAACGGGAAGTTGCCTGCAGTCTTTAGGGGTCAACGAGCCACCACCATCCGCGGCTACCTTGATCGCCACATCTAAGTTTGTACAAGAAAATTTTGAATATTTATTAGAAGATTATATATGATTTTCCATTCAAAATTGATCTTGGAAAATTGTACATACCTGAGGACAGCAGGGCCACGAGGGCAAGGGCAAGGAGTAGCGTCTTGGAGAAGATTGCTTCATCCTGGCAGGTGCTCTGATCGACCTAGTGTCTATGTGCTGAGAGGACTCTATACTGGCAGCCTGCCCTGGGAAGAGGGCTTGGTATGGCTTTTATAATGACATATGCTTACACGTCCTTTATTTCCTTCCGTTTTACTCTTTTCAATACAGTAAATTGTCGATGCTTTATTTGGTACCCAATCTGTTATGGTGTGGAAGGCCAGATATATTTTCCATATATTTGGAATATGCAATGCCTAGAGATATTTACTTTCCTTGAATATTCGCCACCAAAATCAATTCCCCGGATTACTCCCTATTTGGTACTCAATCTGTCCGCTTTATTGCCAATGTTCTATTTGGTACTCAAATCTGCTCGTTTTTTTTTTTTGCCTTTTTCTGGTTTTTCTTTTTATCATTTCAGTTTTATAAATGTTCATGATGGTTTTGAAAAAAAAATATGGTACTTTGAAAACATATTCATGGTCTAAGAAAATAATTTCTTGAGATTTAAATAGTTCACCAGTTATAAAGTTGTTCACGGTGTTAAAAAATATTTCATGAACAGAAAGGGTTAAATAATAATTTTCACAGGTATAAAAAATGTCCATTGTTTTTTCCAAAAATTTAACCACTTTTAAAAGATATTTGTTATGTCAATAAACAATTTTTATAAATAAAATAGGCCTTTGATCGGGCCACATTCCAAGCAGCCCATGAATCAGCTTGCCCCTATGTCGAGAAATAGCTACGAGCTCCCCGATCGACCCACTATAAATTGCGGGTCGAACGATCTTTTTTAGGGTTGTGTGCATCTTGTTATGGAAAGGCTCCTACAGTTTTTTATATGACCTTTGGATTAGTAAAAAATTCCTTTATCGAAAGAAATTCCAAAAAATGAACGATCATTTCCTGTTTTATATGAACACTATAAGTAACATGTACTCCCTCCATTCCAAAATAGTCTACATTCTGGCTCCTTGTTAAGTTCCAAAATACTCTACATCTTGGCTGGGTCCCATGTAGTACTAATTAAGTTGAGAGAGAAAATTGGGTAATCAAGTACGAGGGAGTAAGTCAATTGGGCAAATTGCATGGCTACCATTAATTAAGCTATGGGTAATTGGTACAAAGGCTTTGTTTTCTGTGATCAATTAATGCACTGCATGCTTTGTGCTTGACTAAGTAGTACTAATAAATGTTTCGCTAATTTGTTTGAATTTTTCTAGGATGTAGACTATTTTGGAATGGAGGGAGTATTACATTCGCTTATCCTAACACTAAAATACACTGTACAAGGTTTAGAGATTAGGTGTGTTTTAATTGTCAATTCTTGTACCGTCACTATGATGTTGGATAACGATGAGAGAAAGTGAATGTCCGCTGCATCTATAGGGCAGGCAAATGTCCTCAATTTCTTCAGCACTAACAGTGTACATTAAATGAATTGCATTTTAAAAAGGTCAAAAGGCATGCACCTACACCGGCCAGGTCAATCGAAGCTAGATAGATCTACTACACAAGCGAGATCAACAACCTTTTATTTCAAGATGTTGTGGTCACACGTAAAAACATGATGTATAGCAACTGCCCCTCGGGCCAACAAAATTTCTGACATTTATGCATAGTGTTTTCATGTATTTGAAAGGTAGGTAGACAAAAAGAGTATTCTCATTATTCTTAATTCAGGGAAGAATTAAGGACTAGCGAGATTTGCTTAATTTCGTAGAGACGGAGTACAAAACGTGCACTGGCATCCTCCAGAAACACACTCGCCAACCGAACCGGGGCCGATGTTGGCTTGACAGTCGTGGTAACATTTCTTCACGTCGCATGGCCCAGGAGCGACCGGAGTTTGCCTGCAGTCCTGAGGGATCGACGAGCCGCCATCATTCGCCGTCACCTTGATCGCCACATCTATATACGTTTGAACAAATTCCACCGCCACACAAAATAGTGAAGATTGATTAGAACATTATATGAGATTTTCCATTCGAAATAGTTCATTGATCTAGGATGAACAGAAGGGAATTGTACGTACCTGTGGACAGTAGGGCCACGAGAGCAAGAGCAAGGAATAGAGTCTTGGAGAATAGCTTCATCTTATTGTGATCCCGGCAGGTGATCTGAGCAGCTAGGGTTTGTTGTTGGCTGAGGGGTTTTGGTACTCTATGCAAATGATGCTGGCAAGGTGCGCTGGGAAGAGGGTTTGACATGACTTTTATAGGGGATTACCAGGAGAGCGATCCCGGAAATTAATGTGGGCCTAGATTATACGGGATTTGATACGGCTGTTTGATTTCTTGCCAATCGGCTGCAGGGTTTATTGGGAAAGTAATCCGGATTTAATTTAATGGGTCGTATCAAATCCCTATAATCTGCCCTCCCAATTAATTTTCGAGATCGCTCTCCCAATAATTCCATCAACCGAATGGTCAACGGGATTTGGCACGAATTTAAAGACCGAATAAAAAGTTTCCTTGGTCACAGGATTTGGTTTCCGTTCTTCCAAAACCGAATGGAGGGAGTTGTTTCATTTTTGTTTACAGAAAAATTCCAAAGCCAAATAAATAATAGAAAAAAATTCTAGTAATAAATTTATTGTATTAAACAAAAAACATGGTCCATTTTATGGTAACCTATGTATGCATATGTAGTTAATAGACAGGCCGAAAATAACCATATATCGTAGTCTCTCTGTTTTTATTTACTTCATGTCATGTGTATTTTCAAAGTGAAATTTAAAAAGGTTGACCAATATACAAAAAAGTATCAACATAAAAAACGAAAAAATAGTAAAGTTTTATTTTAGGTGTTGATATTCTTTCTAAATTTTTGGTTACAATTTAAATTTTCAAATTTGACTAAACACATAATGCAATGTAATTTTGAATGGAGAGAGTACTATATCTCACCGTGTTAATCATATTCATAATTGCAAATTAATTGTTTCCAAGAAATACAACTATGATGGAGGCGATTTTTATCAACCTTTTACTACCATGTACGTAAATAAATGAAATTTCAGAAATCAATTTGTAGTTTTGACTACAAACTAATATATACTAAAAAAAACATCATCATATTTGTTATGATTTTTTTTGCATAATATAAATTTCATAATTCTCTACCAATATTTGTCCTTGATGAAAATTTTATAACTTTATATTAATTAAAGTGTCAGTCAAAGTAACTATTTACAGATCATATGAATCATTATATTAACATAAAAAACATAAAAAACGAAAAAACAGTAAAGTTTTATTTTAGGTGTTGATATTCTTTCTAAATTTTTGGTTACAATTTAAAATTTCAAATTTGACTAAACACATAATGCAATGTAATTTTGAATGGAGAGAGTACTATATCTCACCGTGTTAATCATATTCATAATTGCAAATTAATTGTTTCCAAGAAATACAAATATGATGGAGGCGATTTTTATCAACCTTTTACTACCATGTACGTAAATAAATGAAATTTCAGAAATCAATTTGTAGTTTTGACTACAAACTAATATATACTAAAAAAACATCATCATATTTGTTATGATTTTTTTTGCATAATATAAATTTCATAATTCTCTACCAATATTTGTCCTTGATGAAAATTTCATAACTTTATATTAATTAAAGTGTCAGTCAAAGTAACTATTTACAGATCATATGAATCATTATATTAATTAATGAATAAAGGGAGCATAGTTACTTTGCATTATCTTATTCTGAGGAAATAATAACTCTATGGTGATTTTTAATATATATTTTGGGTTTTATAACAAAAATTAATCTAATATTTACAGACAAAATTAAGTAAGAAGAGCTAATCTATATTTTCCAATTAATGGTTTGCAATAAAATTAAAATACAAAGGCCGTCTTGGTAATATTTTTCACCATATATGTATATAATGAATTTTAACCAGAAGCAATTTATAGATTTGACTAAAATTAAAGTATACTAAAACTAACCATATTTATATTTGTTATGATCAATGTTTGAATAATATAATTTTCATATATAATCCTTAACCAATATATATTCATAATATTAATTTTATGATATATATTTACAAAAACCGTCAGTCGAAGATATCTATTAGAGATCACATCGATCATTATATTGTTCAATGAATGAAAGGATCATAGTGGTAATCGAAAGAACCTTTGGCAAGCCGGACAAGACATTGTCGTGGACAGTTAAACTTTTGAGATAATGACCGATGTGGCCAACTTCGTCGAGCCACGCCAAACTACAAGACCTCAACACGATTTCGTGGGCGTCGCTAAAAGAAGCAAAACTGACAATAGCGTTGAGAAGGTACTATCTGTGCAAAGAATCAGAAGACCAAGTTAATCCAAGTTTATTGGAGGTTCCGGTGCCGCTCAAAGGAATCAAACTGATACTAGCGTTGAGATTGATGTATATGGACACTGATGGCGGAAAATGCTAGACCTAGATGTCTTTGACATTGGATCCAGGTAGTAAACTCGAAATGAAGATGTTGTTCGTGTGCCTACTGAGTTACAATTCGGAGAGTAAACTTTCCCTAGACCGGCCAACACAATCATTAGGTGGAGTTCAATCCATTTTCACATATGCAAATTGCATTAAAAAAAAACTCCACCACACTTGTTATTTTTGTGAGGTCTCCGATCTAGACTTTCTATGAGCAAACCAAAAGGGGCTTTTGGAGATTGTTTGAAAATCCATATAGCTTCTCATAGAGATAAAATAGTATATCATGTGAGTACTTGCCCTAGTAAGAAATGTTCTCAGAACATGTGCATATTGCAAGTGCTTAGATGAGTATTTTATATGAAAAGTTTTCCTTTTGACATGTGTGTTTGCGAAAGTTTGGGACTATTTTACTAAACTTTGCATCATTAGCTAGTGATCCTTTGTATCCAACTAGCAGTTCCATAAATTTAATAGTACATAAAAATGTTTCATAGAACAAACCAGTTCGCAAATATCTTAATATATATATGTTCATCTTCTAGTTATGGCCATTAGTTAAGTGATATATGTATCCAAAAAGTGTGCTTTATGGTGAGGCTTACAAATTCTTTTGAGGAATAACTATTGGAGCATGTATACTGCTGATTAACTGGGCACTATCTTGAAAAGCACTAGCCATTAAAAAAGGGACAATTTTTTGCTAGCTTGTGGTTCGGTCCAATTCCTCTTGTTCAGAATATACAGAAGACATCTCCATCATGAGATATACAATTGATCGATCTCGTAATCAGTGATCTTATTTGAACACTTCTCTAAGAAAATTAAAAAAAAACACTTCTCTATGATCTAGATCTGGCGCAGTTAAAAAATAACTAGTGATACAGCACAATCTATAACAGTGGCATCAATCTCCAATAATTAGGACTTTCGGTGGACAGTCACCTTCATAGATTGAGATCACATTACAAATTTGGTGCATATCCGAGTCCGTCCTTCTTGGCACCCTGCAATTCGTCACCAATCCATTTCAAGCTCCCCCTTTCTGCGAAAAGAATGTTCCATGCCGTTGGTTTCTTCTTGTTTAAGCACACGTGGTGTGGCTGATCAATCATTTCTCCTGACCAGCGAAGAGAGCAGCATATTCCACCAAAGCTTGTAGGGGAATAAAGGCAGCAACATATGGCAAAGGACACGGGTGATTTATCCACAAATATGTTCTTTCTTGCTCATGCTTTATGATGTGCTCCCTTCTCTGTTTCTTGCGCGCCAAGTGGCCTATATGTTTGAATTGCTATATATGACGTTAAATTTGTAATTATTTTTGGAGGTTAATGACGCCAATATCCCCTGGAGTTAGAATGGTGCAAGTTTTGCTTAACCGTGAAGGATTGTGATGGTCAGTTATAGTGTGAATTGATGAAAAGAAACTAGTCACTGGTCAAACGGTCTTACCTAAAAACCATGTTCAAACGAACGATGTGTAGGCACTGAAATTTTCTGTCTGCGCGAGTCACCCAGTCCACTGAACTGAGAGATTATTCCGAGGACTGAAATATATTCCCGTCATGCGATGGAGAGTAACATATGATTATTGAAGCAACTATCCAAGACAGGCGTTACACGGTCTATCGTTACCATGGGTTGGCTAGATTACCCAGAATAAACATAGTTTGAGTGTGATTTTCTTTTTTGCACTGACAGGCTGATCGGTGTCAAGATTTCATCTAAGAAAATCCATTATTCCGATTGGTTAACTAGTTTATCTGCCTGCACAAAGCTCAGCAGACGACAGATGCCATGACAGAATTTTACCAAAGATACACAAATTTGTGTTCCAACAAGCAGTGAGGATCAGTGAACATGAAAGGAACATAGCCAACAGTCGGTCTTGCCGTCTGCAAGGCAACATGCCTAGAACACGGCCCAACAGGAGGTATCCCACCTTGCCAAACCCACCCAGACACACACTGAGCTCCAGGCGGGCACCAAACCTTGCCTGCCTCCGGTGGGATCGATTCTGCCGCGGCACCGCCCGCGACGATGCGTGGCGCTCGCCGGGTGCCGGCCTCCAATTCCGCGATTCCCAGAGCTGACTCACGGCAGCACGACCCCGACACACCACCACCACCTCCACTGGCGCAGTGGCGAAGCAAGAACCAACGCGTACGCTCGGTCTAAGACCTGGACGAACCTGATCGATGGAGACCTAAACAACAACGACTGGGCAAAGGAGGGACATGTGTTTCCCAGTGTGAACCGGACCCTCTTCTCCCAAGCTTCACACACACGTTGCGTCCAACACGAGCTCGACTCGTCGCCGGCCGCGGCCAGGATATATATACCCGCCAGCTCACTGCCATTTCAAAGCATCCAAACCAGCACTAGTCCAGCAGTCCAGTTAAGCCTCTCTTGGCGCACTGCCAAGATAACCAAATTGTCCAGTAGAAACAAAAAGAGGCAACCAGAAACAAGAATGTGCTTCGAGTTCGGCTCCTGCTTCGGCAGCGGTAGACGGGAAGACTACGGCGGCGAGCCGTACACCCCCAAGACGGCACACACCGGCCGACGCATAGCGGACCGCCGGAACGGCTACTACAGTGGCACTGACCACAAGGCGCCGGCGCCGACCTACTACCACCAGCCGCCCACCGCGGTTGAAGAAGCAGGCCACAAGGCCTATCACGACAGCGCGCGGAAAGACCATCATGCCGCCGGCGGCGGCTACGCTGCCTACGTGCAAGACAAGCCCGAATACGACACCCAGAAGCTTCCGGCGGCGTGGCACAACAAGGTGGGTGACGACGCCGGCTACACCTACACCATGCGCCCCCACGAAGCAGCTGCTGATCGTAGGGAGAACGCCGCCGTGAACTACCACCACTACCCAACTGCGACTACTAATACCACTCTCGTAAGGTATTAGCTAGCGTCGCAGTTCCTTAATCCCTCCTTAATATCACTGATCAGTGATGGCTGCCTCTGCTTTTGTCGTCGCCCTATCTTTCTTCTCTCTTTTTCTCTTTGTGTTTCGGTCAGCCGTTCTACCATCTGCTGAACCTGAAAGGCAGCAGAAATTGTGAGCGAGTGTGTTTTAGATACAGGAGGCTCGAAGAGTTATACCAGAGCCTCCGGCAGAAGGTCCGGCAAGTAGAAAGTCCAGTTCCAGCAAATTTTGTGTTGGCGGATGTTATTACAAGTGTTTGTACAGTACTTGTACTTTAGTTGTAGCTGCTTTCTTCTTGCAACTTGTATCATATAATCAATCAAGTAACAGAAAGCATTGTGTGTGGCTTCTTTGTCTCCCTTTTCTGTCACTGCTCAATGCTCACTTCTCACTCAATCCTCGATCAGGCCTGGAGCTGGTACTGATGCCAGGGAAATTTTTACCTGCATTAGATTAATTATTAATTCCTGTGGTTTGTCCGATGGATATTGGTTAATTTTAGTGGCTCTCACGGCCTTTCTGAATCGCAAAAATCTAGTGCTTCAAATAGCCCAACCACAGCATTTACTGGACTTGAATCGTCATACTTGCTCAACGTACACCATCTGCTAAATCGGTAAAATGATTTTCTTATGAAAGGGTTTGTACTGATTTCCCCTAAGAGAATCCATAAGTCGAAAACAGACTGGCACAAACTATCCATATATTATGGTGATTTCATTTTTTTCCTGCCAAGTGGCACATATGTTTCTGCTGCCATATTTTTTTACTTTTAGTGGAGGCTGATGACGTCAGTTCTCCCACTAACCATTAGAGTTTAGAATGATGAAATAACAAAAGAAAGGGATATCGAAATGAAAATAAAAATAGAACTCTAGAAATAAAGATATTTGTGAGGAATATTCCTAATAAAAATATATTTTTCTAGGCTTTAGGTAGTTGGCACCTCTTGTCCTCTTCCCTCATGTGTCTAGGCAGTCAAAATGTTGTAACTTTCATTTAGATATAAGATAATTTTATTGAAATTTATGGGTGAGTAATATTTACGATATGGTTGAAAATGTTGCACATTTTCTAACATTTTAAAATAAGCAAAACCATGATAAATAAAGTTTATGTAAGCTGAACCATCAAAGTTTAATATGACTATTCATCTGAACCGTACATTCAACAAGATAATATTGTGTAAGCACTTTTTCTTAGACGGGTGGGCATGCAAGAAAAAGGGTTGTTTTTTCCAATTTTCTTGAAAAGATGAATTATCCCGGTTCTACATCAATTGATGTAACTATTTATATTGCAATTGCATAACCCATTATATTAAAATTCCCGAATCACAGAGGGTGTACACAAAACACTGAAATAGAAAAAACATGTAACTGCTATGTGTGGTTGCTAATGTTGAGGATTATAGTTGTATTTCGTAACACTAACTATATATCATATCATAGAGCAGAATGTAGATATTCCATCAGAATAGTCATCATTCCATCATTTCAATAGTGGTCACATGCCTTTATAGTATAATCCTTATATAAGCACACACATAATTTAATATTAGTTCATCTTTCAAAAGAATCAATCATATGGTGCTTGTTTTCACAAAGTACGATTTATGCTAACATTAAATAGCTCCTTCTAAAGAATAAACTTCAAAACACATTGAATTAATCAACTATAAAAGTTCTCTAAAAGACAAGTACTTTACAAGAAACAACTTTTGTTTGCCCATAATATTATAATATTCCCTTTATCAGCAAGCGCAGTCATTAGGTGGAGTTCGATCCAATTTCATATAGGTGGAATCAACAATAAAATATTTATCCTCAATTAGAAGAGTGATCCTCTGTCTCTTAGTAGTTGTTCCATAATTTTAATAGTACAGACATGTTACTATAGTAAAGACCGCTGCAAAAGGGCAGAAATCCCCAATATTTTACATTCTATACTAGCCCTTAATTAGGTGGTATATGTATTGCTTTATTCTAGGGCTAAAAATTACTTTTCAAGAAGAACGGCTAGAGTGTGCAATTTTTTTCCAGAGAATAGCTAAATAAGCACCAACTAATTAAAATAAGGGGCAACTTCTCTTTTAGGAATATTACAACTTTTTTTCTATTGTAACTCGGGCGGTCCACTTCTTCATGTGCGGTATATACAAGAGAAATCTCCATCATGAGAAATCCATTGTTCGATCTCCCAGTAGGTGATCTTGTTTCATATTTCCATGATCGAGATCTGGAACAAAGTCGTTAATAATCATCCATAACGTTGGCATCAAACTCCAATAATTAGGACTTTCGGTGGACAATAACCTTCAAAGACTGTGACCTAGTAAAATTTTCCGGTGCATATCGATGTCCATCCTTGCTGGCAGCCAGCAACTTGTACCCACTTTCTGCCAAGAATTTTCCCTTCTTTTGGTTTCTTCTTGTTTAAGCACATTGTGGTGTGGCGGATCAAATCATTTCTCAATACCAGTGAGGCAGTGAGGAGAAAAGGCAGAATATTTTGCCAAGCTTGTAAGGGAATAAAGGCAGCAACATAAGGGAAACTCACATGTGCACCCGGGTGCACATGCTCCCTTTTTTTTTCGAATTTTTTTTGAAAATTCAAAACTTGTCGAAAAAATCTGAAAAGAATCATGCATGTACCTGAGCATGTCACGCACCATCATGTCAAATTTGGAGACGAAACGACATCGCGGCCGCCCTGTGCAAAAATGACAAAATTCTGACAGATAATAGATCCAAATTTTTGAATTTTCAGATCTGAGATTTATCATTTTTGCACAGGGCGTCCGCGATGTCGTTTCGTCGCCAAATTTGACACGATGGTGCGTGACATGCTCAGGTACGTGCATGATTTTTTTCGGAATTTTTCGACATGTTTTGAATTTTCACATTTTTTTCGAAAACACCGGGAGCATGTGCTCCCGGGTGCACATCGTCCACACAGGCAACATAAGGCAAACAACGGACGATTGATCCATAATTTTTTATAGCATGAATGGATATGCTTTCTTTTCTATTTTCTTCCAGGTGGCCCATGTTTATGACGTCACATTTGTACCTTTTCTAGGATATTTATGACGTCATAATTTCATAAATGAATTTTGATTTTGCCAAATAGACGCTGTGTTCCAGAAAGCTGGGGGTTCAATGAACATGGAAGGAGCATCGCCAACAGACGGTCTTGCTGTCCGCAAAGCAACAAGGCTATGAGCCTATGACACGACCCCAACAAGACGCATCAACCGGCATAGTTCAACCATTCCCGCCTCCCACAGCGGAGGTCCTCTTTTGCCTCTAAGTATTATAAAGTTGTTAATTAGCTGATGCTTTAAATATTTAAATACATGTGCCACCCACAAATCTCTCCTAGATGTGCAAATAGCAACATAAACTTGCAAAGTGAGGTTCGGTGGCCCTTAAATTTGTATTACGTGCAAAAAGTATCCGGTTAGTCTGAATTTGCACAATCAGTCAGACCCATAATTTTCCAAAAAAAAAGAGTCTCGATGAAAAACAAATTGGTCTAGGTAAGGTAAGTTTGACAGAAAAAATTGTCCAAACGGTCATATTTTCTTTCTTTTATTGTTAGTTTTCGTCCTTCCTTTCTCACCTCGCCCACAGAGTTGACTCCGCCATATGATCTGCTCTCTACGACTTTCATCACATCGAACATGTCATCGCGATGAGGATGGCGCCACCACCGCACATCTACCGCGATGCCGACCGAGACATCTCAAGCTGAAGAGCTGCAACGACGACACCAGTCAGTTCCTCCGTCGTGCGCGCAAGGATGCGACACCACCGCTCACGACCGTCGTGGTATCATCTACAAGGATGTCGGATAGGTCGGCGATCGCCTTGCGGGTGTGGCGGAGCTGTTCCTCGTGGATCGCCCTAGGTGTGACCATCACGGACGTCGTGATGTCAGTGAGGCGCTCATAGCGCCACACCTGGTTGAGGCGCATGGCCGTAGGATCCTGCCAGAGAGACTTGAGCGAGCCGAAGAAGGACCACTCGGGAATGGGGATTCCATTTGCTCCATATCTGACACAAAGCAAGGACCGTCACATATATTCAATGAAAAGTTGGGGGTTTTTATATAAAATGGTCGAGGCCCGCGTCTGATGTGGCTTCGAGGAATACGTGTGCGAGCCGGTCCCTAAACCAAAGCCAGAGGATTCCGATGGCTCCGTAGTTGATTGGTCGAGCTGGAGGCAGAGAGATAGACGCTGAGCCTACATTGTCGCCACCGCCACAAGCCAACCTTTAGTGGCCTGGTTTAACGTCCGCCATGCTCAACACAGTGAAAACTGTCGCAGCCATTGTCGACTTTGACTCCGATTCCGACTCAGATTGCTTGTAATTTACGGTTATATATTTAGTTAAATTTGCTAAGTACATAGTTGAACTTGCCCTACACAGTTAAATATTTCCAATGTTTAAATTTATGTGCAATTTCGATGATTACTAAAAAAAAGGGGCCATTCGGGGAAGCCCTTTAACGCGCCTGCCCTTGGAGATTTGCCTTTGGATACTAAGAGCATCTCCAACAGACGCGCTTCGGCGCCGCGCGCTATATTTTGTATCCAGCGCCAAAAAGGCGTTTTTGGGCGCGGCGCGCTGGTTTTGCTTTTCCAGCCGCGCTATAGTTTAGCGCGCCGAAACGCAGCGCTCCAGCGGATGCCCAAAAACTCCAGCGCGCGCGGCTAGCCGGCGCTAGAAAAAAATGAAACCAATATGATAGTTCAAATATAGATAAATACATTGCGTAGAATAAATATGCAAAACAACATGATAGTTCAAATATAGAATAAATACATGACATAGTTCAAATTCTACGCATAGTTCATCAAACCACAATCATCGATCATGCATCATCTTCTTCCTCTCCATTTTCTTCATCCTCCCCCGCATCTTCTTCAACCGCCCCATTCTCAACTTGGACGGTGTTCCCATTACCTTCAAATGCACCATCGGAAGGCACGTGAGGCATACCGGAAGCATTGCCTCCACCCATAGAAACCCCCAAGCCAACCGGAGGTGCACTCGGCCCTCCCATGTTACCCATGCCTCCATATCCTCCCATGCCAACCGGAGGTGCACTCATCCCTCCCATGCCACCCATGCCTCCATATCCTCCCATGAGAGACCCAAAACTCATGCCACCAACACCTCTCATGCCTCCATAGCCTCCCATGTTTGTGCCCATGCTTCCGAAGACACCCATTGTACCTCCCATGCCTCCAAAGCTTCCCATGCCACCCACGGTGGCTCCAACACCTCCCAAGCCTACAAAGCTTCCCATGCCACCCATTGTACCTCCCATGCCACCCATGCCACCCATGGTAGCACCAACACCTCCCATGCCTCCCATGCCCATCATCTTTTTTTGAACCATGAGTTGATCACGGCATATGTTGAGGTACTCCTTTTGACTCTCGTCAAAGTGTGACGTATCCATGAAGAAGAGATACTTCTCATATTCCATAACCCGCGCTTGTTCATCCATTTGCAACTTATTTTCCTCCAATGCCACCCTCCTCTCCTCCGCCGCCACCTTTCTTGCTTCGATTGCCGCCTCTTGTGTCCTAGCCGCCCTCCTATCCTTCGCTTGTTGCTTTCTTGCTTTCACCATTTCGTCCATGGCATTCTTGAGGTCATCATCCCCTCCCTTCTTCTTGCTCTCTTTTGCTTGTTTAGCTCCCGTTGGTCTTTTTGGCTTGGAGTAGGCAACCGAGTTTGGTGTAGGGCTCCTCTTCTTCGTGCCATCGCTTGAGCCCTCTTCATCATCATCACCAACATTTGTGACGAGTTGCTCAATGTTTGGATAGCTTGGCACATCTAGTAAGCCCTCACGCTTCTTCCACTTTTCTTCATCCTTCAACACATCGTAGCAATGAGACATCACAAAAGGTCTCCCTCTCTTCGCCTTGCCATTCTTCCCCTTCTTATCTTCCCCTCGAAACAAGCCTTGTGCAATGTTGAGCTACACATAGAACCATACAAGAGAATAAGTTAACACACAAATGGTGAAAGTAAGAAAGCAACAATGAAATTGCCACACAAAGAAATGCCACTTACCCTATCCACATCATTTGTGCCGCTTGGGTTGATGGAGTCAACCGCCGTCAAACACGCCGACCACTTTTGACAATCGGAGTTTATCAACGACAACTGGGAACGAAGAGATCTATTGCTACGCTCAACGCCACTCTTGTTGCGTGTGTCAAAGTACACCTTCATCCTATCCTAATATGTGTTATAAGTTTGGGCCGTCGCAACGGAGGCATCCAAGGACACATTCAACCACACGTTGCATAGCAAAACATCTTCTTTTGTGCTATAGTTGCCCGCCCTTCCTTTCGGTGCCTCCACCAAGCCCTCACCATCCTCATCCATATCCTCATATTCATGATCCTCATCATGAATTTCATTGTTTTGAGACCATTGAGAAGTGTTGGATCCAACACCCATGGTTGACAAGTATGCATCATCATCCAAACTACAAAGACGGTGAAAGTAACTATAATTTTGCTACACATATGCAAATTTCATAGCAATCAACAACAAAAAAGAAAAGGAAAAAATTTCATACCTTGTGTGCATTTGATCAAACACCATGGGCGCGTCGGGTGGCAGCTCCGCTTCCGGTTGCGTCGGCGCTTGGAAGGGCGGAGGCAGGGGTGGCAGATGCGCTTCCGGTTGCGGCGGCGCTTGGAAGGGCGGTGGCGGCGGCGCATGGATGGGCGGAGGCGGGGCCGCCGCTTTCCTCACCCACTTTGCAGCCGGTTCCCCCTTCTTCCCCTTTTGTGCCGCCGCCGACGCCGCCGGCCGCTTGGTGCCAACCTTGCGCGGCTGCGCAGCAGGCGCCCGCGTGACGCCTTCGACGGAGTTCGCCTGGGGCGCCATGAAAAGGCCGCGCGCGAGACCAACGGGAGGAGCGGTGGCGCCGGTGGAAGTGGCAAATCCCGCGCTAGGGTTTGCGGCGGCGCCGGCGAGCGAGGGGTCGTGCAGGTAGGGAGGGGACGGGGGGACGTCGGCGCGCCGTCCATCGCCGGAATTTCGCCGGCGGCGGCGCGGGAGGGGCGAGGGCGGGAGAGAGAGCGCGAGCGGCGGGAGATTTCAGCGGCAGTTGGGAGATTCGCGCGCGTTTTTCTTTTCCCCGCGCGCTGGATGGCAGGCCGCAAATAAACCGCCGACGGTACCGCTTCGTCCCGCGCGCTGCACGGTTATCGCGCGCGCGGTTCTTTTCGCGCGTCTGCTGGAGCATGCGAAACGGCCCGCGCACGTCAAACGACCGGTATATCCCGCACGCGACGTTTTTGCAGCGTCTGTTGGAGATGCTCTAACTACCCCAACAAGAGGGGCGTCCACATCCGGGCCACGCGTTGCCCAAATGCCTCCGCTCCTGCCATCCTTCCTGGCCTAGTTGACCGCCTCCGGAATCAATCGATTCGCCGCGGCACCGCCCGCCGTGATGCGTCGACTTGACTTGGCTCGGCCAAGGGACCCTGCCGGGCTTCGCACACACGAGCTCGTCTCGATCGGCACCTTCCCGAGTATATATCCTAAACCCACACTGTCATTTCAGAGCATCACCACCACCACCAGTTCAGTAATCCAGCTTGTGCCTCTGCCTCCTCGGTGCAGTGCCAATCCAGCTTGTCAAAGAGGCACCAGAAAGCAAGTCGAGCGATAACCAGCAACAAATGTGCTTCGAGCTCGGCTCGTGCTTCGGCAAAGGCAGACGGGAAGACTTCGGCGGCTACGCCCCCACGACGGCTCGCGGCGGCCGACGCAAAGCGGACCGCCGGAACGGCTACTACAGCGGCACCGACCACAAGGCGCCGGTGCCGGCCTACCACCTCCAGCCGCACGGCACCACGGCCGTGGAAGAGCCGGGGCACAAGGCATACCACGACGGCGCGTGGAAAGACCACCATGCCGGTGGCTACGCTGCCTACGTGCAGGACAAGCAGGCTGACAACGACACGCCCAAGCTTCCTGCTGCGTGGCACAACAAGGTGGGCGACAACGCCGCCTACACCTACACGGCGCGCCTTCACGAGGCCGCTGCTGATCATAGAGAGCACGCCGCCGTGGATTACCACCAATATCCAACCACCACTACTAATACCACTATGGTAAGGTACTAGCTACTTAGAGTAGCCGGATTTGCAGTCACCAACCATTCCCTCTCACGATCACCGCCGTTGTTTCACTTCAGTAGTTTTGTCTTTCTCCTCTTCCTTTTCTATTTCAGTTTTGGTCAGTCGTCCCATATATATGCTGAAACTAGCTAAAAGGCGCCTGGAATTTTGTGTGAGAGTGCGATATTAGCTCTGTTTTGTTTGATCAGAGGCTGTCTTGTTTTGTCGATGGATGTGCGGCAGGAAGAAGGTCCTGCTCTAGAAAGCTTTGTGTTGGAAGATGCTTGTACAAGTCTGTTTTTGTAGTGATTGTACTTTGTAGCTTCTTTCTTATTGCAGCTTGTATATCATATATTCAATCAAGTGAAAGAAAGCAGTGTGAAATCTTATAGGAGTTTCCGTCTCTGCTCTTGTTATGTGCATGTGTGTGGCTTCGCTATCTCTTTTCAAGTCACTTCTCACTGCGCACATCGCACTCCCATGCTTGGATTTGGTAATGATGCAAGGAAATTTGTACCTGAGTTTTATTAATCTGCAAAGCATTGGGCCATTTCGGTTGCTCCCACAACCTTTCTGGATCAATAAAACTGTAATGTCTTGCATGTTGGAGTATAAGTGTATTGCCCTCTTTCCCAATCAGGTTGAGCTTTGGGATGAAATGGTTGTTTTTTTTTAAACGAGGAAAAAAATTGCCATTTCATTAGTATAGCAGAAAAGAATTGGCCAGTTTATAAGGAAAACTGGCCGAAAACCAATACAATAGGAAAATCGCAACACACCGGCCCCAAGGCCGCGTTCCGGACGAGTCGACGCCCAAATCGCCCAAGCGACCAAACACACCACCCACACACCTCAATGCAACACGACGGAGACAAAAGATTGGAGCGGCCGTTCGACGTTCACGCCGGCCCCAGGGCTATGCACCACCTAGCCGATGACGAGAAGTAAGACGCAGCTCGCCGCCGCCTACCACAAACTGTCCACAGGTCCCCCGGATGGCGAAGCATCCAAGAGGAGGTCTCAAGAGACAAACGACGCAGAAACACCGACCTCGCCCGATACTATGTGGGATCAAGGTTTCCCCCGGAAGCTTCCGAGCTAAGAAGCGAGAAACATCACCTCAACGACGTCTTTAAGAAGAACTCGGCGCACCGGGGCGTCATCGTCGCCTGCCCTGGACGGCAAACAGGGCAAGGCTTTCACACAGCGATGAGTCTCAAAGCTCCAACCCGCCCCAAGGACCCGCCCACTTTCGGGTGAACTGGTTGTTGCATGCAATTCTACAATGTAGCCCACTTTCGGTCCATGCGGGGGACTGTTAAGTATAAATACATTGTCCTCTTTCTCCATCAGCTTGAGCTATTAGTGAAATGGTTTGGTGCATGTAATTCTACGTTAAAGATCCGCAAAAAAAATTGATTGGCCACGCATATTCTGCTTGGAATAGCTCACTACGGTATGTACTGAAATTGAAGCGTCATACTTGCTCAACATACTAAATCGGTATGTTGTTTTTTATTTAAGGGTTTCTGACTATTTCCTTTCAAAATCCATAATTTCATACAAAGTCTCCAACACAAATCTGTCCACATATTGACGTGATTTGTAAGTGTATAAATGGTGCGACACCTCTTCCATATGCCGACTTAGTCAAAATGTTGCAACTTTCGTTTAAATAAGATACGATTTTGAAATTGATTGATTGAGAATAATATTTGTGGCATGTGCTTTCAAAATGATACATATTTATGTAGCATTTTAAACCATCAATAAAAAAGGAAATAATGTTCATCAAAGTTGAACCGTCAAAATTGCACGATTACATAAACAAACAGTCAAAGAGATAATAACCCAAAATTCACTTGTTCTTACTAGGTATCAGGTATGCCAAAAATGGAAAGTTGAGGAGTATAGATTTAATTTTGTAGCACTATGATGGCTGAATTTTTTTTATAGTGGCACATGCTTTTAGAGTACAGAACATTGTAAAGGAACAACAAAATTCAATATTCGTTCATATTATACAAGCTTTAATTAGGTGGTGTACAAAGCACCCTTTATGATAGGGTTTTAAAATACTTGTGAGGAATACATGTTGGAGTATATATAATTGAGTAACAAGAGAAGAGCTAAAAATAACTAACAAATTTAAAGACAGGACAACTTCACTTCTTCAGAATATTACAACTTTTTTTCTTGTTTAGTTCGGGGCAGCCACTCAGCTTGATGCACTTCCTCATGTGCGGAATATACAAGAGAATCTCCATCATGAGAAATCAGATGGTCCGGTCTCTCGTAGATGATCTTATTTTCATCAGATTTCCATGATCGAGATCTTGGGCAAGTAAACCCAAAATTAACAGCTGATACTAGTTTATAACGGTGCATCAATCTCCAATAATTAGCACTTTCGGTGGACAATCACCTTCACAGATTGAGATCTAGTTAAATTTTCGATTGCATATCCATGTCGATCCTCGTTTATGGCCTGCAACTTGCCCCCATTCCAATTCTAGTTCTCCTTTCTGCTAAAAATGTTCCCTGTTGGCGGATCAATCATTTCTCCATACAGTGAGGAGAGAAAGCGGCATATTCCACCAAGCTTGTAGGCGGATAAAGGCAGCAACGTATGGCAATGGAAGGGCAATCTATCTATCAATTTTATACTTGGAACAGATGTGGTTTCTTTTTTATTTTCTGCCCAGTTGCCCATATTTATGACGTCTAATTCATCCTTTTCTCGGAGATTGATGACATCATTACCCCTTGGATGTTTCAAGGATGCTTGTCTAAAAAAAACTGAGAGGGATGTGCAGTGCTGGTGAATAATAGTGTGAACTAAGAAGAAGAAACTAGCCACAGGTTAATGGTCAAACAGTCTCACCTATAAAGCATGTTCAAATGAATGAAGTGTAGACACTTCAACTTTTGGACTCCATGAGTCATGACTTAGTCCACTGAACTAACAGATTATTCGCCGGACTGGAATATATTCCCATGGAGAGTACAGGGATCAATGCAGCAATTAACATCCGATACAAGAAACTTGGGTTAGCTCGATTACGCAACCAAGTTTTAGCCACCAAAAATTCGAGGCATAAAAACAAGTTCTCCAGAACAATATCCGGCTCTATACAACATTATCCGTATACCCTAGCTAAGATTGTGCAGTCTTCACCTTGAATGTGACATCCAGGCGAGATTTAATCGGGTCTAGGCTTGCGGCATGGAACATCTTTTAGGGAGACTGTCGTTGGTACAGTTGTCTCAAGGACCTGATGAGTTTCGCTGAAATTTACTTGAGAATGGAAAATTCTCGGTAAACTCCATGTATAGTGTATTGGTTCATTCCAACATTATTCAGACGATAACAATAAGAAAATGTGGCAAATGAAGATACCTCTAAAGCTGAAAAAATTGCTTGATATGTTCGAAAAAGTGTCATTTTAATGAAAGATAATCCTGTTAAGCGCAATTGGCATGGAAGTATTAGGTGTGTTTTTGTTCACATGATGAAACAATTAAGCACTTATTCTTCGAGTGCAAAGTTGCACATTCCATCCATCCGTATAGTTTCAAACTTGTATCCACCACGATCCGTTGCAAACATATTTGGCAATTGTTTACATGGGTTGATCATAAGTTACGAACTATTATTAGGGTGGGAGCGGTAACCGTAATCTGATCACTTTGACTTTGCAGAAATGAACGTGCAAGAAGTTAATACTATCCTACATCTTTTAGACACCTTTTATCCTGACTTGGGATAAACTCCAAACTGGAAACTTGTAGCCTTTGCAGTAAAAAGGTTACTGTGCAAAAGAAATTAAGAGAATTTTCCCAGCTACAGACCATTGACACAATTTTTTTCCATTTAGGTCATCCTCTTATTTTTCCCTCCAAAGATAGATCGGCTGCTTATAACTTTGTTTATGATAAATTCAAATGCAAGCTTAACACGTATAAAGCCAACCGTCTATCATGCAGCAAGACTAACCTTGATAGAATCAGTTTTCTCTTCCATATATACCTGCCTACTACATGTGTAACATTCCTTTTTTTTTAATCCTTACAAAACTCACGGCAATTATAAGAAAAGTTTGGTGGACAGGTGTTCAAGAGGATCAAACTACTAGAAGCTTATTCCTTGGAGCTTGGCTGGATGTTTGTATTGAGAAAAACATTTGTTATCTTGGTGTTATAGAAATTTGCAGACATTCAACCAGGGACCTGTTCTCTGGACGACGGGGAGATTGACGAAGGAGCTGCATAGTCAGCTAGCGCAGATTCTCAAGCAAAGTACCCATCATGATCCATCCATTTGGAGGGCCAAGCCGAACAAACCCAAATCTGCCTTCTGGTTTGCAATTCTAAAGGTAACACCTCTCCTAACCTCAGCTTCTATATACCAAATTGTTGATGGCAGTAGTTCTATTTGGAGATGACCTTGGTTTTCGGGCTGGGGAAGTAATTATGATCATCTATCACCATTCAACAACAACCTTTTGTTTATCCTGCTCAAGTTAAAGATATTTGCACACCATGGCAAAAAAAAAACAGAACACAAACTTGATTAATTCTCTTTTCAGCTCTGAAACTGCTAATGCCATTCTACAAACGCCTATAGTAAATACTCATGGCGAGGATACTTTGGTGTGACACAAACTCATGCAGATCAATTCTCTTCCAAAAGTACCTATAAGCGCTATTTCAATAACCTTCAACTTCCCCCAAGGTAAAAACCAAAAATTATAACTCCACGGGTCATTTCCCTGCTTAATCAGGTGTGGCACGATAAACAAATAATGGCGCCAAGAGTCCAAGCATTCTCCTGGAGGCTTCTTAGGAAAGCGCTTCCTACAGGTAAGAGGGCAAGCGGGTATTCCAAACATATCAGTGACAATTGCTCTAGGTGTGGTAGCCCAGAAGAGGATATGATTTTTTTTTTTTTGCGATACGAGGATATGCATATGTTGTTTCTTTGCCATTTTTTCTCAAACTGCATGGTTCTGCGATCACTGGTTTGGTAAAACTGAATTTCTGGCTGAACAAAATCAGTCTATTTTAATATGATTCATGCTTTACTTACATGTAAAGATCCACAAAAACACTCAACCACTCTCTACACATTCCTGTGGTGTCTTTGGAATGCTCAGAACGACACTCTATTTTTTTAGATTAAAAACGACACTCTATTTTGCAGGAAATTATCCAGGCATTTGCAGCTATATGCAACTGCTTCAGATAGTTGGGAGAACAGACCTTTTATTGCAGCGATACAAGCCTCTCCCTCTTTTGATTGCAACAGGATCACTCACATCAGTAGGAGCGGCAATACAAAAGCACATCATCAAGCTCGGTTAGCCCTTCGTATTCAGAATAGGCCTTTAGCTATCCACTGCTCATGTAATCAAGCAGGTCAATGTCCTGGCCAGGACATCCTTTCTGTTTCTTTGCGTTAGAAAAACTGTCTCTTATGTTAGAAAAATGCACCTAATCTGAATAAAATTTCTTATGTTAGAAAAAACTATCTTCTTCTCAATGGAATAGCAAAGCTTTCGCCTTTTCAAAAAGAAAAATACACATGGAGGGAAGATCCCATATTCCCAATAGTCAGTCTTGCCGTCCGCAAGGCAACAGGACTAGGACACGACCCCAACAAGAGGCATCCACATCCCCAAACTCCCACTCACACTCCACGCGCCGCATTCTTCCCGGCCTAGTTGACTGCTTCCGGAATCGATTGATGCTGCGGCTGCCGCGCCACCGCCCGCCGCTCGACTTGACTCGGCGGAGACGCGCGCAGGGAGGAGTTGGAGGACGAACCTGCCTGATCGATCGAGACCTAGGAAACAGCAACCGGGCGAGGAGAGACGCATGTTTGCTCGTGTAAACCGGGCCCTCGATCTTTTTCCAAAGCTTCGCCCACACGCTGGATCCCCAGGGCATATATACCGAGCTCGCTGTCATTTCAAAGCATCATCAACATCCACACTAGTCCAGTAATCCAGTCAGTTAATACTAATAGGCCTTCTCACTTCTCAGTGCAGTGACTATCCTGGCCATCCAGATAGTCTAGTACACGAAATCAAAGCAGAAAGAACTGTGCACTGTTAAGGCGTCGTTTTTGAGAAGCTTTTTGGAGTCAGTGGTGTCATCCCCACTGGTGCTACTTTTTGCTGTTGTGAGTCTCTGTTTGCTTCGGTGTGGTCTTTGTTTTTTTTTTTTTTTTCCTTTAGTTTTCAGCTGTGTGCATCCTTCATGTTTAGGCTTGCTTTGGGCATTATGTCGGTGCAGAGGCGGGTGTAATTGATATCTTCTTGCTATTAATTCCCTTTATAAAAAAAAAGAGGCAACCATCTGGCCGACAGTCACCACCGAGAATGTGCTTCGAGTTCAGCTCATGCTTCGGCAACAGCAGACGGGAAGACTACGGCGGCGAGCGGTCCACCTTCAAAGACGGCATGCTCGCCGTGGCCATGGACGACCGGAACAGCTACTACAGCGGCACCGACCAACACCAGCCGCACGCCGCCTTTGACGATACTGGGCACAAGGCCAACCACGACGGAGCCCGGAAAGACCACCACGCCACCACCGGTGGCCACGGCGGTTAGGCTGCATACGCGCAGGACAAGCAGGCTGACAACGACACCCCGAAGCTTCCGGTGTCGCACAACAAGGTCGGCGACGATGCCGGCTTGATGCCGGCTACACTACAATTGCACGGCGCACCTCCACGATGCCGCTGCTGATCATAGGGAGAACGCCGCCGTGGATTACCACCACTAATACCACTATGGTACGGTACTAGATTAGTTAGATTAGCTAGCGTGGCAGTACACCAAATCACCAATCCCTGTTTTTTCCTTCTCTCCTTTTTTTCTTTGCGTCCACCAATGACCAATCCCTCCATCTACTAAAAAAATCACCGATATCTACTAAAAAAAATCGAGAATTCTATATATTGATGTAATATCTTTTTTCCTGCCAAGTGACCCATATGTTTTCAACGCCATCTTCATTGTTTTTCTTGGAAAGTGATGACATCATTTCTCTCCATTATAGTTTAAAATGAGGGAACAAATCTGAATTAATTACAACTAGTATTGAAAATAAAAAGATAACTCTAGAGGCAAATATATCTGCAACGAATATTCTAGTACACAATTAGGTTTTTATTTTAGGTTTAGGTTGTTAGCACTTAGCACATGAAGCCAACAAATGCTTGTAAGTGTATAAATGCGGGGCGCCTGTTCCATGTCTCTATATAATCAAAATGTGCTAACTTTCTTTTATATATGCTAATATTATTGAGAATGATTGGATGAGAATAATATTTGTAGATGTGGCTGCAAGATGTTGCACATTTATCTATCATTTTAAAACGTTTATAAATATAAAAAATAATGTTCATGCGAATCGAATAGTCAAAATTGCACGACTAATCATCTAAATCTAATAGTAATGTTTGTGGGCGTTAATTATTGTCAACAATTTATTCTTATGTATGTTTTAAGAAAATGTTAATATATCTTCTTCCGTACGTCGGACGAATACTCAAACCTCACCTGATTTAATCGGATAGGTCTACCCACTCTGTATAGCACTCAGACGGTCATGTGAGTTGAAAGTATCTGTAACACCCCACTTTTGTGAACTCAAGAGTGTGCTAGTTGTAATGTGAAATTTGGAGCCAACAAAGACTTTTTAACTTGAATTAGTGTATTGTTTAATTCTTGTGGTTATCTTGTCTTATTAGTGTGCTTTAGTTTGGAAATTGGTTTTACTTTTTCCTATGTCATTGCTTGGGTGTTGTAGTGTGTAAAAGTCAATAGAACCGCGGGCCAACTTTTCTAAAATTCTAAATCTTCAAAATTCTCTAAGAAACCTTATTTTCACTCCTATTAACAAGTACCATATCTAGAGCTCCACCAATTCTTTAATCTTGGTCTTTTTGGAAATGTTCCAACATAAGTCTCATCTACTTCATCTTATATACCTATTCAAATCAAGTTTGAGATGCTTTAAATTTGGTTGGTTATTTATCCGGGGTCGTTTTGTTGACTAGTCAAACAATGACCTTTTGCTCCAGTATTTAATACTCCCTCCGTTTGAGGAAATTCACTTTGGCTCCCGAGCTCACATCTCCTGCCTGATTAACAAAATGATACTCCCTCCGTTTCGGGGCATTTACTCGAGCGCCTGATGGGCAGACAAGACCTCACCTGGGCGACCGGCCAAGCCAACCGCTCTGAGCCACTCGCGTGTGTCCAACGCCCACAGCTGTGTGAGGAGAGCTCGTGCCATCCCCCCAGGGCAGCCAATCATGCTCTCGTGCACCCCTCGCTCGTGTCCATGCACGACGTGCAACGTTGACCGGCCGCCACTTCTTTTTAAGCTCTCGGCCACCCTCTCGCAATGTCTCCTTGCCCATTCCACTCGCACACAACCCCTTTGTGCCTTCGAATCCGCCCACCATTTCTCTCCCTCTCTGCACTTGTTGTTCCTCTCAGCGGGACTACCTCACCCTGCTTTTCTTTTTCCCAGTAGACATCGAAGCCATTGCGGCCGTTCCCAGCTCGTCGCGAGCAACCTCGACGCCGTCGCCAGCTAGCGGAGCCCTCCAACAAGATATGTTACCGCCCTTCTCGTCCTCAAGCTCTTCGTATCATCCCCGCGACCTCTTGTTCTCGGCATGCAGCAGCCCTAGGTTAGCCGCTCGAGTAATTTATGTTTAACTTTTTCCTCCCTATTCTGAGAGTCGAGAGGAAGGAGACGAGCAGGAGCCATGATTTCTAGATCGATGGCGTCCTTTGAAAGACCCTAGATCTAATCGTGGTCGTCGACGCGCAGATCAACGACTGCTTACCCCTATGTTTCCCGGACGCGCGTCGCGTGAGCAGACGGGCCGGCCCTTCTTCGATTGGCTCTGTTCCGAGCAGATCTGGCATGTTTCTGTTTTTTTCAGTCCAGCAATTTCCTTCTTAACTTTTTCTTGTTAGATTCATCTTAGGATTTATATTCCTACTAAATCCATGTGCATGACAATGCTTAGATCTAAAGTTTGTACTGTTCCAGAGAGTTTTCTTAATCATGCAGAGCTTGTGTTATGTCCAGTTTGTTTCTGCCTAAGCCGAAATAAAAAAACATGCTCACATAATAAAAAAAAACATGCTCACATAGTGAACTAAGAGACAATCTCAGCCAAGTGCTTTGCTCCTGCGTAAATCCAGTTTCTGTTCTCATCCTTGATCTTCATGAAAACAACCAAAGCCAACATCGATTTGTTGTTGAAAACGCAAGTATTTTACTCCTTCCAAATTTCCAAGGCGATGGCAGAGCGGAGTCCTTTGGGGTTAGCTATTGGGGTTTGCTGATGGCATGCCAGTATTGAAGGATAGTTGAGCGACCCACTCACAAATCTTGAACCATGGAAGGGCAAGCAAGCCAAGAAGCCACGGCTCACCAAATACGTAGGGAGTAGCGACATTCGAAGAAGATGTGTCTCGCCGTCTCTCCCTGACAATGGCACAGCTGGCATAAAGGATTGTGTGGCCATCCCTTATTGCGAGACGATCCAACATCCATAGTCGATTCTGGACGACGAGCCAAGCGAAGAAGCGACACTTTGGCAGATCCCAGATCTTCCACGCAACGGGCTCAAAGGAAGCTTGATTGGAACCAAGGAATTGCGCCTGGTAGGCCGAAGCAGCCATGTAGCATCCGCTGATAGTCAGAGTCCAGGTGATCGAGTCATCAGCTTCAGGCTCGAGGGTGATTCCGTGCACAGCATCCGAGAGGCTGATGAACTTTGAAATGTGGTCTGCAGTGAAATTTTGGGCCGAGATGTCCGCCATCCAATTAGGTTAGTGAGTGCATCGTAAACAAATCTTACCTTTCTTTTAGATCCCACGAATATTTTAAGCGCACTTGATTTTTGGGAGGCCCATTGAGCCATGAGGAAGACCAGAACCTTACCTTTTTTTTCACCCACCATGGTGCCTTTGTCGCAGCGTTGAAGAGTTCTCTGTCCTGGGCGTCGTTTCGGGTGTCAACGGAACCAACCCACGGCCTGTCCAGGGCCACCCACCCGAACCATAACCAGCGCAGTCGTGGGCAAACTTGTCGAGGTCCAGGATCCCAAGACCCACTAAGGCTTTAGGCCGACACACCTTGTCCAGGCAACTTTGCATTTCCCGCTGCCGAGAGTTTCACTCAGCTACCCAAACCATGCCCCTTATAATCTTGTCGAAAGCCTTCAAGGTTGCCTTTTCTGCCTTGATAGCAGTGAGCAGGAAGATAAGAGAACAAAAAGCAAAACAATAACGCTAGGAAATTCTCACGCGTCTTCCATCGCTCGTTGTGAAGCCACCACGTGCCCCTCAGGGAAACGTCGCACACAACGGTTCTGCGAGCTTGGCATGCAGTGGCGGAGATAGGGGCCACTAGGGGCTTGGACCCCTCTAACATACAGAATGTTTTTCTTAACCCCCTAATTTCTTTGCTAAAATCCCCACAAAATGTGCATTTTAGTAATCCGGCCCTCCTCAACAATTGGCATAAGGTTAAATCTTTCATTAGCCCCCCTCATATTATTTTCCTGCCGCCGCCACTGTGGCCTGTTTGCATGTGGAAAAAAATAGCCGCGTAGTGGTTAGTGGCTAATTTCGTGCAAGGGCCTCAAATTTATGGGTTTTAATATTTTATCCTATCTTGGACCATGTTAAGTGCAATATTTAAATTCAATATTGCATCAGCGTAGAGTAATGTGTATTATTTGTGTGTTGTAATAAAAAAATCTACATGTTGAGACTATTTGTATCCATTTTTTGTTCTTGCAAATAAAAATCAATTCATATTAGTTAAGTCAATTGTCTTAATATGAGCAAGAACTGATTTGCAAAATTTACAGTATTTGTTTCAAATTAATTCAGGATCACAATGTAGAGTGTAGATATCTCGGCGATGTGGATTATCTTCCACTACATATTATACCTAAATTTTGAATTTTGACATTATGATTACTTTGTAAATTGCTCTCCTATAAATTTATTAAGTTCTAACCTAATGAATTAAGAGAAGGTAAATACTATATTGGGTCCGAATGGAAACAAATCATCTGACCTCACCCACAATGTCAATCTCGTCTCAGACGGACGCTTGGTTATTTGTATCATTTTTCACCTACTTACACAGAGGGTTAAGCCTTGTCTTTCCACTCTCATCGAGTGAAACAACACTTGGTTCCTATCCCCCCCACCTCCGCTCGACTCCCCTCCCCGCCTCGCCTTGCTCAACTTCTTCTTCTTCCATAGCGTCATTCCCTCCCCCGCTTCTCCTCGCTCTGCTTCTTTCGCCATCACTCTACTCCTTGTGACATTGCTCTCTCATCTCTCCCACAACACCTACACGCATGATGCCCCGTCGCGTGGATACATTGTTCGAATGACCGTGTGGATACATGATTCGGTCTTATAACTAAATTTTGTATGGTACATGTTCTAATGGTTCTAGTCGATAAGGTTATGGGGACACATATTCTTGACTACTATACGACTCGGTTCCCCAAGTCATAGGCATGGTGATGCCAATCCGATAGTGCTGACTTTAGTAAATGAGTTTACCGAGTCGGACAAAACCACTTTAAGTCGCAACGAACAAGTTTTCATCTATTAGTCTCGAACAATGTATGTCATTTTTTTAGACCTAAGATTCTCGCATGACCCGAGGCATTGATCGATTCACATAGGTTAATCAAACTCTACACCATAACTAGGAAGTTATAAAGTTTGATTTTGGGTGAGCGTGCCTGGCGCGGTTGGCAAAGATGGACTTCGTCCCTCCGCTTGGAGAGATACTCTGTGATCCCTATTGAGTGATTTGACTGAAAAAGCATGGTCGTGCAACTCATCTAAGAATTAACCAAGGAATCGGTCAAAGAGTTAGTTTGTCAAATATATGTCGCGAGATCGATAAGACAGGTCGAGCCACTAAAGGAATGACTAGTACTCCTGGAGTTTCCACATTCTGCTTGGAGCCACTACAAGTTATTTCCTTGAGGCCGAGTGTTCATGGGCATGAGTGGTGACTTGGAGCCATGACGGGATACTTGGAGGAGTAACTCTAGTCGTGTCTACATGATCATGAACCTAGTTGGAGGAGTAACTCAGACGGTGAGACAGAGTCTTGCACAAATTTGAATTCGTGTGTAGTACTAGCAGTATAGTTAAATGGGATCAGACGTGTTGTGCGTCTAGACAAATGTGTATGTCAGGTGGAGTCACCCATGACTGAAAGGTCACACCAGATATTTCCCGTGTTGAGAACCCTAGACACCATTGTTCCAGTTGTGAGAACGGTTCTACCAATCCACCTCCTTACGTTCTGCCCTATATATGTGGATACCGGTAGAGACGTTACATGTGTGACATAACGGTCGAAGACAAAGAAGTTTGTGGGATCCACAAGTGGTTGTTCGAGGGGTCAGATGAATCGGATTGCATTGCCATGACTTATTGATGCATAGTAGAAAACGAATATTTATGCAACCATTGCACTCAGCATATACTACTACTCCCTCCGTTCTAAACTAAGTGATGCAGATTTTGACTTGATTAGAACGGAAGGAGTACCTATTAACTCTTTATTATTTTATTTTCTTTAAGCTATCTACTACTTTGCAAAGTTTGGTACCAATGACATGATTCTGGTTGTCATGTGCTACCTGACAAAAAATCATGCATACGGTATAGGAGAATCAATGTTTTGTATTCCCTCTGTCCAGAAAAGGATGTCTCAACCTAGTTTAAATTTATATGTATGTACGCACTAAATCATGTCTAGATACGTACAAATTTGAGATAGGTTTAGACATCCTTTTGTGCACGGAGGGAGTAGTAGCAGGATTTGTAGTGTTCTTGTTCAAGTTAGAATTTGGCACGAGGACCAAAGTCTGGACTAGAGAACGAGGCGCAAGGGTCGTTGTGGTGCATCCCTAAAACCCGAGTTCGACCTCCATCGGGGACAAAATTTAAAAAATGCTCACGAATGTGAATCTCTACTATATCAGTGCCACAGGAACAAGTCCTAACAGGCTTTCATTTATTCAAAGTCGGGACTAAATTCTTGCTAGTCTGAAGAAAGAAGCAGGTGGAAATACTCGTCAACGAAAACAATATATAGACACCGAGGGAGCATCGGCAACAATCAATCCGCATTCCGCAACAGGGGCTAGGGCCATAACACGACCTCACCGGGGCGACCGCATCGCCGCCGGCCACGACGAGCTTGAACAGTCCAGGCCGGGCGATACGCTGCCGCAGCACCACCCGGCACACGACTCGTCGCCATCCATCTAACACAACCGCGGCAAGCGACCACCGGCCGGCACCCTGCCCGACGATGCCCTTCCCAATGGTAGATTCCGGGGGGCACGACTGAAGCCACCACTGTTCGCTCACTGCACCCTGGAATACGAGTCGGGAGGCTGTCGCGCACGGCCAAGATTCGGCCTCACAAACATGGCGAACCTGATCGCATCGAGCCTAAACACACAGCAAATGGGGTGGGGAGAGCACAGGAGACGCGTGTGTGAACCACGCCCGGGCACGGCCCAGCTTTTCTTGTTCGGTTTCGCACACACGTAGATGCCTCGCACCTTCCTTCCATCGATCGAGGTATATATATCCTGCCGGCCACACCTTCGTCGCACAGCATCAAACATCCAGTCCAGTTCATCCAGCACAGGCAAACAAGACACTCATGTGTTTCAGGTTCCGCTCCTGCTTCGGCGGTGGCAGCGGCCAGGACTACGGCCGCTCCGCGTCCAAGGCGTCCAAGGCGACGCACCACGGCGGCGGCCGCCAGACCGACCACGGCTACTACAGCAGCGTCGACCACAAGTCGGGGCCGCAGGCCTACCTCCACGAGCCCGCCTACAATGACGGTAGTGTGCGGAAAGACCACTTCGACGACGCCGGTGTCCATGGCGGTCACGCCGCCTACGCGCAAGACAAGGCCGACGACAAGTTGAAGCATCCGGCAGCGGGGATCAGCAGGGTCGGCGACGATGCCGGCCACACCCACACCGCGCGCCTCCAGGAAGACAACGCCGCCGCCGCTGCTTATCGTAGCGAGTATGCCGGCGCCGAAATCCGCTACTACCCAACTACAATTACTGCCACTATATCAAGGTATTAGTAGCATGGTAGGATTAGCATGGCAGTTTCACCTGTCCTACCCTCTCCCTCTCCCTGAATGACCACTGCCTCTGCTTCAGTTCAGTGGCTCTGTTTCTTTATCTTTTTTTTCTCTTTGGGTGTTCATCTGCTGCAACTGAAAGGCACTTGGAATTGTGAGTGAGAGACAAAGAGGCTTTGATCCAACTTTGTATCATATAATCAATCAAGTGAAAGAAGCTATCTGAAACCTCAGATAACCGAATCCGCATTTTACGCTTTTGTAGTGCTATGCGTATGTGTGTCTTCTCTTTGGGTGCTATTGTCAGGATTCTTAATTCCTGTCTAGCTATTTTCCCATTTGGTTTGCTCTCAAAGATGATTTGAAGCCACAATCATGGATGAGCAGCCAAGATCTCTATTCTCGGTTTCCATGGCAACTCACCTGCTTCCTGTAATAGCTCAGCAAAAAATGTATTAACCTGGATTAACATACTTTCTCAGCATACGTACCAGCTGCCTAAACCGTATGTATAAGATTCGTGACTGTTCACCCACTGCAATTCTTCACTGTGGGGTACTAACAGTAACAAGCTTCTTATTTCCCAGAATTTACAGGAAAATCTTCCAAGGGTAAGTATTAGAAGCCGAACAAAGAGGAATAGAAATGCTGTGGATATAGGCAGTAACTCACTCTATGACACAAAAAAAATGTTCTTGGAAAAAACAATAACACAAAAAGAACTTTATTTTAGAAAAAAATTAACACAATGAGAATGTGACTGAAACAAAAATAGACACTTCCATTTGCACTTCCCCTTCTTTCTATAGTTCGCTTTATGCAGGTGGTAGGCGAATCATGTTAAAAGCTGCAAATTTTAGTTCTCGAAAAAAAGGTAAGCACGGTTTTATCGAATGAATCACATAGACCATTTCTGGTCCACATTGCCTCTAAGCATATGCCTGAGCTGGTCCACTACCAAACTCTGAAAGTGATCTGCCTTTTCCCCCAAAACTCATTCATTCTGTCAATCTCTTGCCTTGTGTTTATCTATTTCTGAAGGGGAACCAAATCATTTAGGTAATTATGTTTACCGTAAAATTTTATGCTTGCCGATGGCCATCGCATCCGCTTGTGTGAGGAACCGTTTCTTTGTATGCGGAAAAATTGAAAGCGCTAAGAATCACGGACAGTCATTTAGTTATTTACTGTTGTTAAAAGTGCCAATTAATCATGCTTCACGCATCGGCACTATTATTGATTCACAAGAAAATATGGCATGGCTATTTGCTGGCAACACACATAGAATATAAAGCCCAGTGCAGATCTACCTAAGATGCCAAGATTGCTCGATTAAAATAGCGTATAACTTTTATTTTTGTGGGCGTACAGCATCTTATAGAATACCAAGGATACTTTTCGGCAAGATTAGCATATCAGAGGACGATGATACTATAGACTGCAGTTACACTCATGGTGTAAAGCAGATAACCCAGTGCTAGTAGTGGCCCAGTTGCTTTTCCCTCTTAACTTAACAACTAAGATCTGGATCCGTGTCCATCTCTTCTTTCCCTCCCAGCTTGGAATAAGACCAAGGATTGGGAATAAATCCAGTCATTCAGTATATGTTTGCGCTTTTCACTTATGAACTGACAGAGTATTGGACCATTAATGTTCTAGATGTGCCTGTCATTTTAGCCTATCGTCTGTGCTTCTTCACGAAACGAAATAAGTCTGTAATAAGGTGATTCAGCTCTCGAATGTTCACCTTTATTTTCACAAACTGTGACTAACCGAATCTTTGGGTGCTACCAACTTTTAACTTTTCATGGAATAGTTTTTTTTGTTATTTGTTTGGGACTGGGCATGCATCCCTTTTACCAAACTCTCGATCCTACAATTTTAGACAAGCACATTTTTTCATACTTAGCGGAAGAAAAAGATATAAAAACTCATTCAGATCCGCTTCACTGCTTTCATGAGTTGTAAACCAGAACATGAAAGTGATGATGTTAAAAGTAAAGATAACACATGAAAAATTACTTGAAATAAAATATAGGACATGAGTTGTAGCGGTTCGTATAATTCTACTAGGTATTAACTATTCTACTTTTGCGTTAAGTTAGCTACTTCGCAATTGTTAGAGTAGCAATGACATGAATTGTGTCATGATTTTTTTTCGAAATGGGGATAGCTCCGGTCTCTGACTCTCTGCATCAAAATGATGCATATGACTGCTTTATTATCTTATTGGAAAGTTTACTTCAAAATGGGAATTGCGTTGTGGTGTGCTCCCTGGAAACAATTATGCTGCAATGACACTATTTGGACTTGTGTTCCTAGTCAAATTTAAGTTTTACAGATTTTCTTGCTAGTGTTAAGAAGTAGTCCCTCTGTCCCACACATGTCTATATTAGGGGCCAGAGGGAGTAAGTGGAAAGAGTTTATAGTAGTGGACAGAGGGAGTACATGGAAATAGTCTATATTAGGCCATTAGGGTGCAGAGAGAGTACGTGGAAAGAGTGTGGATTAGTAAAGTCAATGAGAAGCATAAGGCACGGAGGGAGCCTTGGAAACAATCCGCAAAAATGCTGGGCGAGAACACGATCCCAACAGGGTGGTCGGCCGGCCACGGCAGACTCTGAAACAGTCCAAGCCTGATCCGGGGTGATGCGCTGCGACGGCACCACCCGGCACTCGTCTCGTCGCCATCCATCCCACCACAACCGCAGCAAGCTACCACCGGCCGGCACCCTGCCCCCGGTGGGCGCCATTGGAACCACTGTCGCTGCTCTGCAGACACTAGCAAGACTCGCTCGCAGGGAAATGGCCATATCGTATCGTATCGGACCAGAGGGGCAACTGGGAGAGCAGGGGAGACCGGGAGACGCGTGTGTGAAGTGTGAACCCGGCTTTTCCTCTTTGGTTTCGCACACACGTAGACACCTTGCACCCAGCTTCGATCGAGAAATATATATACATATCCTGCCGGCACACTGTCATTTCATTTCAGAGCATCAGCGTCCAGTGCGGTGTCCACCCAGCGCACAGCCAAACAAGGCCCTCATGTGTTTCAGGTTCGGCTCCTGCTTCGGCGGCGGCAGCGGCCAGGACCATGGCTACTACAGCGGCGTCGACCACAAGTCGGGGCCGCAGCCATACCTCCAAGAGCCCGCCGCCGGTGAAGCAGCGGGGCGCAATGCCTCCAACGACGGTGGTGTGAGGAAAGACCACTTCGACGACGCCGGTGGCCATGGCGCTCACGCCGCCTACGCGCAAGACAAGGCCGACGAGAAGTTGAAACACCCGGCAGCGGGGATCAGCAGGGTCGGCGACGATGCCGGCCACACCCACACCGCGCGCCTCCAGGAAGACAACGCCGCCGCCGCTGCTTATCGTAGCGAGTATGCCGGCGCCGAAATCCGCTACTACCCAACTACAATTACTGCCACTATATCAAGGTATTAGTAGCACGGTAGGATTAGCATGGCAGTTTCACCGGTCCTACTCTCTCCCTCTCCCTGAATGACCAGTTGACCACTGCCTCTGCTTCAGTTCAGTGGCTCTGTTTTTCTCCTATCTTTTTTTTTCGCTTTGGGATTTGGTCAGTGATTCTTCCATCTGATGCAACTGAAAGACACTTGGAATTGTGAGTGAGAGACAAGAAGGCTCTGATCCAAACTTTGTATCATATAATCAATCAAGTGAAATAAAAACCATTCTGAAGCCTAGAATTTGTCTGTTTTTCTTCTGTCTTTTTTTTCTCTTTGGTTCTTGCTCAGTAATCCTTCCATCTGCTGAAACTAGAAGGCACATGGAACTGTGAATGACAGACAAGAGGGATTTGATCCAACTTTGTATCATATAATCAATCGAGTGAAAGAAAGCATTCTTAAACCTCAGATGATTTGCAGTGCTATGTGTATGTGGCTTATCTGGGTGCTATTGCCAGGATTCTGAATTCCTGTGTAGACTTTGATGAACGCCAGTCACCTGCTTCTTGGAATACCTCAGAAAAAATGTTTAAAATCCGAATCAACATATTCGCTGGGCATAGGTTCGAGCTGCTTAAAACCGTATGTATAAGATTTAAGGACTGTTCACCCACTGCAATTCTTCACTGTGGAGTACTACCAGTAACAAACATCTTATTTCGCAGAATGCGCAGGAAAATCTTGCATAGGTAAGTATTAGAAGTCGAATATTGAAGAGCAGAAATGCCGCAGATATAGGCAGTAAAAAACAATAACACAAAAGTGTTTTTCTTTTTAAAAAGATTAACACAAAGAGAATGTAACAGAAACAAAAATAGACACCTCCTTTTGCACTTTCCCTTCTTTCTATAGCTTCCTTTACGCAGGTGACAGGTAGCATATCATTTTACGACTGCAAGTTTTAGTTCTTGAAAAAGCAAAAGGGCAGTTTTATCAAATGAATCACATAGACCATTTCTGGTCCACATTGCCTCTTAAGCCATATGCCTGTGCTGGTCCGCTACCAAACTCTGAAAGTCATCTGCCTTTCTTCCCCGAACTTATTACTTATTTGCTGGCAACACAACACACGTACAATGTAAAGTCACGAAACAACCCATGGCTGGATGGTTAGGTGGGTGGTTGTACCCCAACCTAGCAGAGTTTAAACCCTTAATATTATAGGCAAAATATTCTTGTGAGATATATCCGTGACTAGATGCACATATTTTTTCAATTTTTTTAAAACTTTAGATTTAGTTTTTAATGTTGGAAATCCGGGCTACAAAACACCCCTCTCGTGGATATAGGCAGTCCCTCCCTCTCCCTTGGTGAGCGCACTGCCACTGCTTCAGTTTAGTGACTATGTTTTTCTCCTATTTTTTCTCTTTGGGTGTTTATCAGTGATCCTTCCATCTGCTGCAACTGAAAGGCACTTGGAATTGTGAGTTACAGACAAGAGGCTTTGAGTCAACTTTGTGTCATATAATCAATCAAGTGAAAGAAAGCATTATGAATCCTGGAATTCGGCTCTGTTTTTCTTTTGTCTTTTTTTTTCTCTTTGGGTTTTGGTCAGTATCCTTCCATCTGCTGAAACTGAAAGGCACCTGGAAGTGTGAATGAGAGAAAAGAGGGCTTTGATCCAACTTTGTATCATATAATCAATCGAGTGAAAGAAACCATTCTTAAACCTCAGATGATTTGCAGTGCTATCTGTATGTGGCTTATCTGGGTGCTATTGCCAGGATTCTGAAATTCCTGTGTAAACTTTGATGAGTGTTGATTCCATTTAGTTTGCTCTCAGAGATGATGTGAAGCTAAAATCTGGGAAGAGCAGACAATCTCTCGAATTAACATACTTCCTCAGCATACGTACCAGCTTCTTAAAACGGTATGTATAAGATTCAGGACTGTACATCCGCTGCAATTCTTCACTCATCCATACACCAGCTGGTGTGAACTGTGGAGTACTACCAGTAACAAGCGTCTTATTTCGCAGAATGCGCGGGAAAATCTTGCATAGGTAAGTATTAGAAGTCGAATAATTATGAACATAAATGCGGCTGATATAGGCAGTAACTCACTCATAACACAAATAGAATGTTATTTGAAAAAACAATAAAACAAAATGAGTTTTCTTTTAAATATGTTGGGAAACCGACGTACGCACCACGTGCGGGTCCCACCCTTTCTTGGGGTGGGGGTTTTCCCTCTAAATTGGTCCTCAACCCTAGCCCCTCTCACTCCTATATATACCCATGTATTGTATTGAGAGAGACACACCATTGATAATAAAGATCAGTCCCGCCTATATCTCTGTGTCATTTTACTTTTCGCATCTGTGATTGTGTCGCGTGTACGACTCCTTCGACTATGCTCTCGCTCCACGCCCTTGGACCGGACTCGCCGGCAAAGGTTGTGGAACACGTTATCAGCACGAACTGCTCCGCCAACTGATCTGCATCGAGCCTTCATCAAGCAGGCTCTCGTCGTTCATCGCGGAGGTATAATCCAGATCCGATCACAACAACGGTTTTGCATCTATTTATGTTTCCGTTCTTGCAATACGTTTTATATTACCTACGGTGTCGATTTTCCTCCCGAGAGTCGAGCTGACGAATACGTCGCCGACCAATGTCGATACTCTCGGATTCATGGGGAATTTGATGACGCCACCGTAGGGAGTCGGTACGGACGTGATCCTGATGATCACGGTACCGCCGCGGCGCACCGGCTGTGCGACGCGCCGTCTCGATTCCAGATGAACGGACGATGAAAATTGACATCCGAAGTGTTTTCTGTGTCGGCGTAAAAGACGTCGTCGGCTGACTGTCGTAGAGCCGCTCGTCGTGTGTTGCATAGGTCGGCAAGCCGCCACGCAACACACCGAGCCTCGCACTACGTGGCGCCGTCGTCGCTCTTCCGCGCGAGAAGGTCCAGATGACCATGCTCGCTGCGTACCCTGCTGACCGCACCTGCGCGTCGACAGCGCCGTCTCGCGGACGACGGCCCTGCTGGCCGTGCCGTCCGAGCACACACGCCCGAGTGGCGCCGCCAACCGTCACCTGGCGTTGCTGGCCTCGCGCTGAGGCCGTCGCCGCTGGAGCCCTGCTGGCCGCGACCGCGAGCACCTCGTCATGCGTCGCGTCGACACGACCATGCGCGTCACGCCACGGTCACCATGGTTGAGCAGTCGTCGCCCCGCTGGCTACCGATGCTCCGCCCGACCCTCGCTCATGGCCGTGGCCGTAGCATGCCTCGCCGCTGGCCCCGCTGGCTCGTGCTCGCGGTGCCCGTGCCCGCGTCGGACGCGGCTGAGCTCATCGTGGCCACGCGCCCGTGGCCCAGCTCGCCGTTGCCGCGACGCCCGTGGCCGTGCTCCTCGCCGCCGGCCCCCGTCCCTCCCAGCACCTCGCCGCCGTCCCCTCTGGCTGGTACGAGCGTCGTCGTCGCCCTCCGCGCGTCGCCGACAGCCGCCTGCACGCCGTCCGCCGCCTGGCCCCGCTGGCCCGTGCGCGAGCGCCTCTGCATGGCCCCGCTAGTCGCCGGAACGGCCGCCGTGGCGTCCCCCACTCGGCCCCGCTGGCCTCCTGCCCCGCCGCCTATGTGCGCCGCCGGCACGGCCGACTGCCGCCGCCGTCGTCTCCCGGCGCTAGGGAAACCTAGCGCCACTCCCATCCAACAGAGGAGGCGAGATGGGCCGGCCCAGGTAGCGCTACGGCTGCTGGGCTGCAACCGGCCTGTTTCGACTTACCTTTAAAAAAAAAAAGAGGGCGTGTGGGTCGGTTCTGACGGTGGGCCTCGGCCCAGTTTAGGCCTGCTGTTTTTTTTGGGCCGGACCAAAAGCAGTACGCGCGTGGAAAATTTGCATTTTAGCCCTCGGAATTTCCAGTTTTACGTAATTTAATTCACGCTGAATTATTCTGCGTATAAGCCCCTGGAACTGTCTGTTTTTGCTGAAATTGCATGTTGAGCCATAAAACAACCTCGGAAGGTCAATTTTAGGGCCAATTTTTTTTTACGTTAGTGATGCGCTTAACATGCTTTAGTCATTACCATGCTTGTTTATATGTTTTCATTGCTAGAATTAATTGTTTAATTACTTTTAATCGCTCTGAAATTATTGTTAGCATGTTTTTAAATATTGGAACGTCATGTTAATGAACAATTGTATCTTCATCGCATTTATGCAATGGATTACCTGCTGTAATCGGGATTACCTGCTGTAATCTAAGATGATTTGCATAAATTGCAGATGACCGGAATCGTCAACCGTGAGTTCACCGAGCTAGCCCAAAATGGGCTCAACTACCTGACGTGGGCATCGGACGTTGAGATCTTCCTCACGTCCAGGCTTTGCATTTTCTGTGTCACCACCTCTGCAGTACTCTGATAACGAGTACATGGCTGAGCGGAGTGCTTTGGACCTCTGGAATGCTCTTAAACAGCATTTCGAGCGACTGAAGTACACTGTTCGCCCGCGGGCAGAGGCGGGGTGGATGCGTCTGAGGTTTCAGGACTTCAAGACGGTGGGAGACTATAATTCGGTTTTGCACCGGATTTGCACCTCTCTTCGGATGTGTGGTGTCACTATCACTGACACTCAGAAGATTGAGGAGACCCTCTCTACTTTCCACCCTGATGTTGTTCAGTCCTCGCGGAATTACCGCCACGGGAAGTACACGCAGTATGCAGAGCTTGTGAACATACTCCAGGTGGAGGAGGCGCAGGATGAGCTCTTGCGAAAGAACTCTCTCGCGCAACCACTTGGAGCGAGTTCTCGTCAGGAGGCCCATGCTAGCGCCTACAAGGTCCGTTTGCCTCTTAAGAAGAAGAGAGGCAGTAAGGGCAAGAAGGCGGCTCACCCCCCTCGCCAGGCTCAGCAGCATCAGCCAGGCAAGGGGGAGCAGAGGCCCCAGGAATGCTACCGGTGCGGCTCTACAGAACACTTCTCACGCCAGTGCCGTGCACCTAAGGGCGTTGTGGCAACGTACAAGGCTAGTAAGAAGGTGCATGAATCGCACCTCGCCTCAGTACAGGGGGAGGCACCTCCGGCACCCATGGTGGCGCCCGAGATCCTCCCGCCGCCTCCACCTCTGCCTATGGCTGCACCTGCAGCTGCGCCCATGGAGATAGCCCCTACGGTCTCAACGGACGTCGGCGTCTCTATGGAGGTCGATCACTTGGTGCTCCCTTTTGCACCTCGTGTAGGCACTGATGATGATCCGAGGAGCAGTTCGCTCAGTTGGACATTGAGTGTGAAGTGAACAGCGCGTTCTCTATGCCTGTCTAAGCTTCCACTGTTTAACTTATCATGATTCCTTAGGCTATATGAGATACATTTGGTTTGTAAGCTCTATAAGAGCAAGCCATATTCATTATTTCGACGCTTGAATGACATTTGATTATCGTTCATTAATTCCTCTATTTAAATATGATGGCATGTTATGTTCTCAGATATATGCATTTGTTTTGTAATGTCGCTACTTCCTCGCTTCATTATTTTAATTACATGCAAATGTCTTAGAACACGTGTGGCACCCCAATGGAGTAAACATGTCTCGTGGAAAACGATACACAAATACCATCTTCAGGGAGATTATGTGCTGTGAGTCTGATAAAATTCTCGAGGTAGTGTTATGAAAATCGCCGGCTGCGATCCTTATATAGTTGGCTCCGGACGAGCCACTATGATACTACCCATGGGAACAACTTTGATCATAAACGATACATTGTTGTACCCCGAGTCATTCGCACCCCCTTAAGTTTTTAATGGTTTTCACGCTAATAGTCTCCAGCTGAGACCGGTGTTATGAACGGTATGGAATGCCTACTAATCACCGGGCGCGATGAAAATGGTAAACATGTTCTTGGAAAATTTTCCTCCATTGGACAAATGGCTATGCTACATGGTAATTGTAGCACTGCCTGTGTACACTACCTTCCGATGCTCTGAACTATTTTGCCTATGGCATGATAGATTAGGCCACTCAGTCTAAGTATGATGAGGAATATACAACTCAAACGGTCATAATGTTAAAGTGAACAACTTCCCAAATCCTGATGATTTCGTATGCTCCGCATACGCTACGGGGAAGTTAATCATTAGACCGCCCCCCCTTAATGGTGAAGGATGAAATCCATCATAAGAGTTGTACTTCGCCAACCAGATGTTGGGGCAAGCTGTGTTACACGCTGCTAAACTCATTAACTTTAGACCGTTGGCCTACAACATCCATTCTCATGTGCAGCTTGTGCAGGGGTCAGCACCGATATTTTCCCACCTTTATAGGTTCGGTTGCCAGGTGTATGTACCGATACCACCACCCCAGCGATCAGCAAAGGGCCCGCTCCGTAAGTCGGGGATATACGTTGGTTATGCGACTGTGTCCATAATCAGGTATTTGGACCCCATGACAAGTGAATGTCATACGGCCCGCTTCGCTGATTGCATTGACAAGGATCTCTTTCCGACTTTAGGGGGAGATAATCAACCCCTTGATGATAAAAGTCGAGAAATCACGTGCCAAGTCACAGAGATCCACGCTCATGACCCACGCACTGCCGAGACAAATAAAGAAGTCCAAAAGAAATTTGATTTGCATGCATTAGCGAATCAACTGCCTGATCACTTTAGTGACTTGTAAACTGTGACAAAGTCGCATATGCCTGCGCGCAATGCACTGGAAAGGGTTGAGATACCGAAGTTAACTATGGTACCCCGCTCCCGTCCAAAGGCCTAAAAGGACGGGAAATCCGGTTTCTCAACTCCTAAGTACTCGGGGACGCCTGAGGAAGAAGGATAAGAGAGATTTATCACAGACAGTCACCAAAGCCCCTAGTAAGAAAAGGGGGAGCCAATTGAGACCTGGCACAAGTACGGAAAGTCCTGTGCACGGGATTCCGGACTTGAACGTCCCTATTGAGGGAACATCCAGCGGAGATGTGAGTACACACATCGGCGCGAAAAAGCTAAAGGACCTCGCTCCTGTAATGGGAAATACGGTGGAGCAAGAGGTAGCGCCAGATGCGCCCCATGACGAAATGGCCATAAATTATATAAATAAGGGAGAGTCAAGGAACCGAGCAATGGCAATTGTCGACATTAACTTTGCTATAGAATTGCCTCAATCATAGATCCAGGCCCTAGGCCTAACAATCCCGCTGATTGTAAAATAAGGTCGGATTGGAAAGATTGGCAGGAGGCAGTTACCTCACACATGAGGTGGATCGGTACAGAGCAAGGCTCGTCGCTCAAGGGTTCACTCAACGACATATGTCGATATTGAGGAAACTTACTCCCCAGTCATGGCTGGTATAACCTTTAGATACTCGATCTCGATGGCAGTAAATCTGGACTTAACAATGAAATTGTTGGATGTTTCAATGCTTACCTATATGGTAACCTTGATTCGGACTTTTACATGATGGTACCGGAAGGTATCCCCATTCCGAACCAAGAGAGCAAATCGGGTTCTATACAGTGTTCTTCTTTGGAAGTCATTGTACGGACTTAGAGAGTCTGGTAGGCTGTGGTATCATCGCTTAAGCGATCTCCTTCATCAGAAGGGCTACACGAGCAACGAAGATGGATTCTGTATAATCTCGGTGTACGTGGACGATTTGAATATAATTGGTACACCTAGAGATATTGAGGAAGCAAGTTCCTACCTGATGTCGGAATTCGAGATGAAGGATTTGGGTAAAACCAAGTTCTGTCTGTGTCTGTAACTTGAACATTCCCCTGCTGGGATTCTAGTGCACCAGTACACCCAGAAGGTGTTAGAGAGATTTGGATTTCATAAGGCATATCCTTCGAAGACCCCAATGATTGGGAGGTCTTTACAGCAAGATAAGGACCCGCTCAGGCCTAAGGAAGAGGGGGAGGAAATTCTGGGACCGGAACTCCCCTACTTGAGTGTCCTTGGAGCACTCATGTACCTCGCGAATTGTACATGGCAGGACATCGCGTTCGCTGTCAATTTGCTTGCTAGGTACAGTTCTGAGCCTACCTAGATATTGGAAAGGCATCAAGACCGTCTTACGATACCTGCAAGGGACCAAATATCTTTGGCTATTTTATTGGAGGAATCAAGACCTATCATTGGTAGGCTATGCTGATGCAGGGTACCTGTCGGACCCGCACACTTCCAAGTTATAGATTGGATATGTTTTCCTTTGTGGTGGAACTGATGTTCCCTGGAAATCGTCTGAGCAAAGTCTTCTATCGACTTGGACGAACCACTCTGAAATCATAGCACTATAAGAAGCATCACAAGAGTGTGCATGGCTTCGACGGATGATTCTCCACATTCCGCAGACGTGTGGGCTGAACACCGTACAAACCCCCACCATTATCTATGAAGATAATGTAGCTTGTGTTGCACAAGTGCAGTCAGGGCATGTGAAGAGTAGTCTCATCAACCCCAAGTTTTTCTATGCGCATGAGCTGTAGAAGACGAACGAGGTAAGGATCTTGCATACTAAGTCGTGTGACAATCTCGCTGATATGTTCACTAAATCATTACCGGCATCATCTTTTGTGAGGTGTGTTCGTGGAATCGGTATGATGAGACTTAGAGATATGCCAGACTCCGGGGGAGATTCTTCACACCCCCATCTGAAAATCTTGATCCGGATGATCAAGTACTCAACCTGATGTTGAGTGGATTGTACTCTTTTTCCCTTATGTGAGTTTTCCCGATGTTTCTCACATTGAGGTTTTTGATGAGGCAATTCGTGCAACATGAGGAGACGTATGCTATGTGCTCTTTCTCCATATTTTTCCCACTGGGTTTTTCGGAGTTTTTGAGACATAGACAATACGGGATGTCGGACCAAGGGGGAGTGTTGGGAAACCGACGTACGCACCACGTGCGGGTCCCACCCTTTCTTGGGGTGGGGGTTTTCCCTCTAGATTGGTCCTCAACCCTAGCCCCTCTCCCTCCTATATATACCCATGTATTGTATTGAGAGAGACACACCATTGATAATAAAGATCAGTCCCGCCTATATCTCTGTGTCATTTTACTTTTCGCATCTGTGATTGTGCCGCGTGTACGACTCCTTCGACTACGCTCTCGCTCCACGCCCTTGGACCGGACTCGCCGACAAAGGTTGTGGAACAAAATAAAAATGTTTCCGAAACAAAAATAGACACCTCCGTTTGCACTTTCCATTCTTTCTATAGTTTTCTTTGTACAGGTGACAGGTAGCATATCATTTTACAAATACAGTTTTAGTTCTTGAAAAAAGGAAAGCGCAGTTTTATCTCAGAAAAGGAAAGCGAAACTGCTCCATGTACGACGTTTTGTGTACGATTCTTGTCCGATTCTTAATCCAATGGTATTCGTCGTCTTACACAGCCTGCCAGACGGTTCGATCAGCAGAATCGGACAGAAATCGTACAAAAATCGTCGGATGTATAGCACGGTTCAAAGGAAAGTATGTTACTGCTGCTCAAGTACTAACCATGCCTCACGCATCGCGGTAAGTGTTTTGTGATCCTGGGCACCAGTGAACCCTCTTATATAAAAATTCGAAAATCATATTTGTGAGTTTCCAAAAAATCTGAAAATAAATCCACATATTGCCCATGGTGTATCCCACAAATGTGTAAATTTTTAATTTGAAATACCTTATATTACGGGCTACACAAAAATAACAAATCTAGTAAAATTTAGAGATTTGAAAATATACATTCTCAGATCTACAAATTTATCATTTTTGTGTAGCTTAAAATACAAATTTTTTTAAGTTGAAAATTTTCACGTTAGTGGGATATATCATTGGCTATACGCAGATTTTTTTTCAGAATTTTTTAAACTTCTAAATATGGTTTTTGAATTGTTTTCAACAGAAGGGTGCATTGGTGCCCGGGAGCAAAAAAAAGTCTCCACTGCACGCATCGGCATTATAATTGATTCAAAAGACTATGGCATGGCTATTTGCGGGCAACTCACGTAGGTTGTAAAGTCCAGTGCAGATCTACCTAAGATGCCAAGACTTGTCAATTAAAATAGCGTATAATATTTTTTTCCTGTGGGCATACAGCATCTTAAAGAATACCAAAGGGTGTTTCCGCAATATCAGGATGATACAAGTGTACAACATACTGCAGTTGCACTCATGGTGTAAAGCAGAGAACCCAGTGCAAGTGGCCTCCCTCTTAACTTAACAACTAAGATCTCGATCCGTGTCGATCTCTTCCTGATCTTAGCTGTTCTAAGACAAAGAATTAACGGGGAACAAATACAGTCATTCAGTAGTATATGTCTGAGCTTTTCGCCTTCGAACTGACAGACTACTGGACCGCTAGTACTCTGGACGGTGCAATCAGGTAGAGAATGTTCACTGGCTCTAGATATGGCCGCCTTTTTGGCCTATCATCTGTGCTTTGTCTACGAAAACGGAATTGTGAGTGAGACGCAAGAGGCCTTGGTCCAGCTCCAGGAAGCTTTTGTTGGCAGATGTTTTTTTTCACCAACTTTGTAACATATAACCAAGCGAGTGAAACAAGGCATTCTGAAATCCCAGCTGACTGGGTCAACCACTTATGGTTTTTGCAGTGCTCTGTGTATGTGGCAGCTTGTCTGCCTTTTTCTCAGTCACTCCCTGACTGCTGTGTGCTACTGCCAGGACTGTATTCTTGTGTAAACTTTGATGAATGTTGTCTCCATTTAGTTTGTTCTCAGAAACATTGCTAATGTCATGAAAGAGAAGGCAAGATCAGTCTATAGGTTGACAACTCACCAGCTGCTTGGAATAGCTCCGCGAAAATTGTATTTAATCCGATTTAGCATACTTTCTCAGCATAGGTACCAGCTGCTAAAATCATGCACATCATTACTTAACTAACATTTCCTTGTCATACAGTATAACATTCTTCACTTATGCCTAACCAATTGCTGTGAACTATGTAGTACCAGTAACATTGTACTCCCTCCGTCCAAAAATAGCTGTCTCAAGTTTGTCCAAAAGTGGATGTATCTATACAAGAAACATGTCTAGATACATCCATTTTTTGGCAAACTTGAGACACTTATTTTCGGATGGAGGGAGTAACAAACATCTTATTGCACATAATGCGCAGGACAATCTTTCATATGTAAGTGATAGAAGTTGAATAATGAGCTGAGCCTAATTAAGCAGATACCTCACACAGATAAATTTCTACTGGCAAAATATAAAAGCAACGGATATAGGCAGCAACTCACTCTATAAGACGAAAGGAATGTTCCTTTTTTAAAAACTAATAACACAGAAACCAATGTGAGAGAAACAGAAATAGATACCTCCTTTTGCACTTCATCTTCTTTCTATTGTTTGCTTTATGCAGGTAATAGGTATATCATGTTCTCGAAAAAGGGAAGCGCAATTTTATCAAATGAATCACATAGACCATTTGTGGTCCACATTGCCTGTAAATATATGCCTGTGCTGGTCCACTAGAATGCTTTGAAAGTGATCTCCCTTTTCTCCTCCAACTTATTTCCTTCATCCATCCCTTGTCTCTTGTTTACCATTACTCAAGAGGAACCAAATCACATGGAATTATCTTACAAAGGAATATATTTCTCATGACCACAGCATGCAGTTCGATCCACTCCTCATGTACGGAATATACAAGAGAAATCTTCATGATGAGAAATCCAACTGTCCGATCTGTAGTTGATCTTATTTTCATCAGATTTCCATGATCGAGATTTTGCGAAAGTAAATCCAAAATTAACTGCTGATACTACATAATTTATAACGGCAGCATCAATCTCCAATAATTAGTACTTTCGGTGCACAATCACCTTCAGAACAGATCTAGTTAAATTTTCGGGTGCATATCCATTGCCATCCTTGTTGGCGGCCTGCAACTTGTGCCCATTCCTATTCCGGTTCCCCTTGTGCCAAAATTTCTTGGCTTTGGTTTGTTTAAGCACATTCTGGTGTGGCGGATCAATCATTTTTTCATACGGCGAGGAGGGAAAGCAGCATATTCCACCATTGTAGGCGAATAAAGGCATCAACATATGGCAAAGGACGGGTGATTAATCTATTAATTTTATACTTGGAACGGATGTGGTTTATTTTCTACTTTCTGCACAGTTCCCATATTTATGACGTCTAATTCATCCTTCTCTTGGAGATTGATGACGTCATTACCCCTTGGATTTTGGCTGATGCTTGTTTAAACAAGTGAGAGGGGTGTGCAGTGCTGCTGATTTATAGTGTTAACTAATAAAAAGAAACTAGTGACAGGTCAATGGTCAAACAGTCTGACCTATAAAGCATGTTCAAATGAATGAAGTGTAGCTCCAGGAAGCTTTTGTTGTCAGATTCTTTTTTTACCAACTTTGTAACATATAATCAATCGAGTGAAAGAAGGCACTTTGAAATCCCAGATGTCCGAGTCAATACTTATGCTTCTGGAGTGTGCATGCCGCAGCTTCTCTGTCTTTTTTCACAACTCGCTTCTGACTTCTGGGTGCTACTGCCAGGACTGAATTATTCTTGTGTAAACATTGATGAATGTTCTTTCAATTTGGTTTGTTTGAAGAAACATTCGCAATGTCTTGGAAGAGCAGCCAAGATCTCTTTTGTAATAGGATGCTGGCAACTCACCTGCTGCTTGGAATAGCTCAGCCAAGAATGTATCGGTCCGATTGAAATACTTGCTCAGCATAGGTACCAGCTGCTAAAACCGCACGAATTAATGCTACTATTTTACTGAGATTTCTTCATTTATGCATAACCAGTTGGTGTAAACTCTGAAGCAACACCAGTAACAAACATCTTAGTATATCACAGAATGTGCAGGCAAATATTTCTTATGCCAGCACTAAAAGTTGAATAATGAGGTGAGGCCAAGCAACTCACTAACACAAAAGGAATGTTCATTTTAGAAAACAAAAAGAATGTGACTGAAACCTCCTTTTGCACTTCTTCTTCTTTCTATAGTTTGCTTTACGCAGGTGACAGGTATATGTCATGTTAACAGCTGCAAGTTTTTGTTCTCGATAAAAGGAAAGAACAGTTTTATCAAATGAATCACAAAGACCATTTCTGGCCCACATTGCCTCTAAGCCATATGCCTGTGCTGGTCCACTACCAAACTCTGAAAGTGATGTGCCTTTTCTCCTCCAGCTTATTCCTTCAGCCGACCTCTTGCCTCGTGTTTACCCATTACTCAAGAGGAACCAAATCATACAGAGAATTATTTTACAATGGTAAGAATATCCTAATCTTACCAATGGCCATCGCATCAACTTGTGTGAGGAAACCTTTCTTTCCTCTTCTGTTTGATGTATGCGGAAAAATCATGGGCAGACATTTTAGTTATTTACTGCTGTTGAAGTGCTAATCATGCTCACGCATCGGCATGACTATTGATTCACAAGAAAATATGGCATTGCTATTTGCTGGCAGCACACGTAGAATGTAATCCCAATGCAGATCTACCAAAGATGCCAAGACTGCTCGATTAAAATAGTGTATAACTTTATTTTCTGTGGGCGTACAGCATCTTAAAGAATACCAAGGATGCTTTTCGACAAGATATAGTACTAGGATAATACAGCAGACTGCAGTTGCACTCATGGTGTAACTAGTCTCACGACCGGCCAAGACCAGTTTCACGACTCAGATAAACCTGAGCAGATATACGCCCAACAACTGGGGAAGGGAGAGGAGACGCGTGTGTGAACCACGCACTGAGTTCAGCTTTTCCTCATCAGTTTCTCACACACCTAGACACATTGCGCCCAGCTTCGGTGGAGGGGTATATATATCCTGCTCTCCCACACTGTCATTTCAGTTCAGAGCAACAACATCCAGTGTAGTAGTGTCCATCCAGCACAAGCAAACAAGAACACTCATGTGTTTCAGGTTCCACTCCTGCTTCGGCGGCCGCAGTGGGCAGGACTACGGCCGCTCCGCGTCCAAGGCGCCGCAGGCGCCGCACCACGGCGGCGACCACCAGGCCGACCACAAGTCGGGGCCGCAGGCCAACCACCAGCAACAGCCCGCCGCCGCAGATGAAACACAGCGCAACGCCCACGAAGCCGGTGCAGGCGCGCGGAAAGACCACGTCGACGACGCCGGTGGCCACGACCAAGCACAAGACAAGGCCGATGACACGTTGAAGGACCCTGCAGCGTGGAGCACCAAGGTCGGTGAGGAGCGCCTCCAGGAAGACGCTGCCGCCGCCGCCGATCGTAGGGAGCATGCCGCCAATGATCACGACCACCGCCCAACTACAATTACTACCACTGCAGCAAGGTACTAGTACTAGTACTGTAGGATTAGCATGGCAGTTCACCAATCCTTCCCTCTCTAATCTCCATGAGTGAAAACTGTTTTAGCTCCTGTTGTAGCTATGTTTCCTCTCTTTTTGGTCAGTCCTACCATCTGCTGGAACTGAAAGGCGCCTGGAATTGTGAGTGCGAGGCAAGAGGCCTTAATCTTGCTCCAGGAAGCTTTTGTTGGCAGATGCTTTTTTTACCAACTTTGTACCATATATAATCAATCGAGTGAAATAAGGCATTCTGAAATCCAAGATGCTTTTGCAGTGCTCTGTGCATGCCGCAGCTTCTGTGTCTTGTTTCAAGCCACTTCTGACTTCTTGGTGCTACTGCCAGGACTGTGAATTATTCTGTGTAAACTTGATGAATGTTGTTTCTATTTGGTCTGTTCTTGGAAACATTAGCGACGTCTTGGAAAAGCAGCCAAGATCTCTTATGTACTAGGTTGGCAGTTGACCTGATGCTTGGAATACCTCAGCGAAAATTGTATTGACCCAATTTAACATACTCGCTCAGCTTAGGTACCAGCTGCTAAAACCTCATGTATGCTATTGTTTTACTGAAAGAAAATTCTTCACTTATGCATAACCAATTAATTGGTGTGAACTCCTAAGTAATACCAGTAACAAACATCTTATCATATTTATATCACAGAATGTGCCGCCAAATATTTCATATGCAAGTACTAGAAGTTGAATAATGAGGTGAGGCTAGGCAGACACCTCATACAGATAAGTTTCTGCTGGCGAAATGCAAATGGGACAGGTATAAGGAGAAACCCACTGAATAACACAAAAAGAATGGAGTGCGGCGATATGACTCCCGGGCGCCAGGGAGCACGGTATTTGAATTTTAAAAATAATTAAATTTAAAGTTTCGGAAAAATTCAAACAAAAATACCATGATGTAGGCAACCCTATGCACTACGACTGGTACAAAGTATTTATGTGAAATACAATGTATTCTATCCTCAGCAAAAAAGACAAAAATGCAGATCTCAGGCATGATCAGATCAGCTTTTTTTTATCCAGCTTTTTTCGATTTGTCTTTTTTGCTGAGCCAAAAATACAGTGTATTTTAAACTGTAACTTTCCAGGATCGTTGTGCGTGTGGTTGGCTACGTCGAGATATTTATTTTCGAAATTTTTTAAACGTTTTCAAAAAGTTCAAAAACGTCCTCCCTGTAGGACGGGAGCCAATGCGACTATTCGAAAAAGAATGTTCCTTTTTCGAACACAAAAAGAATGTGATTGCAACAGAAATAGACACCTCCTTTTGCACTTCCCTTCTTTCTATAGTTTTCTTTACGCAGGCGACGGCTCTATCATGTTAGCAACCACAAATTTTATTTCTCGAAAAAGGAAAGTGCCACAGACCATTTTTGGACCACATTGCCTCTAAGCATATCTCTGTACTGGTCCACTACCAAACTCTGAAACTGATCTGCCTTTTCTCCTCCAACTTATTTCTTTCCATCGATCTCTTGCCTCGTGTTTACCCTTTGCTCAAGTGGAATCAAATCATACATGAATTATTTTACAATGGTAAAAACGTCCTAATCTTACCAATGGCCATCCCATCAACTTGTGTGAGGAACCCTTTCCTCTTCTGTTTGATGTATGTGGAAAAGCCAAAGTGGAAGAATAACGCGCGGTCCAGTTTATTATATTTAGCGATTTACTGCTGTTGAAGTGCTAGTCATGCTTCACGCATCGGCATTACTGTTGATTCACAAGAACATATGGCATTGCTATTTGCTGGCAACACTCGTACAATGTAAAGCCCAGTGCAGATCTACCTAAGATGCCAAGATTGCTCGATTAAAATAGCGTATAACTTCTTTTCGGTGTGCATACAGCATCTTAAAGAATACCAAGGATGCATTTCAGCAAGATTATCATATCATAGGATGATAGAGCAGACTGCAGTTGCACTCATGGTATAAAGCAGAGAACCCAGTGCTAGTGGCCTATAGTTGCTTTTCTCTCTTAACAACTAAGATCTCGATCCGTGTCGATCTCTTCTACCCAGCTTGGAATAAGACCAAGGATGGGGAATAAATCCAGTCATTCAGTATATGTTTGCGCTTTTCGCCTATGAACTGATAGGTTACTGGACCGCTACTACTCTGGACGGTGCAACCAGGTAGAGAATGTTCAATGGCTCTAGATATGCCTGTCCATTTCACTCCTCATTTGCGCTTGTTAATGAAAACGGAATATGCCCGTAATCAGTACTTCCACTAGCAGCTCAGACAGGCTAAGAAATACACTTACGCATAATTTAGCGACAACAGGTGGTCCTACAACAGCTAACTAGGTCAGAATATACCGAGCGTGTGATTTTCTACACAGGATGGATGGCCATAAACATCAGAACGAAAACAGCACATGCCTAGCTAGTTCTAAACTTCTAATACTTGCCCAGTGCAAACACTGAAAAAAAAAGTTTCAAGCCATGCTTACTGTACAAGGAACTCTATTCGGTTCCACGCAAGGGTGAGTTACACACTTCCAGATTCCAAATCATTTCTTGATCTCCCTTGTGGTGCTGGCCGGCTAATCCGATATGATGATGCTCACCTGCAGACTCTTGGTTCTGTGCGTTGTTTGAATTGCCCGCCTCAAGCTCCTCCAGCATGTGGAAGTACGCATACGGTCCCCAACCTTTTACGTGAAAAAAGAACAGACTGTCACGTTCAGACAGAAATATTCAAAATATAGATAATACCACTATAAAACCTTGAACTAGCAGAAAGAAATTTGCATAGTCGTGGAGACTGAACAACCTTGATGGTGATACGGAGGAGGAAAGAAGTGCAAGTAGCACATCACTGCCACGCTATATCCTGAAATGCATCAATTCAACATGGTTACTGAAGGCCACAGCATGCCGTGCATTTGATAGGAGAGAGGGGAAGAAGTACAAACCAATTAGGCCACCGACAAACACATCCTCCCAGTGGTGTCGATAGTTGTCTATTCTAGAAATCCCAACAAGCAAAGCAAGAAGAAGAGGAAGAATCACGATACAGAGTTTTGCCACGTGACCTTTGCGATCAAACGACTGAATTTTGCCAGATAGGTACAGTGACAAAAATCCAAGTCCAGCAAAAGACCCTGCAATGCAAATTCTGTAAGATACTGACTGTTCATGCAAAATTACCATAGTAGAACTCTAATTTGGAGGAAACAATGGGAGTGATCAAATTATTCACAGAATCAATTCGAGGCTACCGGTCCGCCAGATAAACTACCTAACATAAAGCATGGGGATCCACGCTATCAATTCAATGCCAAGTTTACAACACTAAGAAAAGGGAATAAGCTATTAAAATATAAGCTATAAATAGGTATGCAGCGATTGTTGACAATCTACCTCGGACAGCTTTATCCATCAAAATCGCATCTAGCATAGACATGCACGTAAGGGTAAAAACTTACACGACGTGTGTCCACTAGGAAAACTCTTGCGCCCATCGGTTAAGAAACCTTTCTCACCGTGGCAAATCACACCACCTGTCACTTGATCATATAGCTGAGACAAGTATGCCAGGAAAGTGCCCTGTTAATTTTAGCTAGCAATGAAATATGCCCAACGTTTTGAAGCATTGAACTGTCTGGACACAAGAACATTAGGAAATCCATACCTGCCTTCCATCTGGAAAACAGCGCCAAAAGAAGTCTGGCCTAGGTCTCCCTACGGCATTCTTTATCACATCGGTTAAAGCAGCTGTGATCAGCACAGCAAAAGCAACACCTACATGTTTCATACATGAATGAATCATGAAACATACCTAATTCACAATAAGTGCATACAAGAACAGAACCATTAGAAAGAGAAACAAGCGGAAATAATCACCTAGCGTCGGGTGGTGAAGATCATAGACATCTCTTCTACCAATGTAGAGTGCTATGAAGACGGCCACGGGACACACTACTGAGATTATCTGTCAAGAGGTCCATTACCCAGTATCAGAGACAAAGACGTGAGAGCTTGCAACAGGCTATGAAACTGCAAAGGTTCAGAAAACTACAGGAACACTCCATGCTGGCACGGTACTCTGTCTGACAGGGTATCTAATGTCAGCCATCATGTCCTTGCCGACAAACCGGATGAACGGAGGAGTGTAGTGCAGCGCGAGCACAACCGCGGCTAGGAGAACGAGAACAACCCAGTCATACGTGTGCTTCCTGGCCAGCCTAGCTCCATGCGTCTGAACAGTGTGCTGAATCCTATCCCGCATCCTGTCCTGCTGGCAAAAAACCGGCGTACTAGCAATTAAGAGCCTGAATGTTGGGTAAGTAATTGTGCTATAACGCAAATACAAATGGTGAATATCAGAAGGCAGCAGGTCAATATAAGCAAAACTGCACCATGAAGTAAATTCGCCTGAAGAGGTTGTCTGCACTAGTCTCGCTACATTTTCTCGAATCACACTACATGTGAATGGATCATCTGAGTATGACAGGCCTACTAGTCTCAGTCCTGATTCTCATGTTTGCAGTAGCTACAGCAGTACACAAAAATCTACAGGATCTAGGCTACAAACTTGCAATGTATAAGAGTCTAAACATGAGACACTTCAGAGTAGCAGGCTTTTTTAATGGACAAAAACCATCATCGACTTTATCATTAGCAACAAAGGTCTCATGAATACAGATGGCATGCACAGTACAACTTACTGAACCCAGAGAGAACCAACATGGGATTTGTCTGAAAACAACGTTGCCTATACTGAATCGAACAATCTCGGGAAAGTATACTCGAGCATACAGGCAATGTAGAGTTGTACGAGACGGACAAAAAGCAGAGATCCATCCGTTGTCTCACCGTATCCGTATCCTCTCCTCCAGGCATCGAAGACCACAGGACGAAACAGAGCAAAAAAAGAAACAGAGCAGGCAGTAGCAGGCCCGGAATTACGTTCCCTGAACCAATCAACAATTTTTAAGCAGAACAGTACCGTCAAACGAGAGAGTTAAACAACGCGGGTAATGTATCATATGGCACTGCACTTTCATGTGCATCACGAAGCAATTGAGATGAACCTACGCAGAAATGCAGTGCACTGTTCCTTAAACCCCACTCAGGAACCAGGCCAGGGCTTCACGTACTTACTAAACCCTCCCAAAGGAAGGAAAAAAACTCTAGGACCGAGAACGGCGTGATTCGCAAAGACAACTCTCCCCACTTTCTCCTCGGATGATGATAAAGAATTTCGTAGCAGGGGGAGGAGGAAGAAGAAGCGGCGCGGTACCTCGGTCGGAAACCCTGGAGAGCGCCCGGGAGGATGGCGATGGAGGAACAGGGGTGGGAGGAGATAGGACGGGGAAAGGCAACCTGCGCGTGGGGATCCTGGTTGGCCGCCGAGGGCGGTGCTGAGCGGCGCCTGCGTGACGGCCACGCGGCGCGCCGGAACAAACCAGAACCCGCCGCCGCCGTTCTTGGCCTCCCATTCTCTCTCCCTCTTTTTTTCTATGGTTTGGGCCGGGCCGTGAAGTCCACAGGGCACTATAGCCGGCAGCCATTAGCCCATTAGGAGAACTATAAGTACGGAGAAGGAGACTTTCACGAGGCAAAAAAAAAGTTCCATTTTAAATGTTGGACAGCTAGCGAAATCGAATCCCCAAATTTGAATTGAATCCCAAAAGTTGGCATGCTGAACTTGTGTATCCCGATTTATCCTAAACCCTAACTGGTTTTCCACTTCAGAAAATAAAATCCCAAATTGGACTAATCCGTTGCTCTCACCACTCACAAATCTTGTCCACGTGTAATATTCATTTCCACCCCCAATCTCTTTCTAATAGTCAACCACGCACTTCCAGCCCCTCACATCGTGTCACGTTTATCGTATAGACCCTCTCAAAAGACTCTTCACACCCATGTACAAGTTATGGGTAGGGGGGGGGGGGGGCAGTGACCCCTGCCTACACCTTCCCCTTATAAGTTCCCTCGATCTCCGACGCCTAGATCTCCCAGTCGCACACGGGGCTCTGGGAGACCATATCGAAACACTCGCGCGCCATGGCGATGCCCGCAGCCATGAGTTTCCAAACTCCTTGAGGACCTATCCTGGATGGTACTACGCCTCGTCTTCGTGACATTCTACGTCGTCGGTTTCTTCACCTGCGCCCTAGCCATTATGGCATACCAGTGGCTCAGCGCGCGCTGGAGAAGGCATGCGTGGCGGCTCACACGTACCGGCCCGACGGCTGTGTCCGTCTCGGAGGACCATCTTTTTGCTCTCACCAGGTAACAAAAAAAGATCTCCAATGGAAGTTGAGATATCGGCCAACCACAAGAGTTAATCCGTTGGCTCGTACGTGTATGTAGGGATGAAAACGGAGCGGATATGGATAGAATATAGTGGTGACATATTTGTTTTCATAGTCTTTACGAAAACAAAAACGAATAGAGAAACTTCAGAAACAAATATGGAAACAGACATTTGTCGTAAACATGTACAGACCGAATACGGTGTGGACACAGAACAGAAACAGATGTTTGACGGAACCAAGAGACCCCTTAAATAATGCAGGAAAACTAAAGCAACCAACAAACTTGTCCAGTTTCTAAGATGAAATGAAATTAAAGGTATATCATGATTATATAATATAGTGTGTATACGTTATCAACTTTGGCAACTTAAAAAATTCCTTCTGGCGTCTCAAACCCTAATGCAGCACTGAAATGGCGAAATGTGACAGACTCGAAAGGAAGATGATATACGAGTACATAGGATAGCTATAAACATGGTCCCTTCAAATCTTTTTTTTGATCCATATCTTCGGTTGTGCCTAAATATTCCCACTGAAAAATGTATGCCTACTGGATTCAATTAGCACCGCGTAGAAAAAAAATGGAAAGTTCCATATTACCTGAAGCGGAAATTCTGTTTTCGTGGTCGTTACACTGGAATATAGTGTTCCATTTCCTTTTCCATTTTCGCATAACAGTTTTCAGTTCGTATTTCTATTATGATTTTGTCTTTTTGCGGAAAAATCAGAAAGTTTTCGTTTCATGTTTTCATCCCTACTCCTACACGATGCCACGTCCCGCTCACACGTCACACAACTGTACGAAAAAGGTCCTACCGTGCGTGCCGGTGCCGGCCGGAACAGTACGTCCAAACCACTACTATAAGAATATATCCTAAGAAGATGATCTAGCTGGATAAAATCATCATCGTCATAGATAGAATAGTAGAGGATGAGTCACGGCCGGACAACCGAGATTCCAGTTGCCCGGTTGCTTGTGGGACACCGGAGCTGCTTTCCCTGTAGGATCCACGTACCTCCACTGCATGCATGATTGATTGCTTCGCTGTGTCGACGTTGTGCAAGAGCAACGGCTAATTAAACACTGTTATATACAGTATGTACTATTGTTGTACGGAGTACATCTTAAGGAATGGACCATGTTGTTGTATTTGTAAACTACGTATGAGTTTAGAAGAAGAAAAATCTTATTTATTGTAGTATTTGCTTTGTGTTTTTGTTTTCGGGTAAGTAATTCATGCTTGATTTCCTACACTTGAAATCCTAGCTCAGCCGGTGTGAGTAGTCCACGGATTTCATGGGAGACAGATAGGAGATGCATGTGGCCTGATGATGGAGCCACCATATATCAGATAGATATATGGAGTTAGCAGATAGATAAAACTCTGCCGCAAGTCAAGCGTGATACTTATATGGAGTTGATACTTAAGTGTTGGTCACTGTCTCCTCACCGTCTTGCCCTTCCTCCTGCTGCTGACACGTCATCACCATCATCTCCCTACCGCTGCCTCTTGTTTATGTTCCGATTGCTCCCCACCGGAGCCGCACTCAGCGTAACCCTGGGCATTGTCGTCCCAATTAGGTGTTTCATGTAAGCCCGGGAGTGGAAGAATAAGGAGGAGGAGGGTTCAATGTCACTCTTCAGACAACGAGTTAACCTTTTCGAGGGGTTGTCGCGTTGTTAGCCATCCTGCTCTCTCCCTTAGTCTTTCCTCTTGCCGTTCCTGCTCTGATTGGCGCGTGACCGTTCGGTAGTTAGCTTTTCCAAAACCCTCGATTCGATGGGCAAAATTGCACTATTTAGCTGGCGCAACACAGGCCGAGGGGTGGGGTGACGTGGTTTGTGAAAAGATTTCTTCCGTGTGCGTGCTATTTTTGTTGCCCTTTCCAAATGACTTTCCTTGACCCGCTTTACAATCAGCCGGTCAAAAGAAGAAAAAAAAAGCCATGCAAGCAAAGCGTGCATACATGCATAAACATTGATGATGGCCCACTTGTGAAACCTAAGGTTTGGGTACACCGAACCAAAGAACCAAACCCGTGTGCTTTAAACGATTAGTTTCCATTACTGCTAACCAAGGCCCATGATTTGATGGGCACAATGAAAAGTCCACCGACGCTCAACACTATTTAGTTGACGCAATGACAACCATATCTTTTTTTTTTAGATAAAAGGTATTATTATTAATACCCAGCTTTGAGTTAGCAAAGCAAGAGGTTCGACCATCTCAGTTACAATGCAGCGGCATACACAGCTTCGCCAAGGTAAAACAAGGTGCTACGGCATACAGCTTCGCCAAAGTAAAGATCACATCTAGGCTAGCAACGAAACTAAGCGCTTGTCGACGGGAGACAGGAAGCATGAATCTCCTTAAGCTTTCCCACGAGCCAGCTTGCTCCCACCCGGTCCAATGGCCTGAGAAGAGGAAGCCACGCCTGCATAAAAAACATAGATTTGAAGATTATGTCAGCCAGGTGGTGGATGGTTTTCTTTTCAATCGCAAGTTTGTTCCTAACAGACCAGAGCGCCCAAGACTGGGCTGTAAACAAGAACCAAATAAGTCTGCGAGCCCGACCCGAAACTTGGGAAATAATAGCATAAAACTGTGCGAAGCTAGTAGTACACCAAGCCCTCCCTAGGGCCTGGCGAAGCACTGACCACGCAAACAAGGCAACCGAGCACTCAAAGAACATGTGTGAGGCATCCTCCTCAGCCCCACAAAGCGCACACTTGCCATCCGAAGGCCCTCTTCGAGTGGCAAGTTCGGGGGTGATGTGGATTGTGAAAAGAAAACTTTCGTGTTAATGCAACTCCTTCCGTTTTATAAAATCAGGCGTATATATTTTGGTTAAAGTCAAAGAATATAAAAATGAATAATTAATAGAAAAGAATGTTAAGATTTAATGTCAAATCAGTATCAATAAATCCATAGTGAAACATATTTTCATATTATATCTACATAGTTTTGAATTTTTCAATAGTTTTTTGTACACAAGTATAGTCAAAATTAATATTGATTGATGTTTAAAAAAAAATAGACCTTATATATCTATACTACTATTAAAAGAGTAAACATGTGTTGTGCTGTGTTGATACATTAAATTTAATCCGTTCAAAATCTGATCAACGGATAAGATCCTTCCAGTCCACTTCTTACCTTTTTACCCTCCAACCAAATCACATATTACGATCAAAATGCCACTGTACCCTTTCGTTTCTCTTATTCTTCTCTCCCTGACCGAACACCCGTCACCGAAGGAGAGAGAGACGACCTAATCTTGGAACAAACCCGCGTCACGTCGTCCACAAAGTCCAGCCAGCTCGAGCTTGGGGACGTCGCGAGGACGCAGAACCGGCCATGGCTGGCAGTGGAAGGTCAGGTCGTGGCCATCATGGCCGACACGAGCCCAAAAAATTTGGCCATGGCCGACCGTGGTAGCTCAGGCTCACCACCATGGCGGCCGAAATCCAGCAAGCAAGCTAGGCATCAGGAGTTTGAGTGATCTATTCGAGGACGTGGATTAGCGATTTGAGGAGCTACGGTCGTTTCCGTTCTTGAATCGATGGATGAACTAGCCAGATGCGAAATTCAGAGATGGGGAAAGTGGGCATGTGGGTTGCTACTACTACCGTTGGCTGAAAACTCCACTATATGGAGAGCTTAGCTGATTTAAAAGATAGACGAAAATATTCATTGGTATTAACTAGTAGAGAAATTAGCCTGTTGGGCTACTGAATATTACTCCTGCTATGTTTTGCTAACCATTGCTATCCATTGTGCTGTTTTGCTAACCATTGCTATCCATTGTGCTTGAATTTTGCATTGGTGATGCAATATCAAGGAAAAAGGACTATATTATAACAAATTATGAGACGTGCGTTGCACGTACACATGTACTAGTTTTGATAAAGAGAGCTAGTAGTTTATTGCCCTTCCGAGTGCCTTTCCTTGCCACCTTTTTCAATCGGTTCTTCAAAAGAAGAAACGAAATGACATGCAAGCTAGCAAGCATGTAAGCGTGCGTGCATGAACATTGATGACGGCCCACTTGTCAAACAAACATACAGTAAGATTTTCGGTACACCAAACAAAAGTACGGAAACCGTGATCACCCAATCCCATGTTCCGGTAATCATCTTTGTCGACAAGCCCCAAGCTAAGCTGAAGATGGGTCCCATCCTTTTCAGCCTGGGAATGGTGCGGCTTGAAGTGGCCTTTTTGGTGCGGGTAGTGCTTCGGGCTTAGATGGTTTGGGCTGAAATGGTGGAAATAATTTCGTGGGCTGGAGCGGTGCGGACTTAACCGAAAAGCGGGGTGGGGCGGTGCGGTTCGGTGTGTGAAAAAAACAAAAAGATCGGGCTGAACCCGCGGGTTTGGACCCGCACCAGGCCTTCGGGGCACGTCGCGTCGCCTCCTTCCCCCGATTCCCTCTTCCGCCGCCGCCACCGCGTAGGGCTGAGCTGGTGCGGCGTAGCCTCCCGCCGCCGTCGACCTGCAAGCAGCACAGCCCAGCGCCGTCCAGGAGTACGTGCTGATGTGCGTCGGCGAGGAGGGCGGGCCGTGGAGCGGTTCGCCGTGCGCGCGGACTGTCTCGGCCGACCGGCCTTCACGGCGCCGCCCAGGAGTACGGGTACGGCCATACCGGGGCCCTCCGTCGCCAACTTCCGCCGCCTCCTCGACCGCCTTTCCGGCGACACCTGTGCTGCCCTCCCTGCCCTTCTCACGAAGGTGAGCCTCACCAAAATTCTTTTCTCTTGCTAAACTGATGTACTTTTTGGAGCCGGTTCTAGCAGTATCTTGAAAATCTATGTGATTATCCATATGATCTTGGCGAATCAATTCCCTGTTAATGATGTCAGGTTCAACGCCATTTATGCCCGAAATTTTTGTTTGGAATTTATTACATTTTTCAAAAATATTTAAAAAATAGTTTACATAAGGACCTATGACCCGAAAAACCGTGTCCGTAATTTTACCGCCTGAATATAATCCTTGAAGGGAGCTCACGTGATCGCTACATCCGTTCCGACCAAGGGAAGCAATGGAAAACAGTACACGGTGCGCCAGCACGGCGTTTGCGTAATCAATCCTTGGCTCGGGAGTGGATCAGATGAGATGAGATGAGACCAACGGAGCGAACGTCGCCGTTCGTGCGAAGAGCGTGGCGTTTTCTCGCTGCACAGACGGGCATTGGCTGGCTGACGGGTTGTTGGCCAGTCCCGCAACGGACTCCCCGCGCGAGCACCAAAATCCATCCCGACCAGGGCGCCATGAATCGATTCAACACGTAGTGGGGCATCGGTTCGTCAAACTAATCAACTTCTTTCATTCGCTTGTTTGCATGTGTACGTGGGCCCTTTGGCGAATCAATTACAGGTTGGCAATAACTCGTGTAAAAGATGCCAAAGACTGCAAGTGAATCGCGGCAAACAGAGAACAATCATCCGTAGACATTTCGGATTCGAACGAGTCGAACAGAGAACAATCATTCGTCGACATTTCGGATTCGAACATGCTGCAATTGCAATCTCCAACAGCCTCGATTTATTCCCCACGGATGGCTCTCACGACGGTAGTAGCAGAATGTTAAAATGTACTCCCTACTGTTACCTCACTGAGCTCAAACTCCGCTGATTTAATCCAAGCAGTAAGGACGACATATTCACCACGAGCATCATCATAGAAATATAACTGTGTATCGTTATTAGGATGATATACTGCTCAGTTGAGTTTATAACATCCCCACTAATTTGCATCGAGGACATGTGATAATTTGACAATCACACTAGGAAGAGAAACCAGCGGGGGGAGATTGGTGGAGACCTAGGGGAGGGATACGATGCTAGGTCAATTGTCAAAGGGATAGAAAAGTCTACGCGACTGCGACTGTGATAGTTTAGATTGTGAGTACTCAATATATACTTGCATATTGTATGTAAGGATCAAATTTTCATCTATGGGTATGAAAACACCCGGGTGCCCTACCCATATAGGTGAGGTATGAGCATAATATTTTTGTACACACTAACTGCCAAGTTGTGACTAAGTTGTGGGTAAGGTAGCTACAGTCGTGTGCCCATGAGTATAGCCAAACCCTACCCATCTTGACCTCACCTATGCGTCATTGAGTTGTCGATCCACGCCCCGCTCCCACCCCCACCACCACACTGTCGACAAGTCAAACGGATCACCACCGACCCCTATCTTCCTCCTCTACATACACTCCTTTCTCTCTACTTTTTCAGCCTCGTCGGGTTGGCGGCAAAGCCAGTAAAATAGAGGAGACAAAACTGTGATATTACGAGGCCAAAAACTCTGAATTGTTATGCACTATTAATCTACCCAATGGGTAAGGATACCCGGTCCATATTCACGGGTGTAGGTAAAGTTGTATATCCGTGAATATGGATATGGTAGAATTTTATATCGTGAATATGTTATTACTCTAGCCTGCCCACGACGTACAGTGGCAATAGACTTCGCTAACGACTTCTCCATTAGGTAGGTTTTTGTTAGCTCAAGACTTTAATTGTTGAGGGGAAACGAGTCCAATTTAAAGTTGTTGATGTTTATATTGGTCAATCATAAAATAGGAACTATGATATGGAACTCGGAATAGTTGACTCTGCTGCTTCGGACAAGCTACTCGAGGCCAAGCCAAGCGATTCCTACCTTCCACATCACATCATTATAAAAAAAAGGTACTGGAAGCATATTGCTACTTGGACATTAAGCATTTAATCTGTCCTGCACCATACGCCATTCTGGCTAGAGAGACACCTCGCACGCCACTAACTAATCTTCAACCAGAAAATTGTAGAGCAGTTAGTTTCCTCTCAAGCTTTGCCTAATGTAATTCTTATATTTAATCTTCTGTCAACATCTTTGTACAAGCCGATTAGAACGGCTACGAAGCGACAGGAATCAAAGCCTAGCAATACTACCGGTACTAGCCTGAGTTTTCAGCTGTCTGATCGACTCGATTTGGTCTGTCTGTGACAGATACTACTAGCAGTTGGTGCAATTCCCGAGAAGCTTAACGCATCTTCTTTGTATGTTGGGAATTGCACACATTGTATTACTCATGTGCAAAGCACGTATATATGATGTACAACGGTGGGCACCGACCTACACTATACAAGGAAACTAGAGGTGGGCCCAGATACACAATACGTACAACACATATACTCAACACCCCCCGCAGTCGAAGCGGCAAAGACTGGACCGGAACTTCTCAAAAGACGCCGAAGGCAAGCCCTTGGTCATGATATCGGCAAATTGTTGGGAAGTAGGAACGTGTAGAACACGAATATGGCCAAGAGCCACCTGTTCCCGAACAAAGTGGATATCTAACTCAATATGCTTGGTGCGACGATGATGAACCGGATTGGCGGAGAGGTAGACCGCGGAGACGTTGTCGCAGTAGACCACCGTAGCACGGTCAACAGGGCAAGAGAGCTCCTGAAGCAGCTGTCGTAGCCACGAACACTCGGCGACGACGTTGGCCACAGCGCGATACTCGGCCTCAGCACTAGAGCGAGATACCGTAGGCTGCCGCTTGGACGACCACGAGATGAGCGAGGGTCCAAGAAAGACACAGTAGCCCGAGGTGGAACGACGAGTGTCAGGACAGCCCGCCCAGTCGGTATCGGAGTAGGCAGTGAGGACGGTGTCGGTGGAGGCGTGAAGCGTGATGCCGAGGTCCATAGTGCCACAAACATAGCGAAGAATCCGCTTGACAGCAGCCCAATGAACGTCCCGAGGAGCATGCATGTGAAGACACACCTGCTGGACGGCATACTGGATCTCCGGTCTAGTCAGAGTGAGGTACTGAAGAGCGCCAACAATAGACCGATAGGATGCAGCATCTGAAGCAGGGGAACCAGCCGTGGCAGAGAGCTTGGCCTTCGTATCAACAGGCGTAGCGGCGGGCTTGCAGTTAAGCATGCCAGCACGATCCAGGAGCTCATGAGCATACTTCCGCTGATGAAGGAAGAAGCCATCCGGACGGCGCACCACCTCAACACCAAGGAAGTAGTGCAAAGGGCCCAAGTCCTTGATGGAGAACTCAGCACGAAGACGAGCAGTGAGCTGGCTGAGAAGAGCAGCTGTACATGCCGTCAGGATGATGTCGTCGACATAAAGCAGCAAGTAGGCCGTGTCGGAGCCCTGGTGATAGACGAAGAGCGATGCGTCCGAGCGGGTAGAGCGAAATCCAAGCTGGTGCAGAAACGCAGCGATGCGCTGGTACCAAACGCGAGGAGCCTGCTTGAGTCCGTACAAGGACCGCGAAAGCAGGCAGACATGGTCAGGCTGTGCTGGATCGACGAACCCCGTGGGCTGCTGGCAGAAGACCTGCTCCTCGAGGTGACCGTGAAGGAAGGCGTTGGAGACGTCCATCTGGTGCACCGGCCAGGCACGGGAAACCGCAAGGTGGAGAACCGTGCGAATCGTCCCGGGCTTGACAACCGGAGCAAAAGTGTCGGTGAAGTCGACGCCAGCTCGCTGCCGAAAACCACGAACAACCCAGCGCGCTTTGTAGCGGTCAAGGGTACCATCAGGACGGAGCTTGTGTTTGAAGACCCACTTCCCGGTAATCACATTAGCGTGCCGGGGACGGGGAACAAGCTGCCACGTCCGATTGCGCAGCAAGGCATCAAACTCCTCTTGCATCGCAGCCATCCAGAGCGGGTCACGAAGAGCGGCTCGAACGGAGGATGGCAACGACGACAGCGTAGAGGTGGATGCCGCGTGGACGTACTCGTCGGAAGCATAGCGCGAGCTCAGGCGAAAGACGCCTGTACGGGCGCGAGTGACCGGACCGACCGCGGGTGGTGCGACCGCATGCTCCGGGGAAGAGGGCGCCAAGGGCGCCGGGGCCGTGGGCGTCGTGGCCATAGGCATAGGAGCCGCGGGTACCGTTGGCGCAGGTGCCGCGGGCGCCAGGGCCGCGGTCGGAGAGGGCGCCAGGGCCGCGGTCGTCGGGGGCGCCGCGTCGAAGGGCGTCTCGAAGCCAGGGGCGGCGCGCGAGCGCCCTGGAGGAGGCATCGAGACTCCCACATCATCGGTGGTGGGAGGAACTGTCGGGTGTACCTGCTGAAACGGAAACACATGCTCATCAAAGTAAACGTGCCGGGAGGTGAAGACACGGTGGGAGATCGGATCATAGCACCGATAGCCCTTGGAGTTAGAAGGGTAGCCGAGGAAAATGCAGGCGACAGAACGTGGTGCAAGTTTGTGAGGAGCAGTGTCGGCGGTGCTAGGGTAACAAAGGCATCCAAAAATACGCAAACCATCATAAGACGGTGGCGTACCAAATAGGAGGTGATGAGGTGCGTAATTCCACCGCGGGCGGCAGGGTCGGAGGTTAAGGAGAAGTGATGCAGTGGCAAGGGAATCCGGCCAGAAACGAGGAGGCACATTTGCATGAAACAGGAGCGCGGGCGCCAAGGGCGCCGGGGCCGCGGGCGTCGTGGCCGTAGGCGCAGGAGCCGCGGGTACCATTGGCGCAGGGGAAGAGGGCGCCAAGGGCGCCGGGGCCGCGGGCATCGTGGCCGTAGGCGCAGGAGCCGCGGGTACCGTTGGCGCAGGTGCCGCGGGCGCCAGGGCCGCGGTCGTCGGGGGCGCCGCGTCGAAGGGCGTCTCGAAGCCAGGGGCGGGCCAGGGGCGGCGCGCGAGCGCCTTGGAGGAGGCGTCGAGACTCCCACATCATCGGTGGCGGGAGGAACAGTCGGGTGTACCTGCTGAAACGGTAACACATGCTCATCAAAGTAAACGTGCCGGGAGGTGAAGACACGGTGGGAGATGGGATCATAGCACCGATAGCCCTTGGAGTTAGAAGGGTAGCCGAGGAAAATGCAGGCGACAGAACGTGGTGCAAGTTTGTGAGGAGCAGTGTCGGCGGTGCTAGGGTAACAAAGGCACCCAAAAATACGCAAACCATCATAAGACGGTGGCGTACCAAATAGGAGGTGATGAGGTGCGTAATTCCACCGCGGGCGGCAGGGTCGGAGGTTAAGGAGAAGTGATGAAGTGGCAAGGGCATCCGGCCAGAAACGAGGAGGCACATTAGCATGAAACAGGAGTGTGCGTACGCAGTCATTCAGAGTGCGAAGAACACGTTCGGCTCGACCGTTCTGCTGTGAAGTATACGGGCATGTGAGACGAAAAACTGTGCCATGGTGCGACAAAAATGTACGGAAAGCAAGGCTGTCGAACTCTTTTCCATTGTCAGTCTGAAGAGCGAGAATGGGACGCCCAAACTACGTACGGACATAGGAGTAAAAGGCCGTCAGAGTGGAGAGAACATCCAATTTTCGTCGCAAAGGAAAGGTCCACACATAGTGAGAATAATCATCAAGTATAACCAGATAATATAAGTAGCCCGAATTACTAGAAACAGGAGAGGTCCACACATCGCTATGAATCAACTGGAGAGGAAAAGAAGCAACGGTGGTGGAGTTATTAAACGGGAGACGAACATGTTTGCCGACACGACAGGCATGACAAGTGTGATCCTCTATCTTATTACAAATGAAACTGAAACTCCTAAGAATATGACGAAGGGTGACGGGGTTGGGATGACCCAGACGAGCGTGCCAGAGATCGACGCCAGCGGAGAGAGCGACCGGTGCGGTGGTGGCGGAGGGAGGCGAATGCACCGGATAGAGCTCGTCGGAGCTGTCACATCGGTGCAGTACCATCCTGGTTCGAGCGTCCTTGACACAAAAACCAAAACCGTCAAATTCAACAGTTACAGGATTTTCACGAGTGAAAGAACGAACGGAAATAAGGTTCTTAATAAGATGAGGAGAGACAAGTATGTTAGACAAAGATAAAGGCGTGGAATTAGAAGGAAAAGAAGTGTGCCCGACGTGTGTTATGGGAAGGGTGGAACCGTCGCCGACAATAATGCGGCGGTCGGTGGTGACGGGAGTGAAGGAGGTGAGATTACCAGGATGAGCGAACATGCGAGCCGTGGCCCCGGTGTCCATGTACCAATCGCCGCCTCCAGTGTAGTTGTTCGGCGTAGGGGCGGTGTGCAGCGCGGCGAGGAGCGCCGAATCCCAAGGCGCCGGTGGCAGCGCCGGTGGCGGAGATGCCATCGGAAAGCCGTAGCCACCACCCGACTGTGGCGGCGGGTACCCTCCATAGGGTTGCGGAGCCTGCGGAGTCGCATAGTACGCCTGATGCGCCGGCGGACGCGGTATGGGAAGGGTCGGCGTAGGGGCCCGTGGGACCGGCAAGGTGTACGCATGAACGACACCGGTCCATGGATTATACCAGGCGGCCCACGGAGGGGGCACCTGAAGCTGCTGCTGCTGAGGAGGCACGCCCGCGGCCTGCGGCTGCTGCTGGCCGCCTCGCCGGCCGCCGCGCCGGCCGCCACGGCGCTGCCCGGTGGGTGGCGCAGGAGGGGCGGGAGGTCCGTACGGAGTAGGCAGCAGTGGCGGCTGCTGTTGCTGTGGCGGGTACGGCGTCGGAGGGCGCGGCTGAGGTGCCGCGGCCGGGGCAGCGGGTGGCCCGCCACGGGTGGTGCCGGCGGCGAGGGCAGTGTGGATGGCCCGCGCCTTCACCTGCTTCATCCGCCTCTCCTCCAGCCGGAGGTATGCGACGAACTTGGCGAAGGAGGGGTCGGGGATGAGGGAGAGGTTCGCCGCGGCGTTGCCGAAGTCCTCGTTGAGCCTGGCGGTGAGCGTGCTGAGGAGAAGGTCATCATCGATCTTCGTGCCAATGTCGCGGAGCTCGTCAGCAAGAGTCTTGAGGCGGCGACAGTAGTCGTCGACGGAGGAGTTGTCCTGGTGGCACCCAAAAAACTCCTGCTGCAAAAAGACACGACGTTGAAGGCGATTGTCGGTGAAGAGCCCGTTCAGCTTGGTCCACACGGCGTGGGCGTCATCGCCGTCTTGCACAACCGTCTGGAACAGGTCCGGCGAGATGGTGAGGAAGAACCACCGGACGATCGTGGTGTCGATGGTGGACCAGTCATGGAAGGCGGGGACGAGGCTGGAGTCGACGGAGCCGTCCACATGATCGACGAGGTGGTACTCCCGAAGCACGAGGGAGAAGTACGTCTTCCACGCGTAGTAGGAGGCGTCCGTCTGGGAGAGACGAACCGGAACCCACTCGTAGATGTTGAGGTTGCGGATGTGGTTGACGTCGGGAGGGTTGGCGTCGGCGAACGGGTTGGAGTTGCCGGAGGAGGACGAGGTGACGGACGACATGACGGCAAGAGGAAGCGGTGGCGGCTGTGAGAGGGGCAGCGACGGCGGCTTCGGGTGGAGGGAGGGAGTCGCGGTGGCGGGAGAGCGGCGGCGAGGAGGAGTAGAGCGGCGGTGGCGGCGCAGCCAGAGGGGCGCAGCGGCGGCGGCGGCTGGAGCGGAAGCTAGGGTTGAAACCTAAAATCTGATACCATGTATGTTGGGAATTGCACACATTGTATTACTCATGTGCAAAGCACGTATATATGATGTACAACGGTGGGCACCGACCTAAACTATACAAGAAAACTAGAGGTGGGCCCAGATACACAATACGTACAACACATATACTCAACATTCTTGTCCAGCGCCAATCACAGGCCTTGGGTTGGATCTTGCTCTTGTATTTTTTTCACCGCATTCTGTGGGCAGAGGTCTCCACTGGTACCTTTTTTTGCTCTTAAATAACAACCGCAAGTTGGACGATTCCAAAACGAGATACCGTGAATCTGGCAGATTTGTTGTTTCAACCTGGCACAAAACAGATTAAGTAACTCCACGAGCCTCATAGGGAAGGGAATAAAGGTTACGATTGATTTCTTGAGGACTCTTTTTTTTTTCGTTTACGTTTAGAGTGAAGTCTGATTACGTTTAAGCGATATTTCCCCTCTATTGTAGTACAGGCAAAACTAACTAATGGGACCTGGCTGTCATAGAGCGGCAATATGGGCTACACTTAGCAACCTTTATCATGTCCATTACATTTTCACTTACACAAGCTAAAATCTCGTGGCGATGAACGTCTTTCCATTTGTCGCATAACAAAAATAACAACTCCTCACGAGAAAGATGTAAAAGGAGACTAGCGAGTTCGAGAGACTTTCAAATCCTAGTGCCCGGTTCGAGACATGAACTATTGAGAGAGAATTATGAGCATATTTACCATCTCGAAACACAAAACATCGACGGAGGTTTGGAAAGAGATGAGCCCATTCAAAACTCAAAAGAAATACAAGAAGCCTACTAATTTGGACCCATTTCATCAACGAATTTGAGAATTTCATTGCTCCATTGTTGATCCAAGTGAAAAGCGCCCTTTTCCGAAAGTTGTTATTCGAAATGGGAAGTCAGTAAATACCACTCGAAATGCTTGCCATGACCATAGAGATGAAATATTTTCCTTTTGACGGGGAACAAGTAGGGAAAAGTTAAAAGTACCATTTGTGGATGTATTTCAATTCTAGGTCAGATCCACACATTTGTCCGAGTACATGTAACATTGGTCTGTTGTGGTTGGCTATTGTGTGTTCAGGGGTGGGTTCGCCCCCTACTGGTTCCCGGTATCCGCCCCTTTGTGTGTTAAATAGTCGCTCATCAATGCACACTTATTATATTCATTACTCCCTCCATTCCGGTTTATAGGATGCATTTGGCAAATCTCTAGGACCTAGGTGAATGGGGATTGGTCATGCAAAATCTATCTCCCAAATATTTCACCCAATTAACACTCTCATATTTAATGCCAAAATTAATTAGGGAAAGGCCAAACCCAATCGATTTTCATATTGTTCTTGGGAAAGGACAAAATCCAACATTAACTGCTCTTAGTTAATGTTAATTGTTGCTTATTCTTGGAAAAACCTGATTTTGGAATTGCATCTTATAAACCGGAATAGAGGGAGTACATTTTTATTGCTGAGGATACCTTTTTTGAAATCACGAACATTCCAGACTCATTACCAATGTCCATAATTTCTCACTTTATTATTGATTCAACGGGAAAGCCGCATTTATCTCAAGGTCGTTATTACAGAATTGGAAGTTTATAAATAACGGTGGGAGAATTTTCTTGGCCGTGGAGGTGAAGCGTTTTCCTTTTGACGGTAAGGGGAAGACGAGAATTTAAATGTCCGCTCTCTCTCGATGCCAACTCTACCAGATTAGGTACACACATTTCCCCAGAAGTAGTAGTAACTTTGCTCTCGTGTATCTGGCTATGGTACATGTCGGATAGTCGCTTGGCAACGAGCACCTATATCATGTCCCTTACACTTTTAACGCTACAAGCTAAATTCGCTAACCGTGGCGGCAAACCTCATTCCATTATCGCGTAGCGAGTGTGAGACACCTTTCGAAAACCTAGCGCCCACAATATCGATAATTATCAACATATCTAGCGATTTTGAAAACCTAGTGCTTTCGACAACTCCTCTAAAGATATAATTATCAACATATCTACCGATGTCGAATTTTCGAGTATATTTGGAAGAGAAGGGCCTACAAATATATCAAACCACAAAGAAATACACGAATAAGCCTACTAATTTGAATCCAACTCATCCCAAAATTGAATAATTGATCATGACACTCACCATGGCGTGGCGTGACGAGAAGCGGAGTCCGCCGCCGTGGCCGTTACTGCAGCAGCCATTTTTTTCTTCCTCAGAAAAGAAAAACAAATCTTGCGATATTCCTGGCGGCGGGGCCCACGACCCTTCCTCCTTTCCCCACTTATATTCCCCTCCCACCCCCAAATCCCATTAAAATCTCCACCAAAAACCCACGCAAAATCGACGACCGATTTCCCCCAACCCGGGATCCCCTTCCATCTCCCCCATGGACTCGGTGCCGCCGGCCGGCGGCGGCGGCGGCTTAGGAGGAGGTGGCGGCGGCGGCCCTGGCCCCGGCTACCCGGAGTCAACGGACTCCTCCCCGCGCAGCCGCGGCGGGGACTCGTGGGACGAGCCCTTCCCGTCCTCCGCGGCGGCGGCGGCGGCGGGTGGGGGTGGCCGCCTCCGCCTCATGTGCAGCTTCGGGGGCCGCATCGTGCCGCGCCCGACCGACAAGTCGCTCTGCTACCTGGGCGGGGAGACCCGGATCGTGGCCGTGGACCGCAACGCCACCCTCGCCGACGTCCACGCGCGGCTCTCCCGCTCCCTGCTCGCCGGCCAGCCCTTCACGCTCAAGTACCAGCTCCCCAACGAGGACCTCGACTCGCTCATCTCCGTCTCCACCGACGAGGACCTCGACAACCTCGTCGACGAGTACGACCGCGTCGCCGCCGCATCGTCAGGTGGTGGGTCCATGTCCTCGCGCACCTCCCGGATCCGCCTCTTCCTCTTCCCGGCCAAGCCCGAGTCCTCCTCCTCCCTCGGCTCCCTCCTCGACGACTCCTCCAAGTCCGAGACCTGGTTCGTCGACGCCCTCAACAACGCCATCTCCACCGGATCCTTCGACGGCATCCCGCGCGGGATCTCCACCGACTCCGCCTCCGTCAACTGCCTCCTTGGTCTCGAGGACGATTCGTCGCAGCACTCCCGCAGCGGGGTGCCAAGCTCTGCTCCGGCCGATGACCAGCGCGCCAACCAGCAGAAGCTTGCAGCCGCAGCCGCGGCCGCCGGGAGGCAGCACCAGCACGACGCGCAGTCCGTGCCCGACTCGCCCATGCTGGATAAGAACTCATCCTTCGGCTCGACTTCGTCGGCGCCGTCGCTGTCGAATCTGCCGCCGATACGGGTGAGGCCGGAGGTTATTATGCAGCCCGATAACCGGGTAGCTCCACAACCAGTCTCGGTAGAGGATCACTTCGCCCAGATGGGGATCTCGGAGCAGCCTCCGCCTATGGTGGGATATATGCAACAACCGCTGCAACAAGCACCGATCCCTGCCATGGGGATGCCAGTGGCCGGCATGTCTCCACCAGAGGCGCCTAGCCGAGTGTTCTCCGATGATGAGAGGTCCGATCATGGCGGTGGAGTTCGGATGACACAGCCACCAAAGCAGGAGGTTCCACCTACTGCCGACCCCAACAACAGGTACCACTTTGTGCTTCATTCTCATCAGTAACTATATTTTTGATTAGGCTGCTGATTAGAAGAAGATCAAAGACTTATGTGTTCGATAAAAATTTCCAGGGCCATGTACTACAATGATAGGTCACCTCGTAGCGAAACTGATGCGGCCAGCTATCGCGCTCCAGCGCCAGCTTCAGATGCTGCTGCAGCCGGGGCGCAGCCTCCGCCTGGATATGTCTATGCACAGATGCAGCCACAGCAGCAATTGCACCAGCAACCACAGCAGCAATTACACCAGCAGCCACATCAACAATTACAGCAGCAGCCGCCACAGCAAATACAGCAGCAGCCGCCACAGCCGCCAATACAGCAACCACCACAACAGCAATTGCAGCAGCAGCCTCCGCCGCAGCAACAACATCAGCCAGCTCCGCAGCAATATGTCACGGCGGGGAATCAGCACTTCATTCACAACCCAGCCACGGGAACGTTCATTCCGATCCAATCTTATTACCACCAGCCTGTTCCCCAGGCAGCGCCGCAGCAACAGCAGGCTCCTGCGTTCGACCCGAATACCGGCATGTACTACATCCCTATGCGTCCGAATGCACCTCAGCAGTATAGCATGCCTCCTGGTGCTGCTGCCCCTATGCCTGCTCCGACGCTTGTTGAGAGCGCGCCGAAGCCTACTACCGTGCCGATCCCTCAGCAATATATGAAGCCTGAATTGCAGCAACAACCTGGTCTGTACCGAACTGCTGCGCCCGCTGCCCCTCTTCCAGGGTCTAATACTGCCCCTGGATACGCTGGAATGGGCTACCACCAAGTAATTCAACCCACCATCACCCGCGCAGCAGCCGACCATGGCGGGGAACTATGGGTATGAATATGCTGATCCCCGCGCACAGGTCTTCTACTCCCAGGCAGGAGCACCACCACCTGCATCATTGCCACCTCAGTATCAGCCCATGGGATCACCTGATGCCGGCCAGGCTGATTTGAATCAGAACCGTGGCTCATAGCCAAAGGAATGGTGAATCCTGGCATGCTGCTTGCTTATCCTAGAGGTAATCCTGCTGTTACTTATCATTATTGTTTATTCTGGCAAGCAGTGGATGGTGTAATTGTGCTGCTGTGCATTGGGATCACATCAATCATGCATCTGGGTCTGTGATTGGAGGGGATCAAAATAAGATCAAAATTGTATGTTGGTTCTTGTGCTGTTGACACTGAGAGGGAGTGTTTCTGATCGAGAGCCCAATTTGCCGACGTTGGAGTAAGTGGGGGGGTGGAAGACCGTGAAGTGTTGGATTACAGTTCCAATTGCTTGTCTTATTTTTGAATAAATATATAGTAGTGTCCAAAAAGCTCAGTAAAAATCCGGAACCGAGAACTCATCATTTGTGTAGCCCAATGTATATTTAAACTCATGGAAGGTACTGAGGTTTATGTCCCAGATATGTGTTTATTAGCTTGCTTGTACAAACTTCATTCGAGTTAAATATGATACACTCTCTGTCCCTTATTTGTACTATCGATATTGACGTTGATACGCATCTTCTGGTTTTAATACATTGACTTGAAGCCTTATCTGTGGTTCCTTTTGCTTGAAGCATTCAACTACATTTTGGCAATTGTACATATTCTACTAGTAGTTGTAGTCCTGCATAACTGGGTTAGCATAAGATTGTGTTAGGTAGTGTTCCCATCCCGGCTCTTGCTGCTGGATCTACACGGTGGTTGAACTAGATTCTTTCTCTGTGTTCATCCAAGGAGATTATGTATTGTAGAACTAGAGAGTGTGATGGACCTCCAACTACTAATTCAACCGGGCATGTTACTAGCAATCTAGCAGGGTAGTTAGAACTTCCCTTTCTAGTCATTCAACCTGGCGCATGTTCCCAGCAGAGTTAGAATTTACAACAGCTTCTCTTTGTAGTGAGCTTCACATCCACATACATCTATCTAGGCACACAACACACTGTTGTGCGAACTGGGAAACCCCATCAAATTGTTCCGGATAGTTTAACCTGCAAGTTGCCTTTCTTTGTTCCCCTGGAGAAAGTTCGTAGCGACTCGTTTTCCTAGGCACTCGAGTAGGCGGTGCTGACGACGCGATCTGCCCCTGGGATCTTATTCTCCGGTGGTGGCGTGATCCGAGGGGCCGCTTTAGGATCTCCTGGAGATTGCCGATACTCCGATTGCTTCGTCTCAAGGGGCAAAACCTAATTCCTTCTGGAGTCACGCCATGGTACTGCTGGATGTGATGATGATCACGATCATCCATCTCGTTTCCTTGCCTTGAGGGCATGCCTGGTGAAGCTGTTCAACTGTCAGCAGCAGCACCCTGGCCACGCACAAGCTTTCATGTGGACAGCATGTCTGTTCTCTAGTCTAGTGTGGATTAACAAACAGTTTGGCGCAACAGCATGATACATACACAGTACCAGCTGTGGTGCGCCGCTTTACGGCTGGCTGGCTGGCTATCAGTGGAGTGTAGTTGTAGTATTGAAATGGTTCTGAGGAGAGGCTGTCAAGTGTCAAAGCACACATTCTTTACCCACTAATCCCCCTCAACTTGCATTAACTTTTTCCATACCTGCCCTTGTGTGTGTTGGGATCATCAATAATTTGGTGGCGTGGCGTGGTCGCTTTGCAACCAAATTGTTTTTTTTTACCCTGGCCGTCGGAAACGGGCATCAGGGGTCCAAGTGGGAGACTGCCAGGTAGGTGTTGGATCCGGAGAGTGAAATGAAAGCTGGGGCCTGCACTGCACGGGGAGGTAGGGGTCGAGGCTGAGTCAGCCGGTCTCGGGATCCGCGCGTGCTTGGGTGGCCACGGCGCCATTGGTGGCGGTGGCAGAGGGAGCACGAGCCCGGCCTGAGCTGGTGGTACACGATCCAAGCTGGATCGATGGATGCATACCCAAGCCAAGTGGGTGGCTCTGTGCGGTGGCACGTGGGGGCTGGCCGTGGCCGGTCCGGTCGGCGAGGTCCCAGGTATTACGAGCAGCTGAGAGACTTCCTTCCCATCAGGGGCGGCGTGGATTCTCTGCTCCGCTGCCGCAGGAAGGAAGCGTCGTGCGTGGGCCGCGTCACCCACCGGATAGCAGCAGCACACGCATCGGCCCACGGGTTTCCTTCCTCGATTTTTTTTTAAAAATAACTAGTAACGTTGCACGTGCAACGGCATAATTTTAGTTTATTTTGTACTAAATACCTCGTCTAAATAGTCAACCAAACAATTTTAAGAAACTGTAAACCAAATTACCTAAAAAGAACAAATTGACACAATGAATCTAACAAATGTAGAGTAATTTTCCATGTAAAAAGAATAAGAAAATGTATTATACACATGATGTACATTACGGATGTTGTTGCTGGTGATGTTGCCTACCGTGGCACTGAGGTCTGCCTCAGCCGTCCCACGGTCCGTGCATTCATGGAGCCCATGCATCTGCACAGCCTCCGCTGCTCCGGCACTGTCGTCCTGCCGCCCCAGTCCGTAGTAGATCGCAGAAGGTGCAGAATAGAGCCGGGCATGACAAGGCGAGCCGAGGGCGCAGCGTATCCGTGTAACAGGGCATTATCAAAAATTATCGACTGACTGTGTGCATTACAATCTTATAAAAGACAGACTGGAGAACAAGTAGATCGGTTGCTCACTCACATCCATGTAGACAATTTGCAGGGTCTTCTCCTACATGGCGCCGAGATCCATCGCCGTGAAGGTGTTGGGCAGCGTCATGCGTTATGCTATCCATCAGACGTTACGACGCCTCCCATTAACCCTACGGCGGTGGGAGGGCAACGCGTGCCTGGGGCGGCTCGCTGGCACCTTATTGTTGCTGTACATGGAGGAGCGCGGCCAGAGAACGGCGTGCGCGCAGCGTCGCCGACCGGCGGCGGCGACGTCCTTGTTGCTGGCGGCGTGCGCGCGGCGTGGCCGGCGGCGACGTCGTCCTTGTTGTTGTCGGCGTCGGGCATTGTCGTTGTGCAGCTGATCAAAACGCATACGCCCAAGCTGCTGATTAAAACACATAAAGGACTACTACAGTGCCCGACGCGCGGCTGTCCTCGCGAGACGCCACGGACAGCGCGTACGCAAGATCGGCCGTGGACCGGTACAACTGAAAAAAGGAAAACGAAACAGTGGCACGGTGGCAATTTGGTTGTATTATGTGGTTTGGTGGGAGGGCGAAACGGTCCAAAACGGATAATGTTGAGTTGTCAAACATTGCAACGATCTGAGCCGTTTGATCGGATATTGAACAGTTCAGATTTAAAGTATCTCCACAAGTTAAGTTTGCTCTTTTAATAGTACTATAGATATTTTTCTAAAACTTTATTCGGAAACTAGCACGCGTTTTGAAACAATTTGAAAAATAGCGCGGCGTCGGCATGGCCCGTGCCGAAAGTGACGGCTTTTGACACAGCCCGTGCCGAAACGGCACCTGCTGATCTGCATGTTTCATTGCTATTTCGCGTAACTCTTTCGGCACGGAAACAACTACAATTCATCCTATTTGCTAGCCTCTTGTCTCATACCTAGTAGTACATAGATAGAAGTCTCATATATAGTAGTACATAGATAAATATGTCTCATACATAGATAGAAATATGTTTCATAGATAGTAGTATCACTCATCTCGATGAGGACGTGTCCGCGGCTGTCTACGTGGTCGACGCCCGGAAAGTGACAAGCGTGACGGAGCGTGGTGGTCACGCATCCCTCGGCCTTGCAACGGCTCCTCCTCCTGTGTCTGGGTCTACTGTGTCTGGGTCTCCTGTGTCGGGGGCGGCGGTGTAGTCTGGTACATCAGGTCGTCGTGAAGCTCAGTTTGTGGAGAGTTGTCACCCGCACCTGTACTGATGTTACGTCAGTAGTCTGTCTTGGTGAACATGAAAAATAAATGCGAGTATTATAAACTACTTACCGATGTGGACGGGAATCTGAGTCATCGGCATAGCAGACGGGTTCCACACGGGATGTGGAGGTGGATGTATCCCGTAACCATGCGACATCGCGATCTGGTAACCAGGCGGCATACCATACCCGTACGAAGGCGGCATACCATACCTGTACATAGGTGGCGGCTGCGACGTCGAACTGCCAGGCTGGGTAGGATCTGGCTGCTCGTACAGAAGTGGCTGGGATGGACCGGACTGGGAAGGATCTGGCTGCTGCGACGAACTAACATGCTCGTATGTAGGTCATGGGCGAGGACTCTGTACTATTGTATGATGTGGTCGGGGGTCATGTCGACCTGTAGAGTGATGGGAGGGTGTTACCTGTGCATCCTGAATAAGTGGAGTTTGGCGCGCGGGGCGCGGGGGACACAGTGCTGGGTCGTGGGGCGCAACGTCTGCACCGCCGGCACAAGTAAGAACAGAGTACACATGTCGTAGCTTCAATCTAGCACCTAAAAAATCTAGAGATTAGGGTTTACCCTTGACGCGTGCGTAGCTCCCGCTGTCCGGCTTCAATCTAGCACCACCACCGCTGCACCACGCCTCTAGCTTCCCCAACACCGGCACACACCATCACTATGCACCATTGTTGACCACCATTGCTCCCCCTCCACACCCCCAAACGCCTCCACAAAGTGCTATCCCATCAATAGATCGGGGATGCCCCAACCCTTCTCTTCTCTATTTCTTGAATCTGTGGGCTTTTAGGAATTTTTTGGGGCAACAATCGGTGGTCTTTTCGATGGAAAACGGAAGAACAGAGGAGAGGCAGCAGCTCGAGCGAGAGAAGGAAGAAGAAGAAGGCCGAGCCGGGCGCGTCGAGTTTATTTGCCAGGTTTCGGCACGGGCGCTGCCGAAACGCCCCTTTCGGCACGGGCGCTGCCAAAAGACGTGGACCACGCCTGCCGCTGCGCCTAGCGACATGCAGGTTTCGGCACGGGCCGTGACGACAACGCGCTATAAGTCAAAATCTTCCGAACAGCGTGCTAGTGTCCGAATATAGTTTACAAAAAATATTATTTTAAAATAAATTTCTTCCTTCCTCCCACCGCCACCGCACAGGCCATCATGCGGCACCGGAACCAGAGACGAAAGACCGCTCCACCTCCACTCACCCCCTACCTTGCTGACATGCTCGCCTTTGTTTGCCCCCTTCGAGAGCTGGCTGGACCAGCGAGCCCAACCAGCACATGCTCCCCCGCCGGCCGGCCGCAAAACAATGTGCCCGGTCTCGATACCGCCGGCACGGCACCGGCCAGCACATAACGATCGATAGTCCCGTCCATTCATGGGTCATTGTGCTGCTATCGTGGTTCCATTTGGAAACATACGCTGTTACTTTGCTCCCTTCCAGGAGCCATATTCTCGCTAGCCAATTATTTGTTTCTGTTTTTTGCTTGGTGGCACAGGATCGAACTCGGACTTTTGCTCCTCGCCGGCCGTCGCCGTCGTCGGCCGAGACATCATCACCAGTTACTACGCATGTTCGCTGCGTGTTGCTGTCTAGTTGACTGAGAACGGCTCCGTCGACGTACGGGATGGGCGCTTTGGGTTAAGACGTACGTACAAGTCCTGCTTCACTGCTCGCGCTGGCACCATGCATGCTTTGTATAGGAACTTCGTTTCACCAAGGTGCATGTCCACTTCCCGATATTAATATATTCGCTTTATCGAAAAATTGTCGATCGGACCGTATGAGCTTCTACGTATGTATGCACTTGTCCGGTACATGAACACTCGATCGATGGCAGTATCCTTGTCACCATGGTTTCTTTTGCATTATCTTTTCAGGCATGACGGAGATGGTTAATTGTTAAGAGGAAACAAGTTAGAGACAACAACTGAGAGGTAGGTCACGCACGAGGCGTCCAAATCCAATCTTATCTTTCCGGCCGAGATTATCTTCGATCCAGAGAAACCTGTTGATTGCCTAGGAAAGCTATATTAAGTCAGTAGCCTAATACATGTTTTGATATTCGACTCTCATCACCGGGCCATACAAAGCTCCAACCCCAAACTAAACATTTTCCTTCACCGCGACATGACGGACGGTCAGTTTCAGGCCAACACAACACCCAATGTTCCAATACTTCCTGCATTTTCAGCTGGAAAAACGATACAAGGTATTGAGAAGAGCCTCTCATAAAACATAACAAGACCAAGCTAAAACAACTAAAGGGTACACTACGCCGAGAACCAAACCCTTGCGCCAAAAGCCACCCCACCAAAAGGGGGCAAGTTCGAAGCAAAAACGAAGGAATCCAACAATTCGAACCGAGTTTGACAATGAAGAGGAATGCAGGAGACGAAAGACAGCGCCTCAGGAAGACGTCGAGCACGAAGGAGAGGACGCCGTGCATCACAGCGTCGTGCGGAGGTCGACGGCCATGGCCACGGTCCGGCAGACTAATAGCCCTAGTGTGATAGCAAAGCAAAGCAAAGCTACGTTCTGCATAATGGACCTCTCGTGTGGGCAAAAGCGTTAACCAAACACTGCACGAAGCTGTCTGATTGTCAAACAGATGGATCAGTCGATGTGTCGCCCTGTCAGTGCTGTCGATCATCTCCGCTTCTTTTACATTGTTATCTTTTTCAGCCATGACGGAGGTGGTTAACTATGCAAAGATAGACAGCGACTGTGAGATGTAGACCACGCGAGAGGAAGGAGGCGTCCAATCCAATCTTTCAAAATGAGATCATCTTGGTCCACGAGAGGCAACGACACAACTTGCTTGATCCGACAAAATCACACGAGACACTGTTGGTTACCTCAGCTTCAGGGAATATAATCTCTATCCGATTGCCGTATGGCGAGGTGCGTGTCGCTGTCAGGCCCCATTAATGGTGGAGCCCCGGCCGGCGGTGTGTTCTTTTTTCCAGGGCATTCGATCGACTGAAAAGAAGACCAAGACGATGATGCAAAGAAGAGATCGCACACACACACCACCCGACGTAAAGTGCACGCCTCGGAAAATTTACCAAATCACTTCGCATTGCATGCATGGCATGATTACATTTGCCACATCGTATCTCCTTTCGAGTTCAGGTCTTATTCTGGACCTACATGTATGTATGTATGTATGTATGTATGTATGTATGTATGTATGTACAGTGCATGTGCGGCTCGAGCTCTTGCACAGTACAGCTTGATAGTGTAGTTTCTCACAAGGTTCTCTTGGTTCAGCTATCCCTGCATGTCGGTCGCCGTCATCGCGCCTTTGCCCCTGGGGATCTTCCTGAGCACGCCGGAGTCCAACCGCTTGACATGGCTGCGGAAGTCGTGCGCGCCCCTCGCCACCAGGTGGTCAACCTCGTCCTCGTACCGCTCGTACAGCGCCGGCACCGTCATCACGCACACCACCACTGCCAAAAACACCACAGAGCCATCTCTCCCAAGTTATTCCTGCTATTCTGAAGAGCAAACGATCTCTGAAACTTTAGCTACTGAAAGTGTTGGTAGTTGCTTACCGAGGTAGAGGAGGGTGAGGGAGCTGAAGCAGCTCGCGATCACCGACCCGACGTATAGGGACACCGCCGTCTGCAGTAGCATGTGTATTTGACACAGATCAGATCAGCCAGCCATGTCATATGTATCATGTACTACTCCATGTGTTAATAGATGATAATTTTTGTGTCTGAATGAAGCGAGTGAGCTGATTACCAGGATGAACATCTTGACGTCGTGTCCGCAAGCGATCTCGTAGAGCTTGTGCACGAACCAGTTGAGCCTCCTGTGCAGGCCCAGGATCACCTGCCTCGTGCTCCTCTCAGACAGCAACGTCTCCGGGATCCTTGGAACCGGCCTGCATGCAGGGTTGCAGTTGGCATCACCAAAAGATAGAAATTTTTCCAGCAGTTTGTCGTGGCTCAGGATTCAGAATGATATTGAAAACTATATGTGCATGATTAGTGGGCTGATTTGAGGTTTATTGGGCCTGATTAGTTAGTTATCTGATCATCCTTGTATTGTTCTGAGACTCCAAGGTCTTATCAGAACAGTAAGAAGACTGAAGAAGCGGGTGTGCAGTACATACAGCTTCAGGAACGTGGAGGCGTTGGTCCAAATGAAGAAGGTGAGCATGGCGATCATGGACGCGTAGCACACCAGCGTCAGGAAGTGGTACTCCGCCACCTCGAACAGACCCCACGCAGCCGTCGCCACGGCGAGGATCGACGCCGACACCTCCTTCCGCCTCCACAGGATGATGTCCGCCGCTGCAATGCACATACATGAACGAATTCAGAAAACTTGAACTCCGAGGTTGCATTTCACATTGATTGGAAGGAGCACGTTAGATTCAGTAAATCCATGATCGATCTAGATTACCTTTGCGTCCACCTAGCGTGGCATGGAGAGGCCTCTCCCTGCCGAACGGCCTCGGCGCCCTGTGCCCGTGCGATCCGCCCATTACCATCTTGGTGTTTGTTTGAGGTTTTTCGATGCAGCTTGCTGTTGAGGTTGTTTGTTCTTGTAAATTACCAGCATGCATATATAGGATTGGCAAAACATTGGCAATCTTCAAGGGAGAGAGCAAAGCATAACTTTAGCTCAAGGCTAGCTTTTCTTTGATACTTTGGTGTCCCTGTGCCTTTTGGTGTTGGGATCAGATCCAAACCTTGTGATTCTGGATTCTGCAGATAGACCCCGTATCTGGTTTCTTTTCTTGGATGGATGAAACATACGTTTCTTGCGCTACAAATCATATTCAAATTTCTTCAGAGTTGGTTCAGTTCAGGCTGTCCAAATCATGATCTTGAACATCATTTTTTGAAACAAGCCAATTTATTTTGCCATTTTCTCGAATCCCCATTCTTTTGAATCACCTCCACCACCACTCCTTGATGGCATGTATCACTTGCTAGTTAGGCAAGGAGGTGTGGCCCAAGACAAGTTTCAAAGAGGACCAAATTCGAGTAGTGGAGAGACATTTGAAGAGAAGGTACACGGGTGATTCTTGCACTTCGTTGCATAATTTACAAAGCCCGTAATTTTGCCATCCATTCAGATCAATTATATCCGTCATCCTCACTCGGTTTTGGAGGATCAACCAGGTAAAGACTTTGCATTGGCGCACGCCCAAGATTTTCAAACGAAAAACGACATCATAGAAGTGGTATGCCCCAAAAGGTGCATCTTGTATGCCGCCCATGACGAGTAGCACTCATTCTTTCTGAATATCCAAGTGATCCTATCTGGGGTATCTTAGTCAATTTGGACAGCGTCAAGCATGTCCCAAAATTTGGTGAATTGAACAATATGTTGAAGTGAGAGCGCCCCTTGAGTATTGATTTGAGACACCAAAAAATCATTTTACAATGCTTTGCGAACCTTGAATTTCCTTTTCTTGACGATATAAAAATTAGAAGGGCAATACCCTTTAGGCGCATTCCCTCAGGCCAAGCCGACTCCCCAAAAAAGCGCCTTTTCTGTAATTCCAATGATGACCTTGTAGCCACCACGAAGAGGTTTTGGTCACTAGAAGTGCAAGGATTTCCGATCTCCATCCACTTCTTGGGGTTCAATCCAATCGAACCAAATCCACCTCAAGCAAAGTGCCGAGGCAAACTTTGTGATATTGTTTTCCAAGCCCTCCAAAGTCTTTAGGCTTGCACACCCTCTCCCAACTAATCACCGGAAACCTTCTCATAAGCCGCCCAAAGAAAGACCGGTCCAATGTTATCAATCTTCAATAGACCACCATCCGAATATCAAGCACGGTGATAAAATAGATCACACTACTATTTAGCACCGCTTTAACAAGAAACCATACACCCGACAATAATAACATGTATTCCAATATAAGGAACAAGTAATGCGATAAAAGCGGAATGAGAAAACCCTGCGAGGCCACAAGGCAATGAAACAAAAACTGTACTACGACACGTATGCCACGTGCCGCCCAATCGCGCGTCCAGGGTTGCCTTATACTAATCGTCTACTTAATCATTTTATTTGTAGCGTATCAACCTGGTATCTAAAAAATTATTATGTATTCTCTAAAAATAGACCATTGAACGGATTGGTACAAAATATATAGATACTATATCTACACCCGTACATTTAATCTAATATCGTAATAATTAATTAGCATATATTACTAATAAATGGACAAATATTTCATATCCCAACCTGCTTATCATACTATAAGTACACAAGCCCTTCCTGCTTGAACTTTGCGCAAGAGCACACAATATTCTTGATCCAGGTAAACCTTGCTAGTAGTATTTGAGAGCTAGCACTTGTTGTCGATGAGGGCATCAGTGGGCAAGCAACTTGTCCTTGTCGCCATTGTTGGTGCTTTCGTCGAGGTAACAGGAGTCCAAGCAACACCACAGACAACATGCAAGGCAGCGGCCAACATCGATAAGCGTGTCAACTACGATTTTTGCGTGTCCGAGCTCGCAGGTCACCCTGACAGCCCCAACGCGGACACATGGGGCCTTGCCAAGATCGCAGCGGAGCTCGGTGAGGGCAACGCTGACGGTGCAAGAGCTGATATCGAGGACCTGCTGGCCAAGCCCGGTACAGATGACAGGTTGCAGGTGCCGCTAGGGCTATGCCACAAGCTGTACGATCAGATGGGGCTGGCGTTCGCTGACGCAACTGATGAAATCAACTGGCGCCACTATGATTTGGGGAAGAAGAAGGTGGCGCAGGCGGTCCCACTTGCGCAACAATGTGACAACGCCTTTGCCAAGGCTGGAGTTCGTTCGCCGCTCGCAAAGCGGAGCGAGGACTCTGTGCAGCTTGTAGTCATCTGCACTGCCATCACCAACCTCATCAAGTGAAAACATCTGAAATTTCTTCTATTTGTGAGGGAATAAAGTGCTGAAGATTTAGTTTATACTTTTTACATCAATATAATCTCCCGTTTTTAATAGTATTACGTGCCTACTCCGCCGTTCTATATTATAAAATGTTTTTGGATCTTTAAATGTGGACTGCATACGAAATGAAACAAGTGAATTGACACACTGAAATGCGTCTAGATATACACCATTTACAAGAAAAACTAGAACGTTTTATAATTTGGAATGGAGGGAGCAATAACGAAAGATGAGCTCTACTACAATGTTTTCCCTGTGTTTTGCATTATCATCCGTCTCATTCATGGGCAAATACTAGCATCTATGTCGTCCTCGACGTGCATTCATGTTGGTGGAACGTTTCTTCCCGCACAGCTACGCATATCGATTTGGCCCTAGCTCGTTCCCCCCACCAGTCCACCACGCCGCCAACACTGTCCCTCGTACTGCCGCCCCATCTATGGCGCCGCCTTCTCCATTCCCCGTGTAGCCGCTCCTATCCACCATGGTCAGCCATTCGCATGGAATCGAAAGACGAACACCGTGTGGCGCACGAGCTGTCAGGACACTGAAGCCACTGAAGACATGAACGTCATCTATCAACTTGATAGGTTCACCGAAGATAACAAGGAAGGCTGGGATTGAACCACGTCGCTCTCGTCGACGGCTTTGATTGTTATCTGCAACGGCCAACTAGTCCTCATTCACTTCATCGTTAGCTGATGCTACACGCGGTCAGAGCTGCGTCCCCTCCAGGCTTTAAAGCGTTGTAGCCCCAGATATTCGAATATGCTGAAGAATTCTATCGCCAGTATGGTGTAGACAATGAACTCTGTAACACGCATATCTTGAAGTAATTGAAGCGCTTTATCCCCAATTCTTGTGTTGAAACCGTGCTGGTTTTGCTCATTAGTTGACAGATTAACTCGGGATCTGTCAGTTGGTATCAGAGTGGAATCTCTCGTAAAATCCCACTGCTCGAAGGGGGTCTGCCGTGGCAGAAGAAAACTCTGCCAGCAGCGAGGATGGAGTCTGCATCAGGATCACCAGTGAGGGGTGGAGATTTCTCCTCTTGTAAAATTCCAGAAGGCAAGCTCGGAGCGCTTCTGGAGGAAGTGCGAGGAATTGGTAAGAACCAGGACACACTGAAAGTGCAGATCGATGATGTTCATGAGCAGCTCGAGAAAGTGGACGCCCTGGAGGCAAGATGGACACCATGGTGGTGGGCTTATTGGTGAAGAATGAGCAAGTACAGACTGATATTGTGGAATTTCTGAAGAGATTTGGAAGGTGCCCACCCACTGCGGATCCAGCTACACTGAGCGCTAGCTATACAATCCCTGAGCAGGAAATTCTTCTGAAACGACATGAAATCGAACAAGATGCTTTATACTCCTCCTGCACATGCTCTGGCTAATTTGAGGCACCTTCTTTTCACCAAGTAGGACAAAAGAGTAGAAAGATGACCCCAATCTTCAGACATAAAAGCAAAAAGGAACGACAGTGCACCCGGATGGTTCTTGATGAAATTTATATGATAAAAAGTGCTGAGTGCATGACATGGAAACGTTTCAAGTGAGAATCCAGATACCTTCTTAAGGTTTCATGAGGCAATAGACCGTATATGGTAACCAAGGCAATATGGAAATACTGAACACGTACCAAGCCAAGTTAACCCTAAACCCTTCCAATACACCTTTGTACCATTGTGATCGAATATAGCCTGTCATAGTGTCAGTTAACACAGATTATCTTTTGTTCAGCAATCCTCCATGCCCAAATGAAAATCCTTCAAGCTCGCTTAGCTTTCTCCTGCACACCATGAGCAATATTACAGCCACACACATATATATAATTCTCAACCACAATATTCAAATGAACAATTAGATTATACAAGAATACCTCAACAGTAAAGCCTAAAGAGTAGATAGATTAAAGCTCCGCATCTCCCAGGCATTCAGCTTGGTGACCTGGATCTCCGACTTCCCGTTGTTGAACACAAAGAGGTGTGCATCATGACCAACAGCATACTTTGGGTAGCTCCTAGACAGGATGCATGTCCTGCCATGGGCGCCGAAGCTCTCCACGACCGAGTGGTCAATCTGTGATTACAGCAAGAAATCTTTGCATCAGCACTTGATAACCTACTGTTCGAGCTACTACTACAGTAATTTCACTGGCATTAATACAAGAAACATGTTCAATGTACCAATGTCCTTAGTGCGATTTTTTTTGCCTTTGCTATGTCGATGTCAACAAAGCTTGCAAATGTGGGCCGGTAGATATGTTGCTTGTAAGATGACCTGTTTGATTACACTAAGAAAATTAATAAGGACGATAATGATCAACATAAAATTTACTGCTGAAAAGCAGATCCATAAACATCAGATCATATATAATATGGGTCGTGAGCACTGTCTTACCCACTTGCACACACTTCTACATCATTTCGTCGTAAGAAAATCCAAGCAAATTCTGGTACAGTGCATTCCAAGTATTTTTATGCAAGCAAGCTTCACATTCCAAGTGTTTTGGTTTCGTGTATACGAAATTTGCCGCTTAAAATAAGGCCAAGTACCTACGTTTCAAAGTGTATGCGCGGATGAACAGTGGAGGCTAAGATGATGAAATTCTGATGTTTTGTAGTGTCCGTTAAGTCTACTTTTCTAAATAACTGAGTGGGCTAGAAAACCGAAAATCAGTAAGTTTCAGTATGTTGACAAGCTGACATAACATTTAGCTTCCTCTTGCAATACTGCTATTGGTTCCGTTTAATTTCAAAACCAGTTATTTCAACTTTACTAACTTGCTGAAAAGTGCCTTTTCAGTACTAACTGCCGTATTATTTTAACCCCAAGTTTACCATGAGATTGTGTAATCAGAAAATTAATCTTTCCTCGCAGTAGGCGCCAAACCAAATGGCATAATAGATAATGGTTCATTTTTGGGTTTATGATGTGATGTATCAACTGTCCTTCACACATCTTTTGTAAAAAGACAATGAAGGAACTTCAGAAACCAAATCTACGTGCTTAGCTAGAAGTCTAAGTGAATATTGCCTTTTAATTAGAAGATCCACTTCACTGTATATTGACATTTTGTGTCAAGTTGAGGGCAGACAATAGATATTATCAACGATCTACATGGTTTGTATATCATAATGAGCTAACATGTGCAATTCTGCATAGGAATTAGGAAGGCATCCAAATTCTGCGCTAAATACATGTTATCGCATTGCATGTCCATTCATTTGCCTTTCTAACAGCAATGTATGCGCCCTTGTGGAGCAAGGAAGGGATAATATTAAGTTTGGTACAGCTAGTTAGTACCAATTGAACAGAGACACGCACCTCGTAGGATCTGCGCACATGAGGATAACATGACTACCATTGTCGGCCTTGAATACTGTGAAGAAGATAGCTGTCCTTTCCCTGAGGTCGCTGGAGGCCAGCGTCCACAATCCAAAGGGCCCTACTCCTCCCTTAATGTCTGCGCCATTCCTTGCACACAGCCCTTGCGCATCTGTTTTCCACGCTGGGTCAAACCACTCTGCCTCCCCAGGTTCTTGACTGTGAAAACGACCTCCACATCAGACTGCAGGAACATTTTAGCAGACTTAATTAGACCATTCATTCATGTGTGTTCATCAGTAATTACATTGTAAGTGTGTAACAACCTGTACAGACTTAAAGCCTGTGACCTCAAAGTAGTTCCCTGTCTGGACAACCTTGCTCGTAACGGTAATTTGATTCTGCCGCAGTGACTCTACCTCCTTGACAGGCCACTGTATCAGCTGCTTCCCGTTCCGTGACAGCCAAATTTTTCTTGGTATTGCCTGTGAAGGTGAAGGTTAGAGGTATTGCAATTCAACTGTTATGAATAGGGGCCAACAGGCCAGAACATGTACATAAGGGAAATAAGCAAGAAGTCCCTATACAATATGCTAACTACAAACACAGTCTAACAGCAATGATGCATCAGTTGATAACATATATGTACGATGTAACACATTTCTTGGTGAAATATAGAACTGACCTGAATTCCAGCCCAGCCCTTTAGGTGATCATCACGGGAAGTGTCGGACTCGTTCGCCCAGCCCCAGAGGACACGACGGCGCTTTGCTGGGTCATAGAATGTCTTTGATGCATAAAAATTACCGTAATCATACCGGAGGCCAAATTCATTGTCTGGGAACTCAGCGTCCGGGATGTACTTGTCGGTGGCATAGTTGTACCTCCCAATCGTATAGTAGTCAAACCGCTTCAGATCCAGGCTCACCTTGAGCACATATCTGACCTCCTCAGCAACAACTCTGTCCAACAGCTCAGCATTACCAACTCCATGTTGGTAAGGCAGGCTACCACCTGCCACAGGGTAAAAATCCGGGCATTCCCACATCCCTGTCATACCAGAGTGCAGCAGATGATCGGCTTTGACCCATCTCTTAAAGTCCCTGCTCCGGTACAGCACTGCAAAGCCCTTCATATCATCTTTGCTTCCGACTACCACCCGCCAGTGTCTACAACATATCACACAATGTTTTTTTTGAGGTTAATATCACACAATGTTATAAGGTGCTATTTGCTTTTTTGAATCAAAAGAAAACTGAAACAGATACAGCTAATGATATATACCTGTCGGGGCCGTACCATGCAGTGCTCGGATCGCGGAAAGCACTTGAGTTCACACCATGGTCAGGGAAAATGACGGGGTTGTAGTCTGGTTTGGACCAGTTGCGGAGGACTGGGTCAGATAAATCAGAAGGAAATGCCACATTTTGCACCTGGTTGCTGCGGTTGTCAATACCAGTGTACATTAGAACTGGTTCGCCACTGGGCAGCACTGTGGCAGAGCCTGACCAACAAGCCTTTATGTCGAACTGCTTCGAAGGGAAGATCGCCGGCTCCAGAACCGTCCAGTCTATCAAGTTCTTTGACACTGCATGACCCCACACAATGTCGTAACTCCATACAACTGACTCGGGGTTGTACTGGTAGAAGAGGTGATACAAACCCTTGTAATACATTGGGCCTGCATGCAAATTTTGCACGTGTAAAATAAATATTCAAAAGGAATTATTTTTCTGATAGTGAATTTTTGTGACTTACCATTTGGATCTGATTGATGTGTGACAATGAAAGGTGACACCAAAGGAGTAGTAGATTAGAGCGCGAACATAGATAAAGAAGAATACTGGATTCAGTTCGATAGATAAAAGCCAAAATTGATTTCCATGAGAGAGAGGGAGAGAGGTTAAGTCTGTACGTTGATCCAGTTCTTTAGAGGCCGGAAGTGGTACCCGGAGCTCCGTCCACGCTGATGGCCTGAAGACCAGGGTCAGTCAAGTTGACAAAATGATTAGCAATTATTGTTGGTTTAATCCTAGAAGATTCAAATTGACAAATTCAATTTGGCATATGTGTATGCTATCCAACATAGAACAATGCTATTGGTTATGCACGCATGAACGGATAATCATATTTTCTTCTTTACCTCTTTCTTGTAATTGGTGTTCCGATAAAAGCATGGTTTCGGCCTTAGCTATGTTTTTTTCTAATCATTTTTACTAAAGCAATCATTAACCCTTGACTTGCTAATACTTTTTAAATTTCTGCACAATAGAATTCAGTAATGGAGGAATCAAACTTTTGGATGTCCTTGCTAAGATAGTCACACATCTACCTATTATATATCTACTCCCGGAACTTGCGAGGAAGTTTGTAACTGTATATTGGCAGCAGTTTATTGTTCAGGTTCAAATGTAAAGAAAGCAGCACACTACTAGTATCTCCAGTTTCAAAAAGTGAAGGCATCACAAATTTTCCACCGAATTCATTAACAAAACCAGGCAGCGATACAAGGTCCTCAGTAGTTTAGTGGAAACAAACAGCAGGAGGACACAAAAAATTCATACTCCTACGTTCTAAACAAACACCTCCAGGACCTTAGAGACTTCCATGACCACCGACTACATTCTTCTTACCTCTTTGTAATTTTTTACTCTGATAAAAGCATGGTCAGCTGTGTTTTTGCTAATCTTACTTTTTTACCAAAGCAACCATTAACCCTTGACTGTATGGTACTCAGTGATGGAGCAATCAAACTTGACTGAGATAGTCAGGCATCTACACATCATCTATCTACTCCCCTGGGACTTGTTAGTAAGCTAGCAGCAGCTTATTGCTCAGGTTCAAATGTAAAGAACGCAGCACACTAGTCCTATCTCCAGATTCAACAAGTGAAGGCATGTCAAACAGAAACTGAATTTCGATCCACGGATAGAAATCTGTGATTACCGTTGTAGCACGAGGCGCCAGTCAGCACTCACATCACATGGGCAGGGGGACATGGTCGGCGAGGAATTTCGTCGAACAGGCTGAGGGTGCATATGTAGTAGAACACCACCGAGAAACGGTCCTCGCCGTGGCAGAATCAGCCCGTGGAAATGGCGGTGCATACCAGTTCGTCCACGATCATGCATATCCGGAGCACGTCGCCCGTGAAGGTACTACTCGCCCACGCGCGCCCATGGAGATATGTGTCTCCCTAAAACCTAGCTCGCTGTAGAGTTTCAGAGAAAGGGGATGAACACTGAAGATTTTGTGCCGCGTAACTTTGCAGCTTTTCTGACTTCCATTATATACCGAAAGGAAAAGGAACAAGTCAAGACACGCGCTCCACTACCGATCGTGCCATCCCACGATCCGAGCTTCGTGCTCAACGATCTACGACGTGGTCCAGTGCCGCACAGATCGCGTGCTCCTGGCCAACAAACTCGAGCTAGAAAAACTCTAACAACCTTATCTGCTAAGTGCTTAACTGACGAAAAACAAAACTACACCTAACAGTTTATTCAGAGAGGGAGGTAGGCAGGGTTTAAGCTAACAATCTCCCCCTCAACCCTGACGAACGACCTTGATGTCGACGATCCCGATCATGCCACGCAGCTCCAGGAAGCGAACACGGCCGAGCGGCTTCGTCAGAATGTCTGCCTTCTGCTCCTTGGTCCCGATGAACTCGACAGCAACCGTGCCCTTCTCAACACAATCACGTATGAAGTGGTAGCGCAGATCGATGTGCTTGCTGCGATCGTGTAGCACCGGGTTCTTGCAGAGCGAGATTGCAGATTTGTTGTCGATGTGGATGATGACCGGCGCAGCTTCCTTGTTCAGGATCTCGCCGAGAAGATGGGCGAGCCAAACACCTTGGCACGCCGCTGTTGCCGCCGCGATGTACTCCGCCTCGCACGAAGATGTGGCGACCACCTTTTGCTTCTGAGATTGCCAGCTTACAGGACTCGCACCAAGGTAGAACAGCACGCCTGATGTGCTCTTCCTTGTGTCCATGTCGCCAGCATGATCGGAGTCACTGAACCCAATCAGTGTCTCGTTGTCGCCGCGGCGATACACGCACCCGTGGTGCAGTGTCCCGGCGATGTACCGAAGGAGATGCTTCACCGTGCTCACCGCTGCAAGATGATCGCTTGCCGGAGCCTCCATGAACCTGCTCAGGTAGCCCACAACAAAAGCTATGTCTGGGCGTGTGTGAACCAGGTACCTGAGGCTGCCAATGACGCTGCGGTAGTAGGTGGCATCCACCGGCGTCTCCTTGCTCTCCTTGCTCAGTTGGCACCTTGCTTCCATGGGTGTTTTCACGGCATTGCATCCCGCGAGTTCAGCCTTCTCGATCAGCTTGCTGGCGTATGCTGCTTGCGTGATCGTGGTGCTCCCCCGTTCCTGCTTTACCTCCAGTCCAAGGTAGTAGTGGAGCAGGCCGAGATCACTCATGCTGAAGAGATTCTTCATCTCTCCTTGAAGTGCTGCACCTCCTGCTGCTCAGCTCCGTGATGACCAGGTCATCGACGTAGACGCCGACGATGAGCAGCGCGTTCCCGGCACCTCGCGAGTACACGCCGTGTTCAGTGACACTACGGTGAACCCAAGCGAGGCCAGGCTAGCGTCCAGTTTGGCGTTCCAGGCCCTAGGTGCTTGGCGCAACCCATACAGAGCCTTGTGGAGCTTGTAGACGCCGTGTTCATGTCCATCAGCGGCGAATCCTGGCGGCTGGGACACGTAGACCACCTCCTCGAGTTCGCCGTTCAGAACGCCGATTTCACGTCCATGTGATGGACCTCCCATCCACGGTGCGCCGCCAGAGCAAGGATGAGACGCACGGACTCGAGCCTTGCCACCGGCGCGAACACCTCCTCGAAGTCCACGCCTGCACGCTGGACATATCCTTTCGCCACGAGTCGGGCCTTGTGCTTGACGATGTGCCCGTGCTCGTCTCGCTTGACCTTGAACACCCATTTGAGCCCAATTGCTCGATGGCCTGCAGGGAGAGAGGTGAGTGTCCATGTACTGTTGTCGTCGATGGACTGGAGCTCGTCCAGCATTGCACGCCGCCAGCAGTCCTCTCGCTCGGCCTCCGCGAACGACGACGACTCTTCTCCAGCAACCAAGAGCAGCTCTTCTTCCTCCTCGTCAGAGAGTGGCGCCGCCGGCCTTGGTGCCAGCTGAGGTGGGCCTGTTGGTGTACCCAAGAGCTCACTCATGCGGCGGAAGTGGTGCGGCTTGTCAGGATCGTCATGCGCGTCGAGCGTGTCCACGAATGCCGGTGGTGGAGACACGGAACGCACTGGTGGCGATGAAGCTGCAGTAGGAGATGACGTGCCGGCGTCGCCCTTGCTTGCTGGGGGGCGTACTGTCGCTGGAGGCGGAGCGAGTGCTGTCAGTAGCAGGAGACCTCGCTGCCGTGGCAGAGGTTTTGCTCCTTTTCTCTGTCGTGGCAGCAACTCGTGAGTACAGTGGATATTCCACCGTGAACTCACAGCTCGCCGGTGGCTCCCCCGGCGCCTCCCAGTTCCAGCGAGCCTCCTCGTCGAAGATGACGTCGCGGGAGACGTGCACGCTCTGCGCCGCTGGATCGTACATCCTGTATGCCTTGGAGCCGATCTCGTACCCGATGAAGACCATGGGCGTGCTCCGATCGTCCAGTTTCTTCAGCTGTGGACGTGCGGTCTTGACGTGGCCAACGCAGCCGAAGATGCGGAGGAAGCGGACGTCCGGCTTCACTCCGTGCCATGCCTCATATGGCGTCATGCCGTCGACGGTCCTGGTGAAGGAACGGTTGAGGATGAAGACGGCGGTGAGCACCGCCTCCCCCCAAAACATGCTGGGCACGCGCTTGGCCTTCAACATGCTCCGTGCCATGCCGAGCACGGTCTGGTTCCTCCTCTCCACGACGCCGTTCTGCTGCGGTGAGATGGCGCTGCACCCCCTGCTCCTCGCAGTGCTTGTAGAACGTGGCGGACGTGAACTCGCCGCCCCTGTCTGTCCGCAGCACACGCAGCTTATGGCCGCACTCCACCTCTGCGGCAGCTGAAACTTGATGATGGCGCGTGCGGCGTCGCTCTTCGAGGCGAGCAGCTCCACCCACATGGCGGCTGCGGATCGTCGATGAGTAGCAGGATGTAGCGACGGCCACCCGGGGTCGCCGGCGTGATGGGGCCGCAGAGATCGCCATGCACCAGCTCGAGGGGCTTCTGCGCCCTGTACTTTGCTGTCTGGGGAAAAGACAGTCGCCGCTGCTTCCCTGCCAGACAGGCCTCGCACAGCTCGTCAGCGTGGTCGATGTGTGGAAGACCTCGCACGAGCTCGCCGCGCGCCATCCTCTGGAGGCCGTCGAAGTGCAGATGTCCAAGCCGTGCGTGCCAGCGCCAATCTTCAGACACGTGACCCACGGCGAGACAGACTGGATGCACAGGACGAAAAGTGAGCCGATACAGACGATTTGGCGATCGTGTTACCTTTACAAAGACGGCCGCGATGATCGCGTATGGCAAGCGTGCCACGGCGGATGTGGATGTCGTACCAGCTCTCGTCGAGCTGGCCCAAGCTCACCACGCTGCTCTTGAGCGCGGGGATGTAGAACACGTTGGTGAACGTGCGGTGGTCTCCCCCGTCAACGGCGAACACGACCGTCCCACGGCCGCGGATGTCCACCACCGAGCCGTCCGCGAAGCGTACCTTGCCTGTCACCGAGCGATCCAGCTCGGCGAACGCATCGACGGCGCCGGTCATGTGGTTCGTCGCTCCTGTGTCGAGGAACCACACGACGCCGTGCTCGACGTCGTCGCGGGTGGGCGTGATCACCGCCCTCTCTTCGTTGAGGAAGACGTGGCCGCCCGTGAGCACAGGTGGAGGCTGCTCCGTGGACCCCTCGTTGATGGTGACGAGGGCCGCCGGCTCGTGCACGTCCACGGCACACATCATGTTCAGGCGAGGGTCGACATCGTCCTCCTCTGCCTGTACCAGGTTTGCCGCGCCACCGGCGGCCTGGTCTCGTAGCCTCTTGCAGCACTCGCGGGCCCAGTGCCCCTTCTTGCCGCAGTACTTGCATTTGTTCTTGTCGAGGACGTTGCCGTTCGCGTCGCGCGGCGGCGGGGCCTGTTGACGAGGCTGTCCGCTCTTTTCTCCTTCGCCGGTGCGGCCGCCACCGCGAGGCTGCCTCTTGCGCGCCTCCCACTGCTGCTCCGTGAGGAGGAGTTGCCCGCCCGGCATTTTACCACCCGACGTGCCCTGGTCACCGTCCAGGCGCTCCTCCACGGCACGGAGGTGACCAACGACCTCCTCTACCGTCATACTGGCCGGATCCAACAGCGTTTTGATGGAAAACGCGATCTGCACAAATCGCGTGGGTACGACTGACAGAAATTTCCTTACAATTTTCTCGTCGTCGATGGTGTCGCCGAGGGAGCGCAGAGCGGAGTCGCGCACGCGATCGTTGCCCTGGTGCTGCAGTTTGATGGCCTCCCAAGCTGCCTTGGCTGTCCCCTTCCCAATGAGCATGCAGTGCATCTCAGGTGGGGTGGAACGAAGCAGGGCTGCAACAGCCTGCTTGTCATCACGGCGGGACACCATGTCGTCCTCGATGGCATCCCACAGCGATGCGGCCTGGAGGTTGATCTCCATGACCATGGCCCAGTGCGTGTACTCGCCGCGCTTGAGCATTGGGAAGGAGAGGTTTGCGCTCCCACCAGATTCGCGCACCACCTGCTGCACCACCACTTCTCCGCCGCCTGAAGTCCTCACTCTGCTCCTCCCGCGGCTCTGCGATCGCCGTCGCGACGAGGGAGGAGGGGTCTTGGACTGGCCGGAGTGGCTGCCGCTTGCGCTCGACATGGACATAGGATCTTCGCTCTGATACCAATTGTCTCCCTAAAACCTAGCTCGCTGTAGAGTTTCAGAGAAAGGGGATGAACACTGAAGATTTTGTGCCGCGTAACTTTGCAGCTTTTCTGACTTCCATTATATTCCGAAAGGAAAAGGAACAAGTCAAGACACGCGCTCCACTACCGACCATGCCATCCCACGATCCGAGCTTCGTGCTCAACGATCTACGACATGGTCCAGCGCGTGGTCCTGGCCAGAAAAAGTCTAACAACCTTATCTGCTAAGTGCTTAACTGACGAAAAACAAAACTACACCTAACAGTTTATTCAGAGAGGAGGTAGGCAGGGTTTAAGCTAACAATATGGACTGCAGAGCTGCGAGAGTCTCCGGTCCGGTGGCTGGCCGCCGTGGCCGGTGAAGCTCGCCGTCGCCCCTCCGTCACAGAGCCGACGAGCATCGCCTCCTGGGTCCTTTCCCCTCGCTCTCCTCTCTTTGCCGTCGTTGGCGACGCCATTGATGCGCGCGGGTGGTGAAGGATGGAGGTGAACCGGTGGGCCCAGGATCTTAGTCACTCGGTTTATATTCTTTAACAATGTGAAAAATATGACAGAGAAAATGCTAAATGAAAAAAATTGTCGTCGTGCTTTTCCGTTTCCTGGAGGACTATTCCAAAGGTTGATTGTGCACGTCCGTCGTCCCAAATTCATCAACGAAACCAGAGCCAGCCATACAAGATGTCAAGATCCTCGATCTGGATTGTGGAAACAAACCGGTAGCACGCCCACACAAAAACCCTACTACAACACCTTGTAAACGATCGAACACCGCCAGGATCTTGCATGACCACCAACTACATTAACCGCAGCGAGTTAAGCACACGCAGCACAGCATCAGTCATCAAGATTCAACGAGCACGTACGTACCTGAGACGGAGACGCCGAGATGGAGGCGCCGTGACCGCTGGAGAAGCCTAGGCCGCAGCAGATGATGAGAAGAACAAAGCACAGCGCCACGCGCCGTGCGCCGCCGCTCCTCCCATTGCTCGTCCGTCGGTCAGTCAGTCGAGCGCGCGAGTGGGCAGATCTTGTGGATACTGGCCGGAGCCGGTGGTGAAGGTTTGGAGCTTTGGAAGGGCCAAGGAGGTGAGGCTGCTTTTGCACTGCACCTGATATTGTGCACCTTTGATCGGGGAAATGGGCAGGCAATGGTTGTGATGTTGCCATCTTTGTTAAGGCAAGGTAGCCGAATCAAGGAACTTGTTCTGCTCGCTCGCTCGTGACTCTATCTTGCTTTTTTTTTATAGATAAAGAGAGTCTTTATTACTTAAAATGTTTAAGCATTACACTCAGCCTCTGCATAATAAATATGCACACAGCCGAAACAACTCTGTAGTACGAAATGAAATAAACAGGCGAATTACATATCAAAATGAGAAATTATAGAAACGCCTATGGTGGTGGAGGGCCGATCCGCAAATTATGCTGTCATCCATGTAGGGATAAAAAGTCTCTCGCCGTATCCTCCAGTCTTGTACACACCTCCATGAACAGGTCTCGATGCCCCACACGTTGCAACTGAGACCACGAACGGAGTGTAGCAGTAGTCCTGTAGATAACCTGCATAAGAGAGCAATTTTTATCATTAAAAATCTTGTCATTCCTACATAGCCAAAACGACCATATTACGGCAAGCGCTGCCACCCTAATAAGTTGTTTGAACCTATTATCCACTCCATTCAGCCAATTGCCAAAAATATTAGCAATGCTTGTAGGTGGGTAAATAGTAGAACCTATCTGGATGATTGACCATATAAACTAGCAAATTTGCACTCGAAGAACAGATGCTTGATTGTCTCGTCTTTATGACAGAAGACACACTGTTTACTCCCATGCCAATTGCGTTTAGCAAGATTGTCTTTTGTAAGAATTACTTCTCGACGAAGATACCACGTAAAAACTTTGTTTTTCAGTGGAATTTTCATCTTCCAGATTTTCTTATTATTATTATCTACTGGCACATCCGGCTGAATTAGTGCTGTATACATGGAGTCCATGAAGAATTTAGCACACTTGCGTAAATTCCACCGAAAATCATCGGTCCATTGAGACAAATTGACAGTAGCGAGTCGCTGGAGCAACTCATGCCAAGATGCCAACCTGGATCCAACAAGATCTCTACGGAACGTCACAGTAGGATGATTATCAACCAGTACTTGAGCAAGCGTATCACTCTTATGACGTCCTTGGACTATACCATATAATGCTGGATATTGTTCTCGGAGTGGGGTAGTACCCAACCATGTATCCTCCCAGAAACTTATCTCAGACCCATCCTTAATGGAGAAAGAGTCATATGGGAAGAAGAATTTCTTCGTCGCCATTAAGCCCGCCCAAAAATGGGACTCTATCTTGCCTAGAACGCACTACAGGAGATGTCAAGTAGGACAGCGGGCCTCTCATGAATTCCATCAGTGGGCAAGGAAAGAAAGAGGAGCGTTTCCCGAATTAGGAGCAGAATGATTAATTTGCATCTGCCCAGCCCCATCCATCTGCCCAGCCCCATCCATGGCGGCGTCTCAACTCCAATGGAACAACTGCTCGGACGTGCCTGTCTTCTGTGTTAAATGCGCAGCTGAACTAGTCTGATACTCACCTTACCTTGTAGGCGCAGTTCAGTTACCTCACTCTCTGCATCAAAGCCGAGAGAAGAAGAGAAATTCACGGATTGCTTGTATGCTTGCACATAACCTAGCAAGGCCACCAAACGCGGGGACTAACGCGGATGCATGCTTCACCACCATGCCAACTTCCAGGGGCGGAGCCAGGATACAAACATCAGCGGGCCAGAATTTTTTTTTCGAGCAGGAGGCTAGGTAGATGACAATACAGATTTTTTAAAGAAAGATGGCAATAATCTTTATTTAGTACTAATTGGTCGCTAGGTGTTTTTAGCATAAATTGGTCACTAGGTGACAAGATGATCTTGACGGAATACGTTTTGCTTTTGTTTTTTTAGAAGACTCCTGAGGGAGTACGTGACTCGATCAATTCTATCTCATGGCCTTAGAGTTGGAGGCGTAGTAAGTAAACATCGAACAGGCCTGCTTCCTGCTGAGGCCCATGTCATCTTGTAACTTCCAGCGTCTTCCTCTACCAGCCGACTCCTCTCCTCCAGATTCCATGGCCGACGCTGACGAGGGCCAATCACCGATTCACCGTAGTATAGAAACTAAGCTTATATCCCTGGGAAGCTGCGGCATAGGGGGGGCCTTGGCCCCTGCTGCCCCCCCCCCCCCCCCCCCCCTGCTCCGCCAGTGCCAACTTCCCGACCGAGGTCATTGCTGTCTCTGCTACTGTTAGCTAATACCGGGCCTGCGCTCCACGTTCCCATTGCACTCGATACTTCATCCTTGTAGTATAATCTAGTCGGTGCTTCAAAAGTGCATGTATAATCTAGTATGGCTTCAGATTTCAGCCGGAAAGAGAGCAGGCCTTTTATTTTGCACAGGGACCTTCAAAATGCATCTAATTCAGCTACGCGCGCGCGGCGATGACGGAGGCTACAAACAGGTAAGGTATATCGATCGCCATGTACATTCCGATCGTGTGCTCCTGATGCACCCCGCGATGGAGACGTCGATCGCTGCACCAGTGTCCGCCAGGGAGTCAGAAGGTAGTGGAAGATGGCCGGGATAGTTGTGATGCCGGCGTCACCCAGGCCCTTGACGCCCGCCTTGGTATCCGTCGCGGCAGGCGGCTGCAGTGGTGGTGGACATGGCCCCTCCACGCGACCAATGGGACAGCAAGTGTGTCAGGATAGAGAGCTGTTGTGCAGTGTGCACCGCAGCATGCACCGGTACGTATGGATCCGTCCGTAGTTGGTTTTGTTGCTTCATTTTTAAACGGGCAAAAACTTGACCATCTTAATGAAATACCATGGTTACACTTGTGATGTTTTTCTATACGTGTGTTACACCAAGATTTAAGGAAATCAAACCATACTCCGCAAAAATATAAGAAGTGTAGATAATCATAACTACACACTTGACCTTTTTTTCGAAAAGGGGATCATGCCCTAGCCTCTTGCATCGATTGATGTATGGAACCTTTATTAAATTTATTGAACTTCAAGTATTACAAAAGATTACATCATGGGTCACACAGGATCGATACATGGATCAACCATCTAAACAAAATTGATAACATGGAAATGACTCTTCATCAACATGTTATCCTGAGATCAAAACGCCAGCTGTATTGGGTGTATAAGTCCCGCGCCACCGAGAGGAGCCGGTTGCACCCAATATCCAGAGCGGCCCGCTTGTCCATTGTTTCTAGGTACGACCACATACGAATCGAATGAATAGCCATTGGAATTGTCTGCATAAAAGAAGAAGGACTTGCATTGTTAAAAATAATGTTATTGTGTATATTCCATGTGGCCCAGATTAAAGCACAAGCACCCATTCGGATTTGTACTTTATCTTGCTTGTCAACACCCCTTAGCCAACTACCGAAAAAGTTAGATATACTATTTGGGGGTTGAATAATAAATGCCATGAAAACAATACGCCATACCATTTTAGCCAGTGGACAAGATATAAATAAATGTTGAATTGTTTCGTCTTGATCACAGAAGCAACATTTTTACATCTATTCCAATTACGTTTCAGTAGATTATCTTTGGTAAGAATAATCTTCTGAAGTAAGAACCACAAAAAAATCTCTATTTTCGGTGGTACTTTTATTTTTCAAATAAATTTACTAAGATACCTTGTATGATCACTCATGTAATCTAAATAAAAGGATTTCACCGTAAATTTGCCTGAGGTATTGAGCCCCCATTTGAAAACATCCGGGGAGTCAGAAAGCTGCACCTCCATTAATCTCCTAGCAAGATGCAACCATATATTCCACCTCTCACCCGTTAGAGCTACTACACACTTGACCTGTACGGCAATTAGACGAGATGGGCAATTCATTTGACGCGTTCATGTTTAAGACGAGCACACTAACGAGAGGTGAACCTACACATCTGCAGCTGGTCATTGCCCTCCCATGATAACGACAAAACCCGTGTCCATCACTTCTCTCACTACTCACCAAGTGTTCCAAAACCCACTTAAATTACACGACTCATTTGTCAATGTCTAGTGACGGAAGGAAGTATATATAGCACATGCTTTTTGATAATGAAGCGCCTTTCTTTCCGAATGCTTGCATGCGTATAATTATGTTATACTACTCCTTTATACGGAGGGAGTACTATGTTTGGAGTGGATATTCCTCAAGGAACCGTTCAAAAAATAAAAATATGTCTGAAGGAAAGAGTATGGTCTGCCCACAATTTAGAACTATAAAAAAGTGATGTTTGGCTCTTGTTAAAATATTGTGGGGAAAGTTTCTTTATCAAGCATAATCATCTCTTTGCCGGATTGTTTCTCGAATATTTCAATTGAAAATTAAAAAAAAACTTTTTTTTATTGTTTTGTAGTCGACTAAGAATTTTTTAAGCTAGTACCAGTGAACCGAGCATTAACCATCGGATTCATGCTAGTGAGGCCGACGCAGACCCACCCACTGCCTCAACCTCTCTGGCTCAATTAGCACGAATCACAAATGGATCGGACTCGGTCAAGGAGCCGTTTTAACATTATGACACTAGTAAAACTGCAATGTTGTTCACCTATTTTTGGTTGCGTTTAGACTGCTTATCACGTGTGCCACGTGGTTGCAACGTGGTTCACCTTGAATTAATAGTCTAGTTATATTAGTTGTACATTCGTTCTCAATAATAGCGTGCATACACTACAGGAATGCGGAGCTACGCCGACGGCTTTAGCTCCCTCGGCGTATCAGGGCCTCGGCTTAGCCTCTAATGCCGTCGGCGTAGGAAAGCCGTCGGCGTACCAAGCTATAGGCCTAGGCCAGATTTTTTGTCACCAATTTTATTTTCGAAAATTCTAATTTTTTAAATTCTATTTCCACTTAGCCACACACTTAATCTCTGATTACACACTTAATCTCAGGTCAAAGTACTTACCCTGGTCAAACTTCCCATTCGGTCACCCATCCTCAAATTGCTCCAACCCAAACACGCTTAACTTTTGAGTTCCTTCCAAATTAGCGTGCAAATGAGAATTTAGAACTTACTGATATTAGTATCCTATCAATTATATTAAACCCTGGGTCATGATGTTACACTTTTTATTGTTTAGATTTTAAAATTTTATTTGAATAAATAACAATGATTATGTAATAATATTTTTTGAATAAATCAATTATTTTTTACATTTGATATGAATTAAATTTGACAAATAAAATATCTAAATCGATTAGAAAAATGAGAGGAATTCAAATATGACATCCATCATCTTTTGCATCACAGAAACATCGATAAACTTGCAATGAAAAAAAAACCTCTAGCATGGAGCCAAATGATCAAGTTATGTCAATTCTCACGGCATAGTTTGTGATAAAGTTCTCATATACGACAAATAGATGTATCTTGGTATAGGAAACAATGGTTTCGAAGAGATTTTTCAAATTATTTTTATAAAAATCATTTTTTTTCTAAGTTGCAAAGATGACTTTTTTTGTTAACCAAGTACAAAAAATATGGTGCAAAATGACACCCATCTAATTCTCACAAGGAGTAGTCCACATTTGATGGATAATCCCCAAGTAATAGAAATTTTCCTGATTTCTATCTAATTTCGCCTAGTTAAATGAGTTTATGCTGATTTTCCGAAAGTAATCCAAATTTGAACTACAAGTGTTTGATACTTTGGTCTGAATTTTTTAAATAAATCATTTTAAGCGACACAACTAGTGGTTATAGCACAGAAATATCGATAGTTTTAGAAAATTTGACCTCTTTCGATGAATTGTCATGGTGGCCATTTTGATCGTTTTTTGAAAAAAAATAAATAAAGTGAAAAAACCCTCAAAAAAAGATATCCTCTGGCATGGAGTCCTTTTATGTGTACTAGTTGCTATGAAAAATGATAAACTTGATTTTTGACAAATTGTTCAAGAAAAGTCTTCACAAAAAGGTCTATCATGTATAAACATTTATAAGTTTCAAGCCAAATGATCAAGTTATAACCATTCCCATGGCATAGTTTGTGATAAAGTTCTCATATTCGACAAATAGGTGTATCTTGGTATAGGAAACAATGGTTCCGAAGGGATTTATCAAACTATTTTTATAAATATCATTTTCCTTTTTCGAAGTGGCAAAAATTCCTTTTTTTGTGAACCAAGTACAAAAAATATGGTGCGAAATGGCACCCATCTAATTCTCACAAGGAGTAGTCCCCACTTTGATGGATAATCCCCAAGTATTAGGAATTTTCTTGATTTCTATCTAATTTCGCCTAGTTAAATGAGTTTATGCTGATTTTCCGAAAGTAATCCAAATTTGAACTATAAGTGTTTGATAGTTTGGTCTGAATTTTTTTTAAATCATTTTAAGGTACACAACTACTGGTTGTAGCACAGAAACATCGATAGTTTTAAAAAAATTGACCTCTTTCGATGAATTGTCATGGTGGCCATTTCGACATTTTTTTAAGAAAAAAAGTGAAAAAACACTCAAAAAAAGATATCCTCTGACATGGAGTCCTTTTATGTGTACTAGTTGCTATGAAAATTGATAAACTTGATTTTCAACAAATTGTTCAAAAAAAATCTTCACAAAAAGGTCTATCATGTATAAACATCTATAAGTTTCAAGCCAAATGATCAAGTTATAACCATTCCCACGGCATAGTTTGTGATAAAGTTCTCATATTTGACAAATAGGTGTATCTTGGTATAGGAAACAATGGTTCCGAATGGATTTTTCAAATTATTTTTATAATTACCATTTTCCTTTTTCTAAGTGTCAAAAATGACTTTTTTGTGAACCAAGTACAAAAATTATGGTGCAAAATGGCACCAATCTAATTCTCACAAGATGTAGTCCCCACATTTTATGGATAATCCCCAAGTATTAGGATTTTTTCTTGATTTCTATCTAATTTCGCCTAGTTAAATGAGTTTATACTGATTTTCCGAAAGTAATCCAAATTTGAACTACTAGTGTTTGATAGTTTGGTCTGAAATTATTTAAAAAATCATTTTCAGGTACACAACAAGTGGTTTTATCACAGAAACATCGATAGTTTTAGAAAATTCGACCTCTTTCGATGAATTGTCGTGGTGGCCATTTTGACCTTTTTGAAAGAAAAAAAAAAGTGAAGAAAACCTCAAAAAAAAAGATATCCTCTGGCATGGAGTCCTTTTATGTGTACTAGTTGTTATGAAAAATGATAAACTTGATTTTTGACAAATTGTTCAAGAAAAGTCTTCACAAAAAGGTTTATCATGTATAAACATTTATAAGTTTCAAGCCAAATGATCAAGTTATAACCATTCCCCACGACATAGTTTGTGACAAAGTTCTCATATTCGACAAATAGGTGTATCTTGGTATAGGAAACAATGGTTCCGAAGGGATTTTTAAAATTATTTTTATAAATACCATTTTACTTTTTTCTAAGTGGCAAAAATTAATTTTTTTGTGAACCAAGTACAAAAAATATGGTTCAAAATGGCACCCATATAATTCTCACAATGAGTAGTCCACATTTGATGGATAATCCCCAAGTATTAGGAATGTTCTTGATTTCTATCTAATTTCGCCTAGTTAAATGAGTTTATGCTGATTTTCCGAAATTAATCCAAATTTGAATTACAAGTGTTTGATAGTCTGGTCTGATTTTTTTAAAAATCATTTAAGGTACACAACTAGTGGTTGTATCACAGAAACATCGTTAGTTTTAGAAAATTTGAGCTCTTTCGATGAATTGTCATGGTGGCCATTTTGACCGTTTTTTGAAACAAATCAAATAATGGGGAAAAACCCTCAAAAAAGATATCCTCTGGCATGGAGTCGTTTTATGTGTACTAGTTGCTATGAAAAATGATAAACTTGATTTTCGACAAATTGTTCAAAAAAAATCTTCACAAAAAGGTCTATCATGTATAAACATCTTTAATTTTCAAGCCAAATGATCAAGTTATAACCATTCCCACGGCATAGTTGAAAGTGCATGGTGTCCCCATGTGTGGTTTTGGTAATTAATGACAATCCTTATGGACTAATGTTTGCATTGAGATATTCTTGTAGATCTTGTCCATAGGAAAAGATTGGAGTTCATGTGTTGGACTCTAGAAATGTACATGATGATCAATGCTCTCTTCAAGAATTTATATGAAGAATGGTCATGTGTAGAGTTGAGCATATTGCAAGGTAGAGTTGAGCATATTGCAAGTGTGTCTTGGAAAAGGAGATTGAATGAATATTCTTGTTTATCTCCATGCCATCATATATATCAAGAGAAGATTATGAAGTGCAAGTTCAATATGATCAATCTCGGAAGATATCGTTTGATTGAATCTTGTAATGGATACATGAAGACGGAGCTTAACGAGCATCTCCCATAATGGTATATGGGGAAATATTTGGAGAAGTCTTCATCAAGCATGTGCTAGCAAGCACAATCAAGAAAGGTGGTGTTCCAACTTGAGGGAGTCGAGATCGTCATCATCTAGCTCAAGTGGAATGCGCAAGGCAAAGGTATGATCTTGATAGGGTTTCTATTTTACCGATCTCATGGTGTTACTGGGAGACCGGGTTATAGGATAGACGGCGTACTATCAAGAGGGGCTCTCAAGTGAGTAACTTGATCGCATCTTTATGGAGAGCTCAAACCTTTGCATACTTGGCATATCATCTTTCTTGGTTCTTATTTGACTTTTATCCATGTGAGAATTTAGAGCTTGTGTTCATCTCCATACCAAGCTCTAGTTCATCAAAAACGGATTTCATATGCATATCTTGTTGCATTTTTTATGTTGGAGGTTTTACCGGTTTGTCTTTTTTAAGAGAGGTCAAACTCCGCCCTTGTGGCTTCCTCCTCACATGATGGACTATGATGTTTCTCTGCATAATCTTGAAGGCCTTTTTGTTGCGACAACGAGCCCAAGATCATCGAAATCAGAGTCCGGATGAAAAAGATATTGTTGTTTTCGTTTTGCTGTTTCTGCCAGTTTTCAGACAACCGGATATTCCGATTAACTTCAGGAATTTCCGGTTAGAAATATCCGGCTCCCTCCAGGAGACTTCGCGTTTTCCACCGGATATTCCGGTCCTAAAGTGACCCGGAATATCCGGTTTTTCCTGGCTGTAACGGCTCTTTTTCTGGTGACCTTTAAATAGGCCCCCTTCTTCCCCAATGAGTCTAGAGCTTCTAAGCACGAAATTGCACCCCATTGTTAACCTCTTGAAGCTTTGATTTCTCTCTATTCCTCCATGATTCTTGACTCAAATTAGATGGAAAAGAGAGAGGAGACCTAGATCCACATTTCCACCAATTCATCTCTCCTCTAAGTGAGGGGAACCCTTTGGATCTAGATCTTGCAATTCCATTTGTTGAGTTCTTCTTTGTTCTTCCTCTCTTCTCTCCCCACAAGCATTAGTTGCTTTTGGTGGGATTTGGGAGTGAAGGATTTGAGCACTTCTTGTGTTCTTGCCATTGCTTTGTGCATCGGTTTATGCTCTTCACGAGGATTCGTGGAAGTTGAAAATTTGTGAGCTTGTTACTCTTGGGTCATTGGACCCTAGACGCCTTTGTGGTGGTTGAGACCTTTTGTGGTCACTTGTAGCCATCCGGGAGCCCCCAATCCAGTTGTGGGTTGTGCCCCGGGTTGTTGTTGTAAAGGCTCCGGATTCCGCCTCGAAGGATTCCGATAGTGGAAGGTGAACCAAACCTTTTGTGGTGCGGTTCATCGGAGAAGAAGGTGAAGCCTTTGTGGCATTGAGACCGACCTGTTGTGGTGGCTCACACCTCTCCAACGAGGCGTACTCCCCTAAAAAGGAGGAACTCGGGAATACATCCTCGTCTCCACGTGTCTCGGTTATTTCTATACCCGAGCTCTTTACTTATGCACTTTACATTGTGATAGCCTTCGTGCTTGAAGTATTCTTTATTGCTATCACCTTGTTGCTTGTATTACTTAGCATAAGTTGTTGGTGCACGTAGGTGAGCCTAGTATATTTAGGTTGTTGACTTGTTAATTTGAACACCTAACTTTTATTCCGCATTTATCAAGCCTAAACCGGATTTTTTTTAATCGCCTATTCACCCCCCTCTAGGCGACATCCTTGTCCTTTCAATAGTTTGTGATAAAGTTCGCATATTCGACAAATAGGGGTATCTTGGTATAGGAAACAATGGTTCCGAAGGGATTTTTCAAATTATTTTTATAAATATCATTTTCCTTTTTTCTAAGTGGCAAAAATTTCTTTTTTTGTGAACCAAGTACAAAAAATATGGTGCAAAATGGCACCCATCTAATTCTCACAAGGAGTAGACCACACTTGATGGATAATCCCAAGTATTAGGAATTTTCTTGATTTCTATCTAATTTCGCCTAGTTAAATGAGTTTATGCTGATTTTCCGAAAGTAATCCAAATTTGAACATCAATTGTTTGATAGTTCGGTCAGACATTTAAAAAATCATTTTAAGGTACACAACTAGTGGTTATATCACAGAAACATCGATAGTTTTAGAAATTTTGACCTCTTTCGATGAATTGTCATGGTGGCCGTTTCGACCGTTTTTTGAAAAAAATAAATAAAGTGAAAAAACCTCAAAAAAGGTATCCTCTGGCATGGAGTCATTTTATGTGTACTAGTTGCTAAACTTTATTTTTGACAAATTGTTCAAAAACAATCATCACAAAAAGGTCTATCATGTATAAACATGTATAAGTTTCAAGCCAAATGATCAAGTTATAACCATTCCCATGGCATAGTTTGTGATAAAGTTCTCATATTCGACAAATAGATGTATCTTGGTATAGGAAACAATGGTTCCGAAGGGATTTTTCAAATTATTTTTATAAATATCATTTTCATTTTTTCTAAGTGGTAAAAATTACTTTTTTGTGAACCAAGTACAAAAAATATGGTGCAAAATGGCACCCATATAATTCTCACAAGGAGTAGTCCACATTTGATGGATAATCCCCAAGTATTAGGAATTTTCTTGATTTCTATCCAATTTCGCCTAGTTAAATGAGTTTATGCTGATTTTCCGAAAGTAATCCAAATTTGATCTACAAGTGTTTGATAGTTTGGTCTGAATTTTTTTTTAAAATCATTTTAAGGTTCACAACTAGTGGTTATATCACAGAAACATCGATAGTTTTAAAAAAATTTAGATCTTTCGATGAATTGTCATGGTGGCCATTTTGACCGTTTTTTGAAACAAATCAAATAATGGGAAAAAACCCTCAAAAAAAGATATCCTCTGGCATGGAGTCCTTTTATGTGTACTAGTTGCTATGAGAAATGATAAACTTGATTTTCGACAAATTGTTCAAAAAAAATCTTCACAAAAAGATCTATCTTGTATAAACATCTATAAGTTTCAAGCCAAATGATCAAGTTATGACCATTCCCACGTCATAGTTTGTGATAAAGTTCTCATATTCGACAAATAGGTGTATCTTGGTATAGGAAACAATGGTTCCGAAGGGATTTTTCAAATTATTTTTATAAATATCATTTTTCTTTTTTCTAAGTGGCAAAAATTACTTTTTTTGTGAACCAAGTACAAAAAATATGGTGCAAAATGACACCCATCTAATTCTCACAAGGAGTAGTCCACATTTGATGGATAATCCCCAAGTATTAGGATTTTTCTTGATTTCTATCTAATTTCGCCTAGTTAAATGAGTTTAAGCTGATTTTCCGAAAGTAATCCAAATTTGAACTTCAAGTGTTTGATAGTTTGGTCTGACATTTTCAAAAAAATCATTTTAAGATACACTACTAGTGGTTATATCACAGAAACATCGATAGTTTTAGAAAATTTGACCTCTTTCGATAAATTGTCATGGTGGCCATTTCGACCGTTTTTTGAAAAAAATAAATAAAGTGAAAAAACCCCCCAAAAAGGTATCCTCTGGCATGGAGTCCTTTTATGTGTACTAGTTGCTATGAAAAATGATAAACTTGATTTTGACAAATTATTCAAAAAAAATCATCACAAAAAGGTCTCTCATGTATAAACATGTATAAGTTTCAAGCCAAATAATCAAGTTATAACCATTCCCACGACATAGTTTGTGATAAAGTTCTCATATTCGACAAATAGGTGTATCGTGGTATAGGGAACAATGGTTCCGAAGGGAATTTTCAAATTATTTTTATAAATATCATTTTCATTTTTTTAAGTGGCAAAAATTACTTTTTTGTGAACCAAGTACAAAAAATATGGTGCAAAATGGCACCCATATAATTCTCACAAGGAGTAGTCCACATTTGATGGATAATCCCCAAGTATTAGGAATTTTCTTGATTTCTATCTAATTTCGCCTAGTTAAATGAGTTTATGCTGATTTTCCGAAAGTAATCCAAATTTGAACTACAAGTGTTTGATAGTTTGGTCAGCTTTTTTTTTAAAATCATTTTAAGGTACACAACTAGAGGTTATATCACAGAAACATCGATAGTTTTAGAAAATTTGACCTCTTTCGATGAATTTTCATGGTGGCCATTTTGACCTTTTTTTGAAACAAATCAAATAAAGTGAAAAAACCTCAAAAAAAGATATCCTCTGGCATGGAGTCCTTTTATGTGTACTAGTTGCTATGAAAAATGATAAACTTGATTTTTGACAAATTTTTCAAAAAAAATCTTCTGGGAAAGTTCTATCATGTATAAACATCTATAAGTTTCAAGCCAAATGATCAAGTTATAACCATTTCCACAACATAGTTTGTGATAAAATTATTATATTCGACAAATAGGTGTATCTTGGTATAGAAAACAATGGTTCCGAAGAGATTTTTCAAATTATTTTTATAAATATCATTTTCCTTTTTCTAATTGGTAAAAATTACTTTTTTGTGAACCAAGTACAAAAATATGGTGCAAAATGGCACCCATCTAATTCTCACAAGGAGTAGTCCACATTTGATGGATAATCTCCAAGTATTAGGAATTTTCTTAATTTCTATCTAATTTCGCCAAGTTAAATGAATTTATGCTGATTTTTCGAAAGTAATCCAAATTTGAACTATAAGTGTTTGATACTTTGGTCTGAATTTAAAAAAAATCATTTTAAGGTACACAACTAGTGGTTATATCAGAGAAACATCGATAGTTTTAGAAAATTTGACCTCTTTCGATGAATTGTCATGGTGGCCATTTCGATGGTCTTCACCCTTTATTATTGGTTCCGTCCTTGCTCATGATTTTTTTTGAATAATATAGTTTGAACATTGTGTATGATGATGTAGGTCACCTTCTCCTCTTCAAAACGTGCTAAAGAACATCAAAATCCAAGTTCGAATGCAAAAGTTATAATCAAAATGGTCAAAACAATTTTTTAGCGCAGGCTATGCCGAGAGCATTGCCGTCGGCATAGATCAAAAGAGAGCTATGCCGAGGGCAATGCCGTCGGCGTAGCTCCCTGGAGATCTACGCCGAAAGTTTTTTGTTGGCTGGCCTGTTCGGTGTCTATGCCGACGGCCCCGACAAAACGCCGTCGGCGTAGACCCTGGCCGTCGGTATAGCTCCGCTTTCCTGTAGTGATATTCTAACGCAACTCTAATGTCAGGGCTTGGAGCTGCTGCCCACCAACGACTTGTGTCGGTAGCCGCACCAGGGCCACCGAGGATGAGCTCCAACTATGCGCAACATGACGACTTCCCCGGCCTCCTCCGAAGCTGCGGAACACCGCGCCAAGCTGGCCCTTCTCCTCGCCACCACGGCATGCAGAAGGGGAAGTAGCGCCAAGTAACTCCAGATGCATAAGAAGCCATACCAGTGTTTATTCTCGAATCGGCCTTGGCCATCTCCGAGTTTGGAAGGAGTCGTCCATGGATCCGGATTGCAGAAGGGAGAGGGCCTAGCTCCGGCACCGCTGGAACTCGCCGAACACTAGCCAAGGAGGAAGGCAAAAATAGGGGCATCCACCATGAAACTTCCACCTCCAGCAACCAAACTAAAAAAAAACCTACTGCTAAGCCTAGTACTAGTATGTACAGAGGCGGACCACCGAGTCCATCCTCCCGCCGGCCAGCAGCGCCGTCGGAGAGAAGGAAAGATAGGGGCGGCATGAGATCTGGGCGGCTGACTCTCAAAACGAACGGAGAAAGAAGAGAGCCCGGCGTGTCTAGGGGTTGTTTGAAGCGCAAGGGCTCTCAACGGGTGCGCACGTGTGCAGACGCTTCTTGAGAGCAAACCATATATAACAGTACACTGCACTCGGCTCCATAGCTCGCGTCACGTGGCCGGCTTCAGCAGCAGTAACTATGCTAGGCTAGCCTTGTCCGTCCGGGTCATGCTTCATGATTATCTTTTTTGTATAGCAGAAATCCACATTGGTGAGAATTATCGAAATTCTGCTTCGGATGGGAGTCGAACTCGGGTTGCTAGGAGTGACCGTGCCCCTTACCACAGGGCCACAACCCGGTTCTCCGTGCTCCATGATTATCAAATTAGCATCGTACAACCGTGTTCCATGCTTGCACTGTAGTATGTCTTTTTTTACAAACATCAAATCATGATCATGTAATTAAGGCCTATTGAATTAGTGGATGATACATGCATGTGCATAAATCGTGTTTCATATAGTTGCACATTTTCTATAGAAAATGCACACAGTCATAGAATACACTTGCTTTCCCAAACCACCTATCACTCGTGTTCTATCTTTTTCCACCAAATGCGACGGGCCTGTCCTATTCCTCCCACGTTTTAGGAGGAGAAAGCTACGGCTAGATAAGCAATGAACTACTCGCCAGTAAAGCGGATATATATCACGCCAGGAAATGGTACTCCCTCCGATCCATATTAGTGGGTATAGATTTGTCTAAATTCATATGTATCTAGTTATGTATCTAGACAAAGTTGTGCCCACTAATATGGATCGGAGGGAGTAATATAACTAAACTAAATAACGCATAGTTTATCGGTAAACGCGCACGCGCAGAAACTGCAGCTAGCAGATAGACTCCAGATGGGATGGAATGTGTTAAACAAAATATGGAATGGAATGGAATGCCTGTGATGCTACCCGGCCTTTCGCTGCAACGTAGAGCCAAACTAAACTAAGGATCAAAGGTATCCTCAAGTTTGATTTTCGCGAGGCTCGTCAAGATGGAATACCACGGCTATATATTTTATGTTATATATTTTGTACGTGCAGTCACACCAAGATTTAAAAAACAATAAACATTCACCAAATATATAGAAAACGTTACCAGAAACCTAAACTGCACATTTGACCAGCTGCACGGCGATTAGATGAGATGGGTTCGTATATGTGAACGAGCACGCGCGCTGGGATGTGCATGCCAACAGTTTGTCATTGGCCTCTCCAAGATAACGACCAAACACACGTGTCAACCACTATTCTCACACTCACCAAATTTATCAAAATCCATTTAAACTACACGACTAATTTGCCAATGTCTAGTAGTGATGGAAGCAAGTATAGCACACATATTGTTTGCTAATTAAGCATATGCCTCGCCTCCTCTATCTTCCGGAGGCAGGGAGATGTTTTAGTTTGTCCGAGCATATTCCTCAAGGAACTATTTGGAATAAAAACTTCTCTAGGAAAGAATATCTTCTGCCTTCAATTTCGGAAGTATGAGAAACACAAGTGATTTTGTGCTCTTGTAAAATATTGTGGGCCAAATTTGTTTATCAAGCACAATTTGGAGTATGGAATTAGTGATTTTTTGCTCTTGTTAAAATAGTGTGCCAATGTCTATTTATCAAGCACAATTTGGAATTAGTATCTTTCGTCACGTCCATACAACTTAAAATAATTCAACTAAAACATAATATCTTTAACAAATTAGTTTTGCCAAGTCAGATAAGATTTCTCAAGTGCCTATTAATACAAAGGTGGACTGGTCATTGAAAAGCAACGAACCGAGGTCACCTGGCCATAGTGGTTGTATAGGATTGTAAGTTGTCGGAGCCACTGACAAATTAAGAACCCAATGGCGAGACCTCGATGAGTTAATAAAGATAATCTTGATGCTTGATGCAACAATGAAGGTAAGGACGAGTATGTATTCGAAGTTGTTTCCATGTCATCATGGAATGAAGACCGGAGAGATATGAACAATCTGGAGTGTGCATTTGTTCTGCTAGACTGTTGAATATGCATTCTTTTTTGATTCAAAGAAAATTAGCGAAGAACACAGGTATAATAAGAATCCATACTCATCGCCCAACGAACCTCGCACCTCGTTAGATCGAACCTCACATACCATTTACTAACCTCGTAAGCGGACCTTTGTCCTTGTCGCTCAAAAAAGTTTAGCGGTCCAGTTGCCGCTCAGCTCCACGTCGGTGTTGTGGCTCAGTCATCATGAACCATGAATGAATTGTATGGTCTAGAAATTAACAAATCCGATATTCTACTAGGGGGTGCATCATCGAATGGAGATTTTTGGCTCCCGAGCTCCAGTGCTCCCTCCGGTTTAAAAAATTCGAAAATCATATTTGTGAGTTTCAAAAAATTCTAAAAATAATCCTGGGTGTAGCCAATAGTATATATCACAAACGTGCAAAACTTTCAACATAAAAGACTTTGTATATTGAGGTATACAAAAATAACAAAAGTGTGTGAATCTCACTATGCATATTTTCAAATCTCTAAGTTTGATCAGAATTTGTTATTTTTGTATAGCTTCGAATACAAAGTATTGGAAGTTGATATTTTACACGCTCATAGGATAGTATTGGCTACGCCCGGAATTTTTCTCAGAATTTTTTGAAACTCAAAAAATATGATTTTCGAATTTAATTAAAGCATAGGAGCACCAGAGCTCAGGAGCCAAAAGCAATTTCCGGTGCATCTAGCAATATTGCACTTGGTCGGTTGGTCCCTTGACTTCCTCTGGTTGCACGCGGCGCCTGTTACACAAGTTGTACGTAGTTAATGAATGACGTACGCCCAAGTTTCCTCCTCCCGCGCATGGTAATACGCTTAAGTTTTGGCAATAAATTATTCGCACCCGATTTCGTGATAAGATCGATGGATCATCATCCAGATATTCGGCTACACTCTCGATCGATGTCTTTCTATAAATACCTCGATCCCAGATGCAGCCTCCCCCACAAATCCAAACACCCACCGCCATTGCACTACAATCTCAAGAGCTCCTCGCTTGACACTTGTGATCGCGGTTTACGAGGCAGGAACAGCTAACCAACCATGTCTTCTTCCCCTGAACTGTCCCCGATCCTGCCCCGCGTGCTCATTGTCTCCCGCCGCACCGTCCGCAAGAACAAGTTCGTCGACTTCGTCGGCGAGTACCACCTGGACCTCATCGTGGGCTACGGCGCCGTCCCAGTGATCGTGCCGCGGGTCGCCGGCGTGCACGCCATGCTCGACTCGTTCGAGCCCATCCACGGCGTGCTGCTCTGCGAGGGCGAGGACATCGACCCCTCCCTCTACGGCGGCGACGATGCGCTCACGACGGAGCAGCTGGAGGAGGTGCGGCGACTCCACCCGAGCGACGCTTCCTTGGACCACGAGAAGGACTCCATCGAGCTCCTCCTCACGCGCCGCTGCCTCGAGCGTGGCATCCCGTTCCTCGGCATCTGCCGCGGCTCGCAGATGCTCAACGTCGCATGCGGCGGCTCGCTCTACCAGGACGTCGGCCACGAGCTGCCTTCCCATGATGCAACCGTGTGCCACATGGACTATGCCGACTACGACGGGCACCGGCACCCGGTGCGTGTCCTGCCCGGCACGCCGCTGCACGACTGGTTCGCTGAGTCCCTCGGCGGCGGCGAGGAGATCATGGTGAACAGCTACCACCACCAGGGCGTGCGGCGGCTGGCGCAGCGCTTCGTGCCAATGGCGTTCGCACAGGACGGTTTGGTGGAGGGGTTCTATGACCCAGAAATGTACAGCCCGGCGAGGGCAAGTTCATCATGGGGGTCCAGTTCCACCCGGAGCGAATGCGCAGGCCCGGCTCCGACGAGTTCGACTATCCCGGCTGCTCCAAGGCCTACCGGGAGTTCGTGCGCGCCGTGGTCGCCTACGAGGCCACGCTCGCCGCTGTTCCCACACGCGTCCACAGGGCCTCAGTCACGGCGTTAGCGGCGCCAAGGCTGAGCCACGACATGGAGAAGCAGCGCAAGGTGCTCGTCCGGAGCTTCTCGCTGGCCAAGAACATGCACTTCGGCGGCGGCCTTGGCAACACGCAGAAGCCGGCGGCGGAGGCGGAGCGGCGGGGCCTGGACGCGGCAGCCGAGTTCCTGGAGACGGCGGCCGCGCTGAGCTCGCAGCAGGAGAAGCGGCTGAAGCAGATGGGCGCGACGGTGCGGAACGCGTCCGGGTACCTCAACAGCAGGCTCAAGGTGAGTGAGGACAAGGAGGCGGCGGCCAGGGCGCTCATGGCCAAGATGTCCGCCGCGCAGCTCTCCAGCCTCGCTGCATTCTACCGCGCCATGGGTAACATCTGCGCCGACGTGCTCGACGCCAAGCTCCAGCCAGCCGCGATTCTGCACGACTAGTCGAGTAGTCGAGTTGTGACAGAAAACCAAATCGAGTGCTGCAAATTTGCAAATTATTTTTCTGATGTTTACATGGTGTAGCTTGGAATCGACTCACCGACAAGCGTTTGTTTGACTTTGTTTCTGTGTCCGTACAATTTATCTGTGTAGCTTGGCTCGCTGACTTTCTTCGTAGGAAAGACGGAGAGCAAAACTACTGAATTAAGGAATCGTATATGCAAGTCATTTGCTATTGAGGGATCATTTTCATCCATTGGACCAAAAGTTTGCATGTACCCTGGTTTGAATCCGTGTCACCAAAAAAATTGTGGTACTCCTGGCTTGGAGTAGCTATCAGTTGAAAGAAATTTAAACCTATCCTTTTTTCCATGAAAATAAAAAAACCTGCTCCTAGATTGTTGGAGACTCAATTTCATTGCAAAGTTCTTGGGTCACATGGGAGGTGTGAAGGTGGAGTCTCACGCTAGGATCATCAAAAAGTTGGTTGGAGGTGAACTGCTAGTAGCACCTAGATGTGATGTCCCGGAGAGCAAACGCAAGATGTCAGGCATGCATGGTGAACAGGTTGCAGCTCCGCCCCAACACTTGTTCAACAGCCAGGTACAGGTAGCACAACACATCACCATTCAGTATTCAACAGTAACGATAACTGCACTTGCACAAGTGTATGTAGGTGGCCAGTTTGTTCTGTTCATCGCTCAATTTGTTCCAAACTGAACCATGTAAACCATGATCTCTTCATCATTCAGTTCGTACCATCCCCAGGCTGCAGCATGTTCCTTTCACTGTCGGCTGTGACCGGCCAGGGACATAAGCTCTCGCGCGTTTCATTCTCTGGTACATCCAAGGATTTCAAGCCAACGACTTGTCCATGTTCTGGTGACTATTCAGTTTACATGGAACCAATAGTGTTTAACCAAACGTGCTTCTATATCACACACTCACTGAAGAATATTCAGTTAACATGTTTTGGGCACTGAAGTAAGTTCAGTCTACCTGAACTATTGATGTACAGACTAACATATAATCTTGTTAGTGAATAACTAGGTGAAGTAAACCTCTGATGCTAGGCTCCATGTGTTAATGATTAACTCGAGTTAAGGGCACACACCCTCAACTTCTTTGCTAGCACTTTTGACTCTACCATACTACCATGTACACATCCGTTGCAATACTAACCAAAATCCATCATTTGCACCTGCGGACATGTATTAGGGAAAAAAGTTAGACTGACATGAATGTTCTACATGTAAACAGATGCATTATCCCTGGTCATGTAAAGATCTTGGTGAACTTTGGTAGGCCACCAATAAATTCACTTATGGAGAGGGTGCGCATAAGTCATAACAATACAAGAATGTGTATGTGCTCCATGTCAATATTTAACTTAATTGAATTAAGATTCCATCGCATGGTTGTTGCACCAAATATTATCTTATACTCCCTCCGTTCCAAAATATAAGATGTTTTAGCTTTTTTACACATTCACATGTGTACACATGTATCTAGACATGTTTAGTGTCTATGTACACTTATTTTGGTATAAACGTAGACAATATGTGTAATACTTAAAACATCTTATATTGTGGAACGGATGGAGTACTATGTAAGTGCTGCTATTTAAAGGGGCAAAGAGAGACGGCGTAGGATCATAGTCCAAAAGAAAGACATCTTGTGTACCCTCGATCAAGGTGTAAAGATCAATCGCTGCTAGGTTCATATCTGCATACTCCGTCTACACAATGTACACAAATTCTCCATTTATTTGGAATTTCTTTTCAGGACAATGGAAACCCACACACATCATAGGAATTGGAAACATCAGGAATTTCTCTTGCATCGATTTTTAAATTCACACCAAGTAACGTAAACATCATTGCACTATAGTGGTGAAATCGTCTTGAACAATTTATCACATACCTACCTCACAGGTACAGAGACGTACTCAGCTTGTAGATCACGGGATATATTATATTGTTGGCTCAAGACGACTCTATTTTTATTCTCTTAGAATTTGCATACAAGTAGGCGATGGTCACTTTGATGTTCTGTGTTGGCAAATAAACTAGATTGTAGTAGATTGTAAAAATTAAACTTTGACGCCACTCCATGTCCGGTTAGGGAGCTGCAGCAATCCTCCAATTCCAGGGTGACGCCGATGAAGCAATACGATGATGACATTGTCACCGTCGAGGACATCGTCGATGAAGACTCGGAGTCGTTGCAGGATGCCGTTTCAGAAAAGGACGCTGAAGCTGCCTTGTTGGGTGATCTCCTGGCTCCCTCGTCGGCCCTTGGCGGGGCGGGAGGGGTGAGCGCTGACGGAGACGTCGTGACCCCGTTGCTGAGCTCAGTCCAAGACCTCTTCACCAGGTCGGATGTGCCCCTGCTTCCTTGTCCTGCGCTTCGGACACCGGTCCTGGCCCGTGTTGAGTTGTCGACGCCGGAAATTCGCCACAGTGCTCGGCTGGGAGACAAACCGAAGATGCACACCATGGATAAAGTTACCCATGTGCTGAACAAAAAGATGGGAATTCAAGTTGCAGATGATGCCCCTTTGGAGCAGGCTCGGAAGCAATTTGTGGGTAGCTTCAAGACACAGATGTCTGACTCGTCTTTGCAGGGCCTCGCTCGCCTTTTCAAGCTCAACATCCCGAGCCTTGCCGCTGTTGACGACGCGCTCTTGGGCCTGGCTGGTCCAGGGGGTGTGGAGTTTGCGCCTTCAGCCGAGTAGGAGGATTACGTCTAGTTCTTCTGCCCTGTCCAGCGTGTTCTGGACTATGGCGAGGGCCGAGTTTTAGAAGTCCTGATCGGCTGAGTTTATTCTCTGGTTGGTTTGTATCTTCTTTTTTATTTTGGCCTAGGCCTTTGATGTTTGCTCCTTCTATATCAATATAAAAGGCAAAGCCTTTGCCTTTGTTTCAAATTTTTTTTTTAAACTTTATCATTTTCACGGCAACCAATACACATAAAAGATTTCATGCCAAAGTATTGTATCTGTTCATAGAGAATGACATGGATTCAACACCCTCTATGGCTATTTCATAAAATACTACTTTGGAACCTTTATGGATTTTTCGCAATTTTTAGGACCAAATTAGAAAACACTTGTAGTTCAAATTTCTATTACTTTCGGGAAAAAAGCCGAGACTCATTTAAATTAGCAAAGAAAGCGAGAATAGTCTTAATACGTGGGAATTAACCATCCAAATATGGTCTACTTTATGTAAAAATGGGAATTGTGCCATTTTCACTTTATTATTTGCACTTGCTTCACAAAAAAAATCATTGTTTCCACTTGGAAAATGAAATAATTTTTTGCATAAATTTTAAATTCTTTTTTGCAATATTGTTTTTCATTGCAATATAAGCCTCTATGCCAACGATTGGTCAAATTATCATGAAGTATGCCATGGATAAGGACATACATGACCTCATGCCAAAGAATTGTGTTTTATATATTTTTCTTATTTTTTGTAAGTTGGGTCAAAACTTTCCGCACAACTATTCATATCAAAGGGCATGAATATATCAACACCCTCTATTTTTATTGCATCGAATCCCATTTGGAAACGTTAGAATGATTAATTTGAGAATTTTTAGGAGCAAATTAGAACACATATGTAGTTTAAATTTGATGTTCAACAAATCGGCCGATATTCTGATAAACCGGCCGGTTTATCGCTTACGATGTCTGGCCAATCAGATAAATCAGCTGATATGCCGATAAACCGGCCAATTTACCCATTATCTCGGGTCGACCGATAAGTTCCCGATAAGCGATATCCTCAACATTAATTTGAATTACTTCAACGAAGATCAAAACTCATTTAAATGGGAAAAATAGTTAACTTAATATGTGAGAATTGACCATACAATATGGTCCGCTTTGTGTAAAATGGGAATTCCGTCATTTTGCAATATATTCTTTGCACTTGCTTCACACACAAAAATCCCTTGGAAAACAAAAATATTATAACAAAAAATTGGAAACTAATTCGGCATTGCTATTTTTCATGGCAATATATAAGTTTGTGCCAAATATTGCAATTTTCTCCATTGGTTTTTGATTTTTTTTGTGCCAAATATTATGAATGTTGCCCATATAATATGGGCAAGATGCGTAACTCGGTCACAATTGAAAGCTGTTCACATCAGCCTCCAAGCTCGCCAAGTACCATTTTTTCCGTTTCCAATGCGGTTATTGACCCGTATTCGTAGTGTCATTTTGTAGTAGTGTGTGGGGGTATGCATTGCGTCAATACAAGACGTTCAAGGTGTCATATAGGATTTGTCCCATAGAACGTTTCGGAAACCCCATCACCAATGGGTATTCACCATAGACCATCAGTGATAAATAGACAAGAGCGGTTATAAGTAACAAACCAAAATAATCTGTGAATACTTAATCATAGAATCACACGTAAAGGATGTAATTTTTAGAAATACATGCCAATGATCATCCTGCTAAATGTCTGTGATGAGCCTAGACCTTAGTGTTATGCAGTTTTATAGCCATGTGAGCAGATAAAGAATCTCCGTGAAATTGAATTGGTAAGCTACCAAGGAATAACTTCACTTATGAAGAGAGTGTGCTCATAACAATACAAGAATGTGCATGTGCTCCATGTCAATATTTTACTGCATTGATGCCTCCAGCCCTCCATTGCATGGTTGTTGCACAAAATAGTATCTAGTACTATTCTAGTGTTGCTACTTAAGGGCGCGAATAGAGACAAAGTAGGGAGAGAGGATTTTTTGAACCCGAGCTACATGGAGCCCTGGTTTTCGAAAAATCAAAAATGACAGTTTTGAGTTCCCACAAATCACGAAGAAAATCAAAGATGTAGATAGTGTCGAGATCTACAAGAGCATGCAAAATTTATCTTAAAATTCTTTGTAGTTTGGGCTGTACAAAAAAAACAAATCGGGGAAATTTCAAATTTTGAAACTGTGTATTGTTTTCACCACCCAGATCCATACATTTGTCTTTTTTGTGCAGCCCAAAATACAATGAATTGGAAGATCAAAATTTGCACGATTGAAGATCTCGACAATATCTACATCCGAGATTTTTTTACGATTTGTGAAACTTAAAAATATCAATTTTGAATTTTTCAAAAAACAGGCACCATATAGCTCGAGCTCCATCATAGATTTTCGCGAAGTAGGATCATAGTCCGCAACAAAGCCATCTTTTGTGGCTGAGGTTGATCAAGGTGTAAAGCTCAGTCGTTGCTAGGTTCATATCTCTGTACACCAGTACAAAATGTACACAAATTTTACACTTATTCGGATTTTTTTTCAAGACAACTGAAATCCACACACGCCTTTGGAATTAGAAACATCAGGAATTTCGGCTTTCCCAACCGCCGGCCTCACTCGTGCTCTAGTATCTTCTTCAATGGAAAGCTAGCGACGGAAGACCTGTACTATTCCTCCCACGTTTTCGGAGAAGAAAGCTACGGCCGGCTAACTACCAATGGTGCATGGTTTGAACTACTCGCGATGAAATCAGATATATATCTCGTACCGGAGGAGATGGTACAACGACTAAACAGAGCTTAACTATTTTTCGTCAAAAATGGCCCTTTGCCCGAACTAATGACAAGTATGGCCTCTTTCGATAACTATTATCAAATATGGCCGCTCGACTCGGCGCCAACGTCAATGGCGCCGACGTTGTGCAGGTCGGCGCCAAAAGATTTGGACGCCAGAGCAGCCGAAGACGTCGGCGTCAAGGAGCATGGCGCCGACCCTGGTTCGGCGACGGAACGGCCTGGCACCACCTGCACAAGGTCGGCGCCATTGACATTGGCGCCGAGCTCAGCGGCCATTTTTGAAAATAGTTCTTCAAAGAGCCCAATCGTATCATTAGTTCGACCAAAGGGCCATTTTTGATAAAAAATACTCGTAAATGCGCGCGTTCAGAAACTACAGCTAGCAGATAGACTACACTATAACGCAGCCGCACGCCAGCCTTTCCCTGCAACGTATATCCAGAACGTTGCTTTGTTTAGGTCTTTTTGCATAGGCTGGTTTTAGCTGGTTGTGCTGTTGTACAGAGAAAATTGTTGTACATGAAAGCCGTTGTTTTGAGTTTATCCTTTGATTTATAGGATAGGAAAAGTGTAGGAATAGGAAATCCATAGGATTGGAATGTCATGACTAGTTGAATCATTTGGAAAGAGCAAGTATGTTTGATGGCAAAGGAAAAGTAAAGGAAATGTAAAAAGAGGTTGGAGTGAATGTTGGAATTCCTATGGAAAATAGTAAAATGATTCCTATGGGAAAAATCCCTATAGGAACCAATCCTATGAATCAAATGACAAATGTAGAAAAATTTCCAATAGGATAAATCCTTCAAAAATCCTTTGTAGTTCCTTTGAATCAAAGGAGCCCTATAGTGTTTGACAACTTAGTTGGCTATTTGGCTGTAAAATGAGGAATTATCTGAAACACCCTCAGTCATGAAAATGTGTGTTTTTGCTGTTTTACCTGTATAAAATAACATAAATATCCATCACAAATATTACGATGAGTACACTTGAATATACACCAACACTTTTGTAATACCATGTTTGAACGTACAATGGATTACCACATATATTAATTTAAATAAATATTTTGCACATGTTTTCTAGTAGCATGTATGTACACAAGTTTGCCTTGACCCATGTAGCGCTCGTGGAATCACTTGTTTGCTAGCATCGCACTTAGAGCATCTTCACCGGCGGCTCTAAATATGCTCTGGCACCACCTAAAGCGGACATCCTTTGGGTGGTGTCGGACACCTGTCCGGCAATTCACTGGTCGTCTCCCCCATCGGCACCCCCTAAATTAAAATGTGCCCAAAAATTTAAATTGACAAAGTACAACAGAAGGGGTAAATTTCATTCAAATTTGAACATATTGTACACAAATTCGAATGAAACTCGCCTTAAACGACGCTGCCCTAACCCTAGCCGTCGTCTTATCGCCATAGGAAGGTAGATGACGCCGCCGTCTTCGGGTGGCGGCTGTTGCGATGGCCCTGCCTCCTCCTTCACGACGGTTGGCGCCCGCTGTGGCGCGCGGGCTGTTGTTCTAGCGGCGCGTGCATCGCCAGGTAGTAGCCCGGGCATTCGACGGGGTCGAGCGGGTGGCACGGCGGCGGTACGGGTTCGTTGGCCGAGCGGAGTGTTGGATATATGCCCAAGAGACAATAAATGTATATCTGTTTCATGATTAATGAACTATATTTTTATGCTATAACTGGTATGGTCTATGAATGTGAGATTTATAGGAAAACCCATGCGCACATGTAGAAACATGATCAAACATGTTTACCCTTTGTCATGTCTCTTAGACAAAATCGTTAATATTAGATGGCCATGTTTTCCGGTAATGGACATATGTTTGTCATTATTGACGAGGGCAAATTGTTGTCTCAACATTGTGACTGTGAAGACCCAAGTAGTTGTGTTTACCACATATAGTATCCTCACAGATTGGTTGACTTGTCTTATTCCTTTGACCATGAGAATATATGGTTGTGTGTTCTGGAAAGTTTGCTTTGACACAGTCAATCATCACGACCTTAATTGGGTGATCAAAATGACTGTCGTGGGTAATCTTGAAGGTATGCATTTAATCATAGTAGTTCAAGATTGGGAATTACTCCTCTAGTTAATAGAGAGATAAATCTTGGATCCACTCGGTGTGATAGTATCCATTAACAAGTGTGCACAGACAAATGCATGATGTATATCATGGGGATACTGGAACGCGGGAACGAGATCACATTATACCGGTAACGAGGATAATGTGACATAGTGAATAAAAGGTTTTAATGGTAATAATGAATAATGGTAACATACTTGATAACCAACAGGTTCAGCAGTGTTTTCGTATAACGGTAGTAGTCGATGAGGACGTCCATGGTCCTAACATTGACAGTGATTAGATAGGCATTTTTAATCACATCTACACATTGTCGAACCTGTAGGGGTCACACACTTAAGGCGTCAATAGTCTGTTGTGTACATAGGATGGTTCGGAGTAAAGAGCTAGTATCACTCGAGATGGTTCTGACGTGATAGAAATATATTTAGAGTATTGATCAAGACATGTGTGGGATATGTTGGATTTATTCCAAAGGTTTATATGAAGGAAATATTTATCCGAATATTCTATATGCGGATATTGGGTGTCCCAGATCATATAAATATGTTTATATGATAAGCAACCAATTCCTGGAATATTTTATAAAAGGAAATGTTCGTTTTAGGAATTATCTAGACAAAATAATAAAAGGAAAATATTATAAAAGAGTAAAAACACCGGAGGCCACCAAACGGGGGCTGCCTTGTGGGCTGAGTGGGCCCATATGACCCACAAGGCAGCCGCAGCCTACAAGGGGCGGGTCGGCCGCGGTGGGGCGAAGGCCCGCCCCTCCCCCCGACCAAACCCTAGTGGGCCGTAGGGCCCACAAGGGGGAGGCGGCGACGCCCTAAGGAGAAACCCTAGGCCGGCCGGCCTAGGTCGGTGGCGGCGGTGGAGGCTTGGCCATCCACCAAGCCACACCCCCTTGGTCCTCCTCTATAACCCCCTCCCACCCCCCTCTTTGGAAACACAATTCTGGATGGGTATGGGTATCCCCCTGGTATGGGTACGAGTAAAGTTTCATACTCGCGGGTACAAGTATGGGTAGAATTTTGTAGCCATTGGCTATACGGGTATGGGTATGGTATTGCTCTACCCGCCCCATACCCTACCCATTGCCATCCTTAGTGCCTTTCACTGGTTGTATTTGTGCTGGTGTGGGATTTGCCGATGGTGTATCAGTTTTAGCCTCTACTAAAAAAATCATATGAAAATCTTCATGTGGGAATTAACAATGTGTCTTGAGTTGTGTGTTGACTCCTACAAAAGTGAATGTATCACCACAACAATGCCAAAGCAGAACATAATCTAAGAGACAACATATTGGACTGGTATGACCCGCTAGGGAGAAAGGAGGTGGTCTAAGTTTTCTGTTGCCCTAGCGGCTCTTGTGGTTTTGGAGGTGTGACACTGCGGCTGACCACGCCCCCTCGGCCAATCTTGCCTTTTGAGTTTCATTGTTTTATTTGGAATGGTGAGGCGGCGATGACATCCTTACAAATTAAAATAAGGTCATCCCGCCACATCCCCACTCCGGTCGCGCACCTAGCGTTGGCGGATGGCGTGTGAAGTTGTGTGTCCGGCGAATCTCCTCTGACCAGGTCGACTTTGTTTTTTGTTGCTGGAGTAGTGGTTCTAACTCTTCTGATGTACAATTCTCACCATTGACGATGTTACGTTGCATTATTCCTATGGATCTTAGAACGTTGGTTTTCCGCCTGTCTATTACAACAAGATTTACCCAGCTTCTGCGATGGAGAGGCGAGGATAGTTGTACAACCCTAGTGATTGTTGTCGTTGTCTAGGTGGTCTAAGTGTTTTAAATCGCTGGATTTTTCGCATAGTACAGTCACTGGAAAAGAAAGGAAAAAACTCAAATTCAGCCAATTTCGGTGGCCGTCCGATCTACGCGTGTACAGTTGGCTATGTGGTGTGGCCGTGTGAGGCAATGGGCTGTTGGTGGGCCACCCAAGCAATATACTCTGCTTTTCTGTTTTTTCGTTTCATTTTTGGAGCAGAGAGACTTTCAAATGATGTGATCATGCGGGAGAGGCGAACGATTCTGCCAGTGGTGGCGTGCGCCAGAGCCTCCCTGCTGCCGCAGCATCGTCGTCTTCCTATCTCGGATGTCGAGTCATGGCGTCTTGACTCTACTTCATTGCTTCAATCATGAGCAAGCATGACCCCAAATCAATTAATGACAACCATATTTAGATGCCAAAGCCGGACATAATTTAAGAAACAACATATTGAACTAGTATGATCCGGTAGGGAGACAGGAGGTGGTCTAGGTTTTCTATTCCCCTTTGCAGCCCTTGGGGGTTCAGAGGTGCAGTTGACCACGTCCCCTCGCCAGTAGGACGGTTTCTGTTCTTGTTTTTTGAGTTGTTGTGTCTTTTTCGAAATGGTGAGTCGGAGATGACATCTTTAATTTAAATCTAGGTCGTCCCGCCATATAACCGCTCCGATTGTCCGGCTAGAGTTGGTGGATGGTGTGTGAACTTGTGTCTCCGACGGATCTCCTGTGTTGGTTTTCTTTTTTGTTGTGTGGTTGTGGATCCGACCCTTCCGATTTACAGTTCTTAGCATTGACAATTGTTGTTCCTATGGTGCTTTAGTTTTGAGTTTTAGAACGATGGTTTCCCGCATGTTTATTACAACAAGCTTTGTTACGACAAGATCTACTTGTCTCCTGTGAGGAAGGGGCGCAGACGGTTGTGCGCCTTCGGCTCACTCTAGTATTTGTAGTCGTTGTCTAAGTGGTCTAAGTACTTATTTATAATTTTATTAGTTTTGTATTTGCTTGTATGCTGTTTTAAATCGGTGGACTTTTTCGCAGAGTAGTCACAGAAAAAGAGAGGAAAAACTCTATTCCGGGCCAATTTGTGACCATCCGATCTGTGGCCTGTTGGTGGGCCAACTTATCCAGATACTCTGCTTTCCTTTTTCGTTTCTTAAAAGCAGAGAGACTCTCAAATGACGCGGGAGAGGCGAATGATTCTGCCCGGCGGTGGCGTGCGCCGGAGCCTCCCCGTCGCCATCGTCGTCCTATCTCGGAGGTCGATTCATGGCGGCTTGATTCATAAGTTGTCTGTACTTAGCTAGGGTTTCTGATGTTTCTGATTGGGGATGAGGGCGGGAAGGACGGCGGGTGAGGGGCCGCCATTAACGTGACGTCCGGTGAGGGGCGGAGGCGCGGAGCATCTCCGAAGTGGTAGCAGCCTCCATTAACGCGAGGGGCAGAGGCAGCATCTCCGCCCGTTCTGTGTTCAAAGGAGACGTTCCTTTCCTTGGGGATAATTGCTTTCCACTCCGATTGTAGTGAGTAGTGATCGTCTTGTAACTTTTTTTTGATATAGAAGAAAACAGCACAACACGGCCTAGGCCAAAGTAAAAAGCATGAAAGTAAATAAGCGTACAAAAACTCAGCCAACCCCGTCCAGTCTTTCAGACAGGAAGATCGTCATATCTTCAAGAAGCAGTCAATTGAGCCAACTGCTTGGCCCCAGCGAGGATCCAGTTCTTACTCTCGTCTTTAATCTTCTGCATCAGGGAAGAAGGCATGATCGCCTTGTTATTAAAAAACCCGCTCATTTCGCTCTTTCCATAGCTCCCAAGCGATAAGGGTGATGGCGGACTTGAGCCCCATGGGGCTATCAGAGGGCGCCCTGGAGGCAGCCAGCCAATACTGAAGAACCGTGCCTCTCCCGGATCCCACACTCGTTGGGCGAGAAGGGCAGGATAACCATGAAGCCGTGGCCTGCCAGATTCGCTTGGAGAAACGACACTCGAAGATGATGTGTCGTGCAGTCTCAGGTTGACAATTGCAGAGCTTGCAGACGGGCTGGTGAGGCCAACCCCTAACAGCCAGGCGATCAGACGTCCAAAGCCTGTTTTGCACCGCCAGCCAGGCGAAGAAACGGCATTTTGGCGGGGCCCAAGGTTTCCACACAATGGGGAGAAGGAACAAGGAATGGCACCCGCAAACTGGGCTTTGTAGGCAGACCCAGCAGTGTAGATTCCGTTCTCCGTGAGGGTCCAGGTGATTGTGTCAGACATGTTCTCGACAAGGGCCACGCCCTCAGTGATCTCAAAGAGCGCGATGAACTGGGCAAAGTGCTCGGCAGTGAAAGCAGTCACGCCAATGTCTGCCACCCACCTATACTCTGCCAACGCATCCCGCACACATCTGTTCTTCCGCCTTGCCGCATTGAAGATGAGAGGGGCGATAGACCTGGGCGAGTTTCCATTCAACCATGAGGAAGTCCAGAAAACCACATGATTGCCATTGCCAACGGTCACCTTGGTTGCGGCGTTGAAAAGATCCCGGTCATGTTGGTCATTTGGAGTTTCCAGCCCGACCCAAGGCTTATCGGGCGCAGTCCATTCAAACCAAAGCCATCTTAGCCGCAATGCCCTGGAGAATTTCTCCAAGTCCGGAATCCCCAGCCCAGCCATGCTCTTTGGCCGGCACACCTTTTGTTGGTCTTGTAACTTTTGTTGTCGTATTGTAATTTCTCCCGAGTCACCATTAGCAAACTGGGGAAGAAAGCCCCATCTCAAATCTCCGTGGATAATCCTCATTATACCAAACGAAGGATTGGGAAACCAAATGCAAGTCATTGTACAAAGTACAAAGTACAAATTACACCCTCCTCTCTCTGAACTATTTTTTGTATGCCAAATCCCTTGGAGCTGTGCCCGACACTATATATGATCCGTAAAATATTATTTTCGATAAAGGGCGTTTTGCTGATTACAACCCAAAAAGGGTGTTGATCTATTATAAAAAAAGGTGTTTTGCTGATTATAGCCAAAAACAAAAGAAGGATAACTAAATGCCAATAATTGTATACTAGCACGAGCAATCAAATTAACAAAAAGGAAGCTGACCTTTAACTGTATGAAGGATGTCGATAATGTTCTGTGAAATAGACACCAAAGCCGAATGGGACCAAATCTATACTAACAACATACATGGTGAACTTTGTTGCAGGGCAGCAGAAAGGCCACAAAATCGGAAACAACAACAAGAAAGCCTTTCATTCCCAAGCCTTTCATCTCAAAACTAACTCATGGTCCTGGCACATAGATAGTTAGCTTCCACGCACCCCTGTCCATGGCTAGTTCTTTGGTGACATTTCAATCCTTCAGATCTCTACTCCTCCATGTCAAGTTTGGTCTACCACGACCCCTCTCAACATTCTCAACACGCGTCCGCTATGCACTGGCGCTTCCGGAGGCCTGCGTTGTATATGCCCAAACCATCTTAGACGATGTTGGACAAGCTTCTCTTCAATCGGTGCTACCCAACTCTCTCACGTATATCATCATTCCGGACCCGGTCATTTCTTGTGACCACATATCCATCTCAACATGCGCGTCTTTGCTACACCTAACTGTTGGATATGTCGCCTCTTGGTTGGCCAACATTCTGCGTCATACAACATCGCAGGTCGAATCGTTGTCCTATAGAACCTGCCGTTTAGCTTTTGTGGCACTCTCCTATCATAGAGGACGCCAGAAGCTTGGCGCTACTTCATCCAACCAGGTTTGATTCGATGACTCACATCTTCATCGATATCACCATCCTTCTAGAGCATAGACCCCAAATATCGGAATATGTCTTTCTCAGGTACCACCTGTCCATCACGGCTAACCTCTTCCTCCTCGTGCCTAGTGGTACTGAAACTGCACCTCATGTACTCAGTTTTAGTTCTACTAAGCCTAAAACCTTTCAATTCTAGAGTCCGCCTCCACAGCTCTAAATTTCTATTAACCCCCACCCGCCTTTCGTCGACTAGCACCACATCATCCGCAAAGAGCATACACCATGGGATATGTCCTTGTATATCCCTTGTGACCTCATCCATCACCAAAGTAAAAAGATAAGGGCTCAAAGCTAACCCCTGGTGCAGTCCTATTTTAATTGGAAAGTCATCGGTGTCGCCATCACTTGTTCGAACACTTGTCACAACATTATCATACATATCCTTAATGAGGGTAATATACTTTGTTGGGACTTTGTGTTTCTCCAAGGCCCACCACATGACATTATGTGGTATCTTATCATACGCCTTCTCCAAGTCAATGAACACCATATGAAGGTCCTTCTTTTGCTCCCTGTATTTAGGAAAAAAAATTGGAACCACTTGATCATCGTCAGTTGATAGTCCATAGCTGTAGCAGTCTGGTACACCCAGCACCTGACGATCCACTATGAGAGCCTGAGAAACTGATAACAAAATGTTGGGCGTTAATGACAGGTTCCTTACATGGAGCCCTAGCTAAACATGCTAAAGGCTAAAAAGACAGTCCAGCTGTCAAAAAACCAACCTGGCCTTCAAAGCAAACCTCTGTCTGTCCTGTCCCGGGCATGATTAACCCAGCCGAGGAACAAACCGCCCCTGTTTACTTTTTCGACGAAAGACCCCAATTGATACCAGCGACGACAACCTCGCGCGCAGGCTCTGTTTGTTTTGTAGGCCTTGTTTCTGCAAATCAGTTCAGGCGATAACCAATATGGTGTGCAAATGAAAAACCATAGTAGTAGCACCAGTAGGGAATTTATGTTTAAAGACAACAACATTTCTAGCTTTCTGTTAGTCCAAACTAAAGCCACTTCTCCAACAACCATCCAATATTTAAACAGATCACTAAAAGGAACAGGAACAACCTGAATATTCTGTGTGCATATAACACAAGGAGGGCAGCCCCGGTGCAGTAGCTCCCGCTTGCGCAGGGTCCGGGGAAGGGTCCGACCACTTTGGGTCTTTAGTACGCAGCCTTTCCTGCATTTCTGCAAGAGGCTGTTTCCAGGATTTGAACCCGTGACCTCATGGTCACAAGGCAGCAGCTTTTACCGCTGCGCCAAGGCTCCCCTTCATACACTATACAAATATTTAGAAACAACGAATAGAAAGAATAAGTGGTCCACAATTTCTGTAGCACTACAAAACATACATTTGTTTTTACCTTTCTTACCCCTTTTGACAAGATCCTTACTTAAAATACTATTCCCACAAGCAAGCCACACAATTTTTTTAAACCTTGATTGTAAAAGGTGACTTGACAAACCAAAGTTGTTTTTAAAGGGTCACCTAACCTTTTGACCTTTGAGAGCAATATAAAACCAGTGTACACAGAAAGCTCTTGATCTATTGATCAGACACTTAGATCTTTCATGTTCCCCATTAATAAACCTTCCACTTCTACATTTGCCTCTCCTGCCCCCAACAGCATAACCACCTCTACCTCTACCAGGGGAGACATAATTAGGTCTACTTAAAGAAGCTAAACCTCTTACACAACTATCTACATCCTCATTTACTAAATGAACCCTCATCTGAGAGCACCTTGTCGAATACACTTAAAATCAAACTTCCCAGCTTTTATTTCTCACTCAGAGGCACGCTATTAGACTTCTCCCTGCTAGCCATAAAACCACTACATATGTAGCAGTTTCCATATCTCAATCCTGGAACAGATTTATTTACCTCGAGAATAGTATTCTATAACTTCATCCCAGTTCACTAGCTACATCACTACACATTGGAAGAATTTAAGGTGGCTGGAATATGTAAATTACCTGGGTGCCATCTTCCATGTGATAATCCTGTAAACCTGCTACTCCTTCCATCTCCTCTATAGAACTTTCCTTGTTCATCTGATCTATGACCAGCGTGCTCAGGCGATTCCTTGGGTCCTCAGTGTCATCCATATCTTCTTTCTCATCATCATTATAGTCATCGCCATCGCCTTCGCTGTCATCATCCTCCTCCTCCTCCTCCTTATCATCATCATCATCATCATCATCATCATCCATCGCCATCAAGTTGTACTGCACAAAACAACTCACATATGTGTGTGAAGATAGAGCATATAACTCAATACCAATAATTAACCAAAGTACTAGGAATGAAGAAAAAATGCAAAATAAGATGCACATCACTTGATTACCAGATTCTGCGGTAGAAATGGCAGGCTGCGTTGTAACTGATAACGTTGCAGCAGTAGGTGGTGCTGCAGGGATAAAATTTGCAGCAGGTTCACTTTCCGTATCAACCTCTTCAGTTGTCGTACCGGTAGCTGTCACAGGGATAATTGTCACAGCAGCCTCACTTTCCACAGCAATCTCTTTGGCCGTCATATCGGTAGGTGGTGCTGCAGGGCAATATCCATAGCTGGCTCTTTTTCCACAGCAACTTCTTTGGCTGTCATATCAGTAGGTGGTGCCACAGGGATAATTTCCGCAGCATGCTCACATTCCACAGCAGCCTCTTCGGCCTTCGTACCAGTAAGTGATGGCACAGGGGTAATTTCCGCAGCAGGCTCACTTCCCACATCAACCTTTTCGGTCATCGTATCATTAGCTGTCACTGCAGGGGTAATTTCCACAGCAGGCTCACTTCCCTTAAGTTTCGTCTCGATAAACAATAGCGTGGGATGTCTCGGGTGGTTCTTTGCTGCTTTTTTCCACTCATGTTTTGTTTCGTCACTCACTCCATCATGAAGGGTGACCTCCTTAAGACGTGGCAGGGACTGGATCGCTGTGCTGCTAAAGCCATTTAGATCCATACATAGCAGCCGGAATGACTCGAGACGCGGTAGAGCTCCGTCTTGGATTTCCAGCTCAGTCATGACTTCCACCACGACGCATAGGCATCGCATGCTTCTGAGCGTACCTGGTTTGATGACGAGCTTGTCCAGCTGAGTTGCAATCAGCTTCAGGTACTCCAAGCTTCGCACTCTGTTCAGGGCAGCAAGGGTGTCTCCGCTCAGCCTATGATCACCAGTGAATGACAGGCACAACTTAGTGAGACCACCCAGTCGGGTAACAAACGGAGGCAGCTGGCTGCACATGCTGTGCCCATGTAGCTTCAGCGAGCTAAGGTAGTAGAGTAATTCTTTTCTAAGGAGAAATTCAGCAAGTATTGAGACCATTCATCATTCGTGTTCAGTGAGAGTGAGCGAGCTTCGTTCATATGCGTGCCTCTCTCGATGAACCCCTGAATGGCCTTTGAGAGATGACTTAAGTTGTTGTTGGTATCAGCGGTGAACTCGCACCATATTTTCACCTTTGTCAGGTGCTTCATATGCTCCATAAGCTGTGTGAATCCTTGGCTCTTGTTGTCCACAACAAATCCTGCCACCGTTTCCAATTTGCTATTCTCTGACAACCAAGTCTGTAGCTTGCGCATTCTCCACCCCCCTACTTTGTGTTGGAACTTGAACTTTCCAAACAGATGAATCAGACATGGCAGCTCCATGACTTCTTTGGGCAGAATCTCTATATTGGTTCTTCTTACATCCAGTGTCTCCAAAAGTTGAAGCTTCTTGATCTCTTTGGGAAGCACCGTAACTGTAACAGCGGCACCAAGGCTTAGGTACCTGAGCAGCAATAGGTTGGTGCACATCTCCCTAAGATGCTTGTCCTCTAAGTGGTTACTGCATCCTTCTAGATCCAAAACTCGCATCAGTTTATACTTGGAAAAGTCCAAAACAGATATGTGCACGTCACCGAAGATTGTGAGAGACCGGACAAGACGTAAATCCTTTGGATTCATTTTGGACCTTGCAGCAGTTTTATTATGCAGTGAAAGCCATCGGACATTATTGGGTAGGGAACCATTATCATATAACAAGGTAACAAAGTTCTCACAGATGGACTTGTGCAGGATGAACTCGAGCATCATGCCATGAGTTTCGTATTTCTTTACCTCTGCTCTGTTGCTGCTGCTGGTATCAATAGGTTGGATGATACTATGGTTGACTAGCACATCGAAATTGTCGATAGCAGCATCGAGGGTACGACATTTAGGGTCTTCTGTGACGAGCCTTTCAGCTAACCATCTTCTTACCAGGCTTGCTCTCCTAATTGGATGGCCACTTGGGTAAATACCCAGATATAGCAAGCAGGTCTTGGCATCTTGGCTATCAAGGTTGGTGTAGCTACGGACAAGCACACGATTCATACGTGCTAAGTTCATGTTTGTCTCCAGATGTTTTCCAAGGTTTTCACATAGGTATGCCCACCTTTCAGGATTACCTCTACTTTGCAAGAACTGGGCAGTGGAAACAAGAGCAAGGGGTAGACCATTGCATTTCCTTAGTACTTCTGAACCGAGCTGCGTATCACCGGGTGGTGGTGGATACTCCAAAGAAGCTTCTTTGCAGAATAATTCTCTTGAGTGTTCCGCATCTAGAGTTTTCATTACGTAGACAGCACCATCACTAGAGCTGCATGAATTTGCTATGGACTGAGTGGCCGTCGTAACGATAACTCTGTTGCTGACACCGGGAACCACAGGGAAAGCATCTTTTATATGCCACCAGAATTCGGTCCGGATGTCATCAATTACAATGAAGAACCTACAAAAAGATAAAACGAGTTAGGAGAAATCTACTCTTCAGGCACAGCAAGTTTCACAGAGCACGTGATGTACCAAGGAAATTTACCACACATGGGATTCTCGCTCTTCTAACACTCTAAACTTTGTTAACATTGCAAAGAGCTAGTTTGAGAACATGGTCAATGGCCAAACAAGTCGATCGGGACACTAAACAGCTACAGACAAGTACAACACCAAGTATTTGCTTATATAAATTCTAAATGCATGACCGGCTAAAAGCAAGCCCTGTCAGGGCACTCTTAATCCAGATGTTCTGCCGAGCTAGCCTGTGCAGGCTTTTTTTCCTATTTTTTTGGTGTGATATATTTGTGAGTTGAGTGTCATTATTTTCAGTCTGCAAGCATGGTACACAAAATTATTTTGTACCCATTTGACAACGAATATCATCGTATTATTTATTGGCAAGCTCCATTTATAGAAAGAAACTTTAATGTATGGGTTGGTCTATTTGAGATTAAGGTAGCTGACACTTAAGTTTCCTTCTAACAAATATCTCTACTTGGTATTCCAAAGAAAACTTTTAGTTAAAAAAGTGCCATGCCCGGAAAAGTTGTAGGGCTTATGATGATTATTAATTATTTGTATCGTACTGATTTGGCAAAAAATATTAGGATATATTCTTAGGCTTAGATGTTCCGTTTAGTTTCAGAGCTACTGTAGCTAATCTGGCATATCATTTTCTTGAGACATGTTGGAGTGGAGAACTGGAGATAGATTTTTGAGCTGACATCTAGAAATATTTTGGATGTAGATCTTGCTACAAGTTCTTTTTTCTTATGAAAATAATGTTTGCCTGCGAATAAAAAAATGTTTCATCTGTTCTATATAGTCAGTTGTTTATGTTATAATTTTTATCCCAAACAAAAAACGATATGATCTTTGACAAGACACAATTTATTCTCCTTTGCAGGCCTTGTATTTGTGCACGAGACTGGCTCTGTGCTTGGTCTATGCTTTAGCGGTGTGAGGGTCAAGAGTTGGTGGCAAAATGTTTGCACTTGGAGTATGTGGTTTGAGTGGTGTTTAGCGTGAATGTAAGTCTAGGCTTCAGACTGATGCACATCCATCATAATATTTTCTATTACCATTTTGTGTCAGACCTATTGGTTTGAAATAGAGAAGCTTGGGCTTGTTGATTGTGTGCATCTCAGCTTGCAGAGTTTGAGGGTTTAAGCTCCTGCGGTAATTTCATCTAGATGCCATTAATAAAACATACTTTGCATTGTCCGAAAAAGTGCTCTAATTGCCTAATTGTGTGCATGCATATATGTAGGATAGTATGCAAATTGCTGGTTGGATCAAATTGTGCCAAAAATGTTTATTAGCTATAGTCGTGATGCTGTAGTGTGTACTGTAGAATTGTAGAGAAAAAATGAGTCAAGAAAACCAATGGAAACATAAAGTGCTTAGCTAGGGTAGTAGAAACTATCATACCTGATGGTGTGAAGGCATCTTTTTAAGGTAGTGCAAAGCTTGCTGTTGCTCTGACGGCAGGAGCTGCCTGCACTTCCATCACTACTAGTAATGGTGGAATGCACTCCAAGTTGCTGGAGTATCTCCTGGAGAACACCCCTTGCATCTTTGTCCGCGGCACGGACCCAAGCCCGTGCTGGGTACTGCCCAACAACAGCAGGACTGTTGTACACATGCTTGGCAAGGAGAGTCTTCCCTATGCCACCGAATCCGACAATGGAGATCACCTTTAGCTCATCCTTGGCCATTATCAGCTCCATGAGCTCATCCTGGGCTGCCTCCATACCTACAGCGGTGACACAAGTGTCTGTCTCCGTCTCCTCATCAGACGACTCCAAGATACTGGATCCACCACCACCACGTCCACTGGTGATGTACCTTGTTCTCAGCACGCATGCGTCTTCTGATGTCTTTCTGAGACGAAGAATTGCCGCTGCAAACTTGTTACGTGCCTGCACCGTCTTCAACCTGTGGAGTTTCCGACGGATCCATGACGCATCCGCGGGCATCGTCACACGGTGTATGAAGCGGTCGGTGCAGTCATCAATGGCGTATGCCAAGTCACGCACCATCTTGATCCACTCCTTATGCACCTCGTCGCCGCCGCTCATCTGGGGACGACGGCCATCTTCACGAATGGCGGCGGAAATCATCTCAGACTCTCTTGTGATGTAGTTGATCTCATGCTCCAGCTCCGCTTGCAACTTGTGATTATTTCTGAAGAAATCCAAGAGCTTGGGTGCGATCTTGCTGGCCACACCGCCGGCCACGGTGGCAGCTGCAGCTAATTCCATCCCCCCACCTCACAGCCTTTTGATTGATTACTGATATTGATTCTTACCTTGCCTCTCTCGCCCGCATGGAATTTCGTGGATACAGAGAAAAGGGAGGTTTCAGCGACTCAACGGCAGCCATGGCTGTGTAAAGTCCAGGAGACTAGCTACAGTTTTGTAAGTGATAATGTTAACCTGTCACATCACATCAGACAGAGATTTTTCATAAGGACGATATCAGCCACAAAAATCTTTTCTGAGGGAGGATATAATTATTTTTTTGTTGGGAAGACATCAGCCACATAGTGGCATAGATTGCCCATCCATCCAACCTGGTGTTATCTATATTGTCGACCACAACTTGTGCAATGGTCCTGTTCGCACTGTGTCCCCTCTTTAGACGTGCGAACATACAGTCATAGGCAGAAGCCGAGATATTTGACGGTCCCGATAGGCGGGTGCCATGGGATCACAGCTTCTTTGCGAGCTCGACATACCCTCATCTGATGTAGGTATCCCTGTTTCAAAACACAGTTTTCTTGGTGGTGAGAGGACCTAGAGATTAGATCGAGTAGAGGGATATCTGGTTCTGATCGATGGAGCACAAGAACGCCAAGGAGGAGGCAGAGGTCTTAGTAGAGGAGGAACCTCCTGAGGTGCTCACGAACGTTGTCCTCTCTGATCCAAATACTCCTACCGGAGGTGAGCTCTCCGATTTCTATGTTGAGAAACCAGCAGTTTTTTCTGCAAAATCGACCAAGACCTTAACCAGTGTCCATCATGTGAATTAACACAAAGGACCAGAGATCCTTTTGCTCTCAAGGCCACAAAGTCTAGAGCACAACAGCATTCGCCACCATGATCAGTCTCTTTTCTAGTGACCTGAGATTAGCAATCCGGAAGTAGACAAGTGTATGTGTACAGGCAGCAGTATTTAATAATTAATCAACTGGTCCTTTGTTTGTGTGTGTTCATCAGATGTTTCGATCCGAGGCGGAGGCGAAGTTAGGGAGATGAGGCCCCCGATCAGTGCTTCGTTGGGTGCCATGAGACCCCTTATTGCGAAGATGAACATGCTGCTCCTCAGGGATGCTCCTCAGGATGAATGCTCCTCCGAGAGGGTCAAGGACGGGATGCGCCTTCTCAAACATGACGTTGAAAAGATGAGCTCCTACCTTGATGACCTGTCAGAGGTGGAGGACCTTCCTGCAACGGCCAATTGCTGGATGAATGAGGCACGCGACATGTCTTACGACATGGAGGATTACATGGACAGCTTACTATCTGTGCGGCCTAATCCCTCCCATGCTGGCAGCAACATCAAAGCACCAGATCCCTCCACAAATTGCCCAGTCATGTCAGAACTCCCAAGACTTTTGTTAATATCACGGCAACGCTATCGAAAATCAAGATGGATGTCGAGGAGGTGATTGCAAGGCACCAGAGGTACGACCTCCATTCGTGCAGCACCTTGAGGCGTAGGTTTGTGCCCCTTGGCCCTATGCTTCGTCCAACGCCGTATGAAGAAACTGCCAACATAGTAATCGATAACCGAATGAACGACTTTATCAACTCACTGGCTAACGATGGGGACCAGCAGCTCAAGGTGCTATCTGTTCTTGGATCTGCTTGTCTTGGTAAAACTACACTTGCTAGAGTGTTGTATAACAGATTTGGGAAACGATACCATTGTCGAGCTTTCATCCGGGTGTCCAAGAAACCTGATATGAAGAGAATTTTCCGTGACATAGTGTCGCAATTTCAGAAGCAGAATCTCCTACAAGATTGCGAGGAAATTGACCTCATTGGCAATATCAAGAACTATCTACAAAATAAAAGGTAGTAACATTTTTCTTTATATACTAAACTTAAACTCGCTTGTTCCAGAAACACTAATATCAGTTAATTATTTGCATGCAGGTACTTAATAATTCTTGATGATGTATGGGCTACATCAGCATGGGACATTATTAGTCATGCTTTTCCAAATGGTAGTCATGGCAGCAGAATTATAATAACTACACAGATAGAAGATGTTGCATTAGCAAGTTGCTGTTATCAGGCAGAGCATGTTTTTGAGATGAAACCCCTAGATGATGATCACTCTAGAAAGCTATTCTTTAACAGACTTTTTGGCTCTGAAAGTTATTGCCCTGAACAGTTCAAAGAGGTTTCAGACGAGATTGTTGAAATATGTGGTGGTTTGCCGCTAGCAACAATCAGCATAGCTAGTCTTTTAGCAAGCCAGCCTGTGGTATCAGTTGATCTATTGACACACATACATCATTCGTTAAGCTCTTTGTCGGCAAATTCTACTTCAGAAAGAACGAGACAAGTACTGAATGTGAGCTTCAGTTATCTTCCTCATTATTTGAAGACATGCCTACTCTATCTTAGTATGTATCAAGAGGGCTACACATTCTGCAACGATGATTTGGTAAAGCAATGGGTGGTTGAAGGTTTTATTGATACCACAGGAGGGCAAGACATTAAGGAAGTTGCAGAAAGCTATCTCGATCAACTTATTTGTAGAAGATTCATCCAGCCTGTACGTATCAACTACAACAATGAGGTGTTGTCCTATGCATTTCATGACACGGTACATGATCTTATTGCGCGCAAGTCTGAAGAGCAAAATTTCATTGTGGCAGTGGACTACAGTCGAAAAAATGTTTCACTTTCTCATAAGGTCCGTCGACTATCTCTCCTCTTCGGCGATGCAAGATATGCCAAGACACCAGCAAACATCATAAGGTCACAAGTTCGGTCACTTAGATATTTCGGATCATTCGAGTGTTTGCCTTGTATTACGGATTTCAAGCTTCTTCATGTTCTAAACCTTCAACTATCGAGTCATTGTGGCGGCGATGACCCTGTTGACCTCACTGGATTTCAGAACTGTTTCAACTGAGATATTTGAAGATTGCATGTCAGGTCCGCATAAAACTGCCGAAGCATGGACTACAATTGTTGGAAACACTGGATATTATGGATGCAAGAGTCGCTTGTATTCCATGGGATATCCATCTCCCACACTTGTTGCACCTCAGTCTTCCTGTCGAGGGAAATCTGCTGGATTGGTCTGTCAGTAAGGGAAGCCTTGGAAAACTGAACTACCTGCAGGAGCTTAATATTAGCAATCCTTCTACAGCTTCCTATGTTGTGGAGAGAAGCATGGAAGCTCTAGGTTCTTTGATCGGAGGACATGGCAGCCTGAAAACTATACAAGTGGTGGCTCATGGCTCCTTGGTTGAAGAAACTGTGGTTCATGGCGCTTCAAAAGTAACCATTTCATGGGATTGCATGGCACCTCCCCCTCTTCTCCAAAGGTTTGAATGCTCGCTGCACAGCTGCATCGTATTTTACCGGATCCCTAAGTGGATTACAGAACATGGCAGCCTATGCATTTTGAAGATTTCAGTGAGGGAACTGACGATGAATTGTGTCGATATTCTCAGAGGATTGCCTGCCCTCACTGCTCTGTCGCTGTATGTGCAGAGGGCACCCATTAAAAGGATCATCTTTGACAAGGCCGGGTTCTCTGTTCTTAAGTACTTCAAGTTGAGGTTCACGAGTGGTATAGCTTGGTTAACATTTGAGTCAGATGCAATGCCTAATCTCTCGAAGCTCAGGCTAGTTTTCAATGCCATCCCCCCAAGGGACCAGCATATTCTTTACTCCTGGGATCAAGGCACATTCAAACGACATCAACGTGGTACTGCAGTTATCAGCATAGAGCATATGCCAGGCCTTAAAGAGATCTCGGTAGAATTTGGGGGCACAGCTGCTAATGTAGAGTATGCCTTGAGGACCTTCGTTAGTAATCATCGGAGCAATCCTAAAATCAACATGCAACCGGTGGAATATATTTCTTACGGCGATGAAAGCACAAAACAGAAAAAACAACCTGCAAATGAGATTCTGGAAAAAGAACCAGATGAATACGACAAGACATTGGATAGAGCAGCTGATAAAAGGTCTTTTATTTCGAGTTAGACTTCGGTTATTCGATTAGCTTGATTTAGTCCTTCATGCTCAAGCGAAGCTAAATCGTTTGTTGTAATCTGGATTTGAAGGTCGCTGGAGTCCTCTTCGCGCCTGCATGTCTTCACCCTGGACGAGCTCGTGTCCGCCACCAGCAACTTCTCCAAGGCAAACTTCATGGCAACCGTGACTTTAGCCGCCTCGGAGTCTACAAAGGTTCCTTCGACGGCAACTTCCGCCCAGGCCTCGGGCTGCAGGAGGTTGCCATCATCAGGTACCCCAACCAATCTGACAGGAATGACCACGGGTGTCTGGTACGTCCTTTTGTGTCACTGTCCAATCCCCGCCTGCGTTCTGCTAGAAATTTCAATCGCCAATCACAGCAGCTGGTTGATTAAATAATTTCATCTGTGATCCTCAGTCGGAGCTGGAATATCTCGGGACAGTGCGTCATCCTCATATTGTGAAGCTGGTGGGCTTCTGCATCGAAGGAAATTGCATGATGCTCGTCTACGAGTACACGGCCTCTATCAGCCTAAACAAGTTCTTGATTGGCAAGGATTCATATGGTTATTCTGATTTATTTGCATAGCTTTCTGTTTTGATCAACTGGTTAATTTGCTAACAGCGTATGCATTACTATGTGGCTGCAGCTTACCTTCCATCGATACCACTGTTACCGCGGCTAGAGATCGCTGTAGGAGCTGCTGAGGGGCTGGCTTTCCTGCACGAGGCGGACAAGCCGTTTGTCCACGGTCATTTTAGAGCTTCCTGCGTTCTTATTTACCCCGTGAGTTTCACATTAATTACTGGTATAACTATAATACTCTTTTCTCTAAAGGAAAATACTTTTTTTCAGAAACACCCAGCACAATGAAAACTTGATCCAACCTCTATCTTGCGAAGAAAATGTTGTTTTGATATTCTCCACATCACTCGAGTAAATAGATGCCATCATGATTTCAAACTTAATATTTTCAGCTACGTGTCTAATTCTTTTCGAGGAGAAAAGCTTAACTATCCACAATTGTCTGTTTTAAATTGGAATATCAGGCGCACACATTGACCGAACAGACTATTTCCTGTTTTTGTAGCATACCTTATCAATTTCGTTGTTTGTCTATCAATCTGATGCTGCACTGTAAAAGTGCAAATTCCTTCAAAACATATAATAGTGCAACATCGATGAAGTCAAATGTGTAAACGTACACTTCTTTTTAGAAACGATCTGACCTTATTCATTAATAAAATAAATAAATAAATTACATTGCATTGAATAAACTGAAACACATACGGACAAAATATATGTGAGAAAACATAAAAGTTACATCAAAGCCTCTTTTGAAGTCGTTGTCTCTAACTCCATGTTTTGTAACTCAACTTTTCTCCAAGCCTTCGATGAAACACTTGCATAAAGACCAAACCTACACAAGCTAGACTAACCCCATAGGTTATGAAAAGACACATAAGTCGCCCACCACAATATTTCTGAAACTTTGTCGGATGTCTCACATTTTGCAAGGCAGGTTGCTGAGCTGCTGCTTGGTTGTTGTAACATAGAAAATTAAATTAACTAAGAGCTCGTTTAGTAGCCATTATTTCGGACCGGAACCATGAAATTCAATTCAGATTCCATGCCCCACCCATGTTTGGCTATCATGGAATTGGAAACGTCATTTGAATTGGTATTCTTTTTTTTTACCGTGAACGGCAGGAGCTCTGCCTTTGCATTATAGAAGAGGGAAAATGGTCCAGTTAATAGGGAAACCGGACCCGAAAACCATACAACGCGCGGTTAACTAAGGAAACCGGCAAAAACCACACCCAACAACTCATGGCACATCATCTGTGCCGGAAACAAGAGCCCCTAGACCTAGGACCGGAGGCCATGCCTTGTGTCCAACAAAGACGAACTCCGCAAACACACCCGAACTCTCTCCAATGGCAGCACACCGAAGTGCACCCTCGCAACAGAAGTGGTCAAGCATTGGCCTTAACTAAGGCGCGCACTCGAACACCTTGGGCGTGTGTTCCTTCTTGTACATCTGCAGATAGTGTTGCATCTTCTCATTCAGGTCTTCTTCGGAGGCTTTTCCTTTGCTCTTGAGTGATGGAACCTCTCCAAAGGCCTCCGCCCGCCTATACTCCGCGCGCTTGGCTACAGGAATTGGTATTCCAGTGAATGTCTTATTATGTTAAGTCAATTCATGTTCCTAACCCTGTAATTTCATTTGGTAATGATGGCGTCAGTGTCCTTTCATTTCATTTCATTAATTTCATTCCTGCCAAATGAAATGATGGGTGCCAAAAATCTCCAAGTTCAGAGTAACATTTTTTGTGTTTTGTGATAGAACTGCTCAGCAAAGCTGTTGGGCTTTCGCCTGCTGAAGGACAGTCAGCCGAGGTACGGTAAGAAGGCCATGATGAAGGACGTGTACAACTTCGGTGTGGTGCTCCTGGCGCTGCTAGCTGGGCGGCCGTCCGTGGACACGCGGTACCTTGGTCGGAGAAGATATCTTGTGAAGTGGTCGCTCCCCTACCTGCGCCGTGAGGACAAGCTGTGCCGTATCATGGACCCCAGACTAGAGGGCCAATACTCGTCGCGCAGCGTGGGGTGCTGCGACGATCGCACGCCGGTGCTTGAACAGCGTGCCCGAGGAGCGGCCACGCATACGCGACGTCTTGGATGCCCTGGAGCCGCTGCTCTCGCTCAACGACGACAACGCTCCGACGACCCTGGAAGGTGGCATTGAGCAACAGCCGAAGAAAACTAAATGGTCGCACGTTTTAAATAAAAGAGCAAAAGCATTAAGCACAATCACATGCCTTCGGTGACAGCTTGTATGTATCTTCACTAGCATCTCCACGGTGGGTACAGAACCATCTGCCTCGGTCATCATTCTGGGGCCAAAGGCCCGCATGGAACTTGAGAAGATGAACCACCCTTATGTGACACATATCACCTCAAACTTGGGGTTTTATCCCAAATATCAAGCAGCCAAGCTAGCTTTGGTTGGTTCTCAATTTGTTTGTGAATATTTAGGAAGCACTGGAAACTTAATATGAGAAAGATCAGACAACCAAGTGTTTCTTTTACAGTAAAAGCCATCACTACCGGAAATGACTCATTTGAGTACCCTGATTATTTCGAGTGAAAATTATGGTCACTCACCAACAAAGACAATAAGAAAATGGATCAGCAAAGCCCTCACCTGATGTCAAGGACGTGCTCTTATTGCGATGCATGTTCTTGAGATGGGAAATCTTATGGTGGAATTTCCGGTGCAGCACTAGTGTATTGCACACACTACTTACTTCAAATGTGCAATAAATACACACAAATCACATCACAATTGCATGCAAATGAAGAACACATGAAATTCAATAAAAAACAAATAAGATAAAATACCACTCAATCATTTGATCGAATGGGTCAGTGGTGGCAGCGGCCGTGGCGGCGGGAGACGTCGGCTTGATCTCAGGCTGTGACATGTAGGGAGGTGAAGGAGCCCGATGCGGTGTTCGAGGAGACGATGGTGGGGGGAAGGGATCACCGGTGGCTAGACCGTTACTGCATTCATCGCCGGCAGCTGCCGCGACCGCTAGATCTCGCACTGGCCACTTCCCGGCTGGTTTCTTCGGTTGCCGGCGGCAGTCACGGTTTGGACAGAAGTTTCCCACGCGGTTGGTTTCCCCACAACCTGGTTTCTGGTTGTTGGTAGTGTGGTAGGGAGGACTCTCCATAGAAGGATATGTATACTGGTAAGGAAAAAAAACTCGGAGGGGCCGGGATTTCCGGTAACCATGGTTAGATTTGGAATCTTAACTTGAAGTATTCCAAAAAGATTTTGGGAAGAAGAATAAGGCCCAAATTCAAACCGTCCGGGATTTTCGCCCGATAAATTCATCTACCGAAGGGTAGCTGGGAATTATGGTTATGGCCGGTGACTGTATTATTTCGACTAGTAAACAAATCTTTGGAGTTGGTCCATTGTAGAAAAAATTATATGGCTTCCAAAAAGTTTTAGATGTGCTACCGGAGCATGAAAAAACTATTTTTTTCCTGTTTTTAGCCGTTTTTATTTTACTGTTAAAGATGTTCTAAGGGCATGTGCACCGCAGGCGCTTAGCACGGGCGCTAGGCTTTATTTCCTGGTAGTTACCCTCCAATCCCATCCGATCCCAGGAATTTCTGTAGCGTCGACGCCAACTTAGCCGCCGACGCTCCGCTTTTTTCTCCTGCGTGAAAGCTTCAGATCACGTAGAAAACTGATCGCGTTTAGCGCCTACCTAGGGCATGTACAATGTGGTGATGTCAGCCTTCCCTTAGAGATGCCACGTCAGATTTTTGCTTAGTTAGAGGAAAGAGAATGAAGGGAGAGAGGGTTGTCTTCACTTAGCTAAGGGATGATCTCTTAAAAATTAAGAGAAAGCTATTTTGTCCATTGTACCATATGCTCTCCCTTATTAACATAATTTCTTTCTAAATCTAGTTAGTTCTCATTAATTGCTAGGGATGACAATAAGAGATAACACATTGTACGACTACTATTTATTGCCTTCTCTAAGTGACGTGGAGGCGTAAGAGAAGACGAGTCTTCCCTACCATTGTACATGCCCTTAGCGCTTGGCGTTGGGAGTACCAGACTCGTACGTCTATGGTTCATGATTATTACTCGCTCCATATCAAAATATAAGACTTTCTAGGCACTAAAAGATGTATAGATACTTGTGTGTGGAATAGCTAGAAAGTCTTATATTTTGATACATGAATTTTGCACTAAAACATGTCTAGATACATGTGTGTGTGGAATAGCTAGAAAGTCTTATATTTTGATACGGAGTGAGTATTTCTTTTTTGCTGCTAAGCGTCTACCCAAGAGTCTAGCAATGTAAATGCCCTAAGGCCAACTGAATGTCTTATATTAATTATTTTTAAAATTCTCGTTGACGAATTATTCAAGTGCCTAGTTGTATTTTGCCCAATCACATGTTTTTTCTTAATATAAGGGCCCATATCTGATTTAAAAAAGTGGCCCAAATATCCAAAGTTATTCATACACAGGAGCATATTACGAAGGAGCATTGTTCCGAGAGTGAAATGCGTTCACGGTTCATGAACTTGCTGGCTATGTCTAAAACGATCCTTGAATTCAGAAAGCGCTCCAATATGATTCTTAAGCTCACTATACGTTCACATACAGTCCTCGCTAAGACTGGCCACGTATTCGCTAGTGTCGCACCTGACTACTCTTATATTGGCTCGGTTCAGACAAACTGTTGCGTTTAGCGCTGCTGTAGCTACCACGTGGTCTTGATTTCAATACAGGACGACACTGACACAATTTTCTAACGTTAGCACATAACGGAGGTATCTCCCGCTAAAAGATTTCTTGTGTGTCATGTATAGGAGCATCTGTATACGTACTTGTGCTAAAACAGTCTGTGTGGTAAAATGCATGCATTGAACATCCACCAATACAATTACTGTCATGCAGAGGAACACTACTCCGGTACATGGTTTTAAAACGGCTAAAAGCTGAAAATTTAGGTTTTTCACGGCTCCGGTACAGTAAGCTATAGGTACACGTAAGATGAAGAAGGCAGCCATTCGGTGCCACGACAACGAATACGGTGGTCAGTCCTACTGAAGACCGTATGTGGACATATTGGTGCATTTTCTGAGTTCAAGAACCGTTTTTAGACATAACCAACAAGTTCATGCACTGTACATGCAATTCACTCTTGTTTCGAGGGAAGCGAGCACACTACAGCTGGGCGTGATCCCGGCACAGCTTTGAGGAGCAGAGGGAAATTGGCACGTTGATCACGGAAGCCTATAATACTCCACGGTCTGCATCTGTAACATGATTGCACGAGTAATTAGTACTCCGTCCATACAGAAAAGAATGTCACGAAAGTATATATATCTAGTACAACCTCCGATCCATATTAATGGACTCAACTTTATCTAGATACGAATGTATCTAGTTAAGTGTTTAGACTAGATGCATCCGTATCTAGACAATGTTGAGGCCATTAATATGGATCGGAGGGAGTACTAAAATATGTGTAGATACATCCATTATATCGACATTTGTTTTGGATGGAGCGAGTAGTATTTTTTTTTTATGGCATCGGCGGACAGCCGCACGATCATGTTTACTACAAGCTGCTGCTGCCGCTGCGATGCGACGCGGAGGAAGCCATGCTTTGCTTTGTACCTTATTGCCCCACCCATGGATTCCGTTCATGCTATAGTGCGAGCTTATCATCAGACTATAGATTGAGCTAGGGCACCTCCTTGGAGATGGCAAGGGGCAGATTCTTGGTGGAGTTAGTCGAGGCTCCAGAGGATTATAATCAATTGATTAATCTTCTCCGAGTGTCAACGTAATTAACAAACAAGTTACATCACTAGTTTTGTTGATGGTCAGATCAGGAATGGACCCAGTTAACAGCGAAAACTAATGAGTAGGAAGCACTCAGTGACAAGGGATGGCACGCCAAGGAATAGGCACGGGTGGTGCAACGCAGCTTTGGTGCATCCCACCCCAACTAACTATCCATTCACCATAAACTTACCCGTCACGTCGTCATACCCATCAACGAGTACAACTTAAGTGAGGGTGAACTCTTTGTATGTTAGCATATTGCGTGAGACCCACTTGTCGATCAAAATTTTAAACGGATACATGGGTACGCGGGTATGGGTTCCCGTACCCGCTCTATCCAATAGGGATGATATTTTTCCATTACATATCCATGGTAAAAAAATTCTCGTAACTATTTCTTACCCGCAATGTTCGCGGGTAATAGGTAACCATTGCCATCGCTACTCTGTGTAGTGGTTTTGAAACGGTTGTCTGGTCTCCATCATGAACAAATGCTAAGAGAGCCCCACTCGTGTCCACCGCTGAAGCTTTGGCCAAGGCCGGCGCATTTTCTCGTTCCCTCTGCTCCACGACAAAGCACCCGCCAAAATTGAGTGTAAGGCCACGACAGCATACGCACCCATCTCTCGCCGACTGGTGGGACCAACAAGAATGTTAGGTAGAATCAATTATCTCCACGTCGCAGCCATCACCGTGGCTAGCCGGCGATCTCCTCCTCCACTCCATGCTGCCATGTTCTTGTCCTCGGGAGGGATAAAACAGAAAGGAAACTTTTTGACTTTTCCAAGGAAAATCGGAAACATAATGGAAATGCGAAACGGAAACGGAGTTCAAGTAACGAAACGAAAACTTTAAGGTGAAATGGAAACGGAACAAAGTATTCTCGCGAAAGACCCGGTAACGGAAATTCCGTTTCCGGTAATACAGAAATTTCCGTTTTTTCTACACGGTGCTTTCTGAATCCTGCACGCTCAAGAATTCTAGTGGGAACATTTAGCCACAAGCCAAGATCAAAATAAAAATGAAAAGATTTGAAGAGACCATGTTTAGGTCTTATATATTTGCATATCATCTCCCTCTCGAGTCGTTCCTTCCAGTTCGCCGTTTCAGTACTACACTGGGGTTAGGGACGGGAGTAGTTATTTTTACTGTTGCTAAAGTTTATAGATTATGCACACTATACAATATAATCATGATATCTCCTTATATATTATTTCATCTTAGAATCTCGACATGTTTGTTGCTTTGCATGCGCTTTCCTGCATTATTCAAGGGGTTTGTTGGTTCCGACAAACCTCAGCTTTAAGTTCTATGTTTGTACTGTATCAGATATGTTTCTCATTCCAACAATATTTGTTTTCCTATTTGTTTCCGAGGTTTCTGTATTCGTTTCCACTTCTGCAAAAAAAAAAAAAAAATGTGGCACCACTCAGTTCCCGCTCTATTCTCATCCCTATTCCTCAATGGCAGCGACAACCCGTGTTGTCATTGTAGTAAATGGGCCATGTCTGCGTCGTTTTACATGTTGAGGCAATGAGACACCAAACATTTATGTTCTTAGGGGTGAGTGTGTGCACGTGTATGTGAGCGTCTGAGTTGTACTGTGTTTCGCAAAAAAAAAAATTAGGCAGCTCGACTCGCTGGCACGTGGGCTCAATTAGCAGCAAACTATGATATAGTATGACTATCTTGTGTGCAAATTTATATACTTTTACCTCTTTCCCTCCTACCATGGGTGGCCATTAATTAGTATTTCAACTGCCTAGCATTACCAATCCTCTATGGAAATCACCTACATCATGACTGGTCGGGATCAATTGTAGAGGGAACCGAAATTTAGGGTTATTGATATGAAGTTGTCTATTTAGTTGGAGGGAATTTTATATAGGTAAGATAATAACGCAAAGGATTTGAGATTATTACTCTCCAATCTGAGAACCTAAAGCATGAAAAGGCACATTCAATGCAAGTTATGATGGCCCATCTAATCATACCTTTCAAGCAAATTTTAAAATGAAATCAATAAGTAATTGATGTGTAATGTACTCCCATGCGCACCGACCTACCAAAATATGGCTACAATGTGGTGTGTGACCTATTTATTTTCAAATAGGAGGGAAACTCAAACCAAAGTATTCACATACATACTTTTTTGAGCGCACAGATCGCAAGGGAATAGCCAATAATTTTAAGTACGTGGCCTTGTTAACAAGCTCGAAGAATGGGAATTTGAGAAAAATAAAAATCCATTTAAACCAATGTTTTTACAAGGTTATGCATCATGAAAGTAATGAATGTTAATATTTTGTCTACGGGATGTCTCATCTTCTATGGGCACTATAAGTTTGAAATATGAAGTTCTCTCTCGAATAAATAGGTCGTAATTTAGTGTATGTGGCATGAAGTTAATCACAAAGTTTAGGGAGGTTTTAAATAACTGCATGAACCAAAACAGTATATTCGGAGAACATGAATTTTAACGAAGTCCCTTATGAGTGGTCGAAGCAAAACAAGACTTCTAATTTGTACAAAACTTTAATACTTATAATATTTTGTTTTGCATTCGATATTCAAATAGTATAATTTTCAATAATTTATTTTACATAGTTAACCATATGAAGAAGTTACTCAATGTTAGTTATAATGTTCTTTTTTCTATAAAATTTGCAATTTATATTTTCAATTAAATGTGCAATGTGCTAAATTTGAACATTATTGGATAGCAAAATTGCTTCTTGAATTATTATGACTTCTGCATAAACTATATAGTGTATAATTATCTATGGTATCTAAATCGTACAACCTGCGAAATATCTTAATTATTACTTTTGGTATTTCCTGGGTAACCATATTTATTGAAACTTCTAGAGCCTAAAATTGAACTATTGGCATGATTTCCTAAATTGTATAATTAAAAATATATTAATTATGATTTGTACTTTTAGTATATTTCTAGGTAACCATATTTATTGAAAAATTTAGAGTACTCCCTCCATCTCGGTTTATAAGGCACATCTGCAAAACTAGAAAATCTCAAGAATAGGACGCAATTAGCATTAATGATCTTTCCAACCATTTTCTCTCCCCAATCGGCATTCAGTTTAGCCAATGCTCCATTAATTAGGTCAATGCATGCTCTTTCTATTGTATCTTGTTGGCCCTATCATTAAACGCCTCGATCCCAGTGTATTGCTAATTATGCCTTATAAACCGAGATGCAGGGAGTATAATATGAATTATTGGCATGATATTACTAGGTTTTCATGATAAATGTGCTTTAGAAGTTAAAACTTGTTCGATAATAAGCTCACAATAATGTTAGTAATCATCAGTGAACATAAGAGGATGATGATTGTACTATGTTTGCATGCATACAACTAAATTATTTGACATGTTCACCTGCAATGTGATATGTTATCATCCAGTGTATACATGGGTTAATTCCATTTTCTGAAGAGATTGTGCCAGATCCTGAAAACTTGTGCCAGACCAAGTGTATAATGGCAAACCTCCAAAAACAAAACAAAAAACTGTGACATCCGGAAGAGATTGGGTCGATGAATCATGGAGTTTGCAAGGCCAGAACAACTGTGCTGGGAAGATCCGAGGATGCATCTAGTAGGTCTAGATGCAACTAGTAGTGCCTCTGGCCCGGCTGCCTAAACCACAATGCATGATGAAGACATAATTAAACCTCTCCTGATCATAAATATTATCACGAATATACCGCAAGTGCCAGTCACATGCGTAATGCAAAGGCGAACCGCTTCAAATATCCGCATCTTCCTTGGTACAGTACAATCGATCACCGCTTCATCAACAGACCGTCCTCACTAGTTTAAGCCGGCCGTACACACAGAATCAGGTAAACAATGCTGCATCGACTGCACATGCATGCGGTGCGGCTAACCTAAACCTACGGTCGTACGACTAGCTTATTTTTTAGCTGCACCATCATCACTTGATGTAAATTAACCTGTCTAGACAAGTAGACAAGCTCACTCAAAAAAAAAAAAAAGTAGACAAGCAAAGCGCCTCCTTGATGATCGCAAGGGGCAGATCTTTTTGGCCGAGCACCTCGCTGCTCGCTTAGCTTGCTCCGGATGATTATAACGTTATTGTTCGTACGGCCTAATTAACAAACGGATTTGTTTAGTTTTTGTGTGATGGTGAGGAATCGACTCGGTTGACAGTGACAACCAGAGTAGATCTACTTCCACTAGGTACAGTAAGCATCGGGGAAAAGCAACCGGGACGGTCTCGATCATGAATAGTACTGTAGATGCTAAGAGGGCCCACCTGTCAACGAGTCGCCTGCCCAGCCAGGACAGAGGATTGTCTCGCTCCACGACGAGCGTGCATGTACGCCACGTCAGCTGGCCCTTCGCCCACCGACAGGTAGGACCGGCCTGGATTCTTTAACGGAATCATTCTTCCAGCGCCACGGCGAGCCGGCGATCCCGTCCTCCACGCCACCGTGGGCTGGTCGCCGACGGCATCGGCGAGCCCCCCCACCGCTGCATGCTGCCACGGCCCGCTTTGCCAGGACGGCAACAGTTCCGTGCTCAGCTGCCACTGCACACCACGGCAGCTCGACTGACGCGTGGCCCCACCTTGTCAGTGCACGAGGTGCAACCGCTCTGCTATACATAGAGATCGGCCCTCGCCTCGCCTGCAGCTCGTCTTCTTCCTCCCAGACGAATCTCGCCGGCGTCCGTCCACCGTGTCACTTCTCCAGTCCCCAGCCATGGAAACCTCCATCTCCTCATCCACCTCATCCTCTCCTCTCCGCTTCTCCAAGAACAACAACCCGAGACCAACACTCAACCTCACCCCACGAATCTTCCCGGCCGGCGGACGCCGCCAGCCCGCCTTCACCACCGCCTCCGCGCCATCTCACCCTCACCCACCCCGTCTCCTACCCCACCGACTCCACCATGGAGTCCTTCGGCTTCGACGCCCTCAAGGACACCTTCTCCGTCGACGTGACCTCGGCCTCGGCGCGCCCGCTCGACGTGCCGCTCGCGCGCCCTTCACCATCGCCTCCTCGCGCCTCGACGCCGTCTCCAACGTCGCCGTCAGGGTCGAGCTCTCCAGCGGCGCTGTGGGGTGGGGCGAGGCCCCCATCCTGCCCTCCGTCACCGCCGAAGACCAGCCCGCGGCGCTCGCCGCCGTCGGACGCGCCTGCGCGATGCTCGCCGCCGCCCCGGCCGCGCCACTCGGCGCCGTGCTCCGGGACGTCGCCGACGCACTCCCCGGACACGCCTTCGCATCGGTGAGACACACTGAGTCACTGAGACCATACTCTGAACAATTTGTTGTTCTGACTTCATAACCTGACAGTTTCAGAATATATTAACTGCACGGTAAAAATCTGAGCACCAAGAGTCCAAACACAGACAAGTTCGTTTTCAGTTCATAGAATTTGATTCAGAAGACTGTTCGTTTGAGAGTTTTAGTAGAAGACAGTAGCTGCTTTAATTGTTCAGACAAGTTCGTTTGACAGTTTCAGAAGACATTAGCCGGTTTAATTGTTTCTCTTGCAATTAGTGCTCAAATGTTGATCTGATATATTCATTTCAGACAAGTGTTTGGACACAAGAATCGTCCTCTGATCTGTTTTTACCTGATCTCTTGTCCAACTAAGGCCAGAGCAGGAGTGGAGATGGCAGTGATCGACGCTGTCGCCAACAGCATCCGCATACCTCTGTGGAGATTATTCGGCGGAGCATCGAACAGCGTGACCACGGACATCACGGTATGGCCATCAAAATATCATATGCAGTCACCAGTCAAGCATGCTTACTGTTTTGCTTTATCAGAATTGCTAAATTTCATCTGTTTCTGAATTTAGATTCCAATTGTGACGCCAAATGAGGCTGCTCAATTGGCTGCGAAGTACCGGGGACAAGGGTTTCAAACTCTGAAGCTCAAAGTGGGGAAGAACTTAAACTCAGACATAGAGGTTCTCAAGGCTATACGGCTTGTCCACCCTGACTGCTCATTTATCTTGGACGCAAATGAAGGATACACAGCAAATCAAGCAATCGAAGTTCTCGACAGACTAAACGGTTTGTACTCCTGTAAATCCGATGCTACCATAAAAACTCGTGGCTTTAATCTTTTCTCGCTATTAAATATCTCAATCATTGTGATGTTATCTGGTTCTTCTACTAAGTTATTATGTTATTGCCATTGGTTTTAGAAATGGGAGTGACTCCTGTACTCTTTGAGCAACCTGTTCATAGAGACGATTGGGAAGGTCTCCGCGCCGTTAGCGTTGCTGCTATGGACAAGTACAGAGTTGCTGTTGCTGCTGATGAGAGCTGTCGGAGTTTACTTGATGCCCAGAAAATCATACATGGAAATCTTGCTCATGTTATCAACATCAAACTGGCAAAGATGGGGGTTCTTGGAGCCCTCGAAGTAATTGATGCGGCAAGAAAAGCTGGTATTGCACTTATGATTGGCGGTATGGTCGAGACTAGGATTGCCATGGGCTTTGCTGGTCATCTAGCTGCTGGGCTGGGTTGTTTCAGGTTGGTTAATTGTGAAAAATTCTCCGCAAACTATCATATTTTTATTGTAACTAAAGGCAGTGTCACTAGGAAGTTCAAACTGGAAATGGTTCTACAATGTCTTAGACCTCATATCTGTCAAATCAGTTCCTAAAATGGTTCTTCCCCTGTTTTGGTTGCAGTTTTATTGACCTGGACACACCTCTTCTTTTGTCTGAAGATCCAGTCAACGGTGGCTATGAAGGTAGGCCTCGAAAGATGTTACTTCATTCATAGATGCAGTTGCGCTTTCAGTTTTGTTTTTTTACAGATGTTTCTGTCCAAAAATTCGTTTTAGAAACCTCCAATAATGCTAAAACTATGTTGTTACTGCCGGTATGTCTTTTGCTACGAAGAATGATTATGCTGCGTTTCTCATGCTTATGCTCTCATGTCTTGAATCGTAATTCGCTCAATCCTGTGGTTTGCTTCAAAGCTATTGTTCTCTTCCTTCCAAGCTCTGTATCTTCAAAGTAAAGAAGACTACTACCTCTAGTATTTTTTTCTACTTCTTGACTTACAATTTTTTCTTTCATCAGCTTCTGGGCCTCTCTACAAGTTTACCAATGCTCGAGGCCATGGTGGCTTTCTTCATTTGGACAACAATAATGGATCGGTATGTCGCAGCTCATTCATGTTTGCTCAACTCAATCCGATATCCCTGTAATGTACTCAACCAAAAATGCTGCAATGGATTTTATGTTATCAAATGGGGTTGCAAATACTTTTTACATGGCCAACCTAAATATGATCTGACAGTAACAACAACCTAAATATGATCTGACAGTAACAACTTCGTATAACGAAATCGGTGTGAGGGTTGCGAATTTAGAGCAACCTGTTCATTTATAATTGCCTTGCCCTGATCTAAAATAGGTATATATGTAACTTACTGAACTATGTGAATTTTTTCAGAAATGAAAATGGTGAACGCATGCCTTGGTTCTCCCAGAACTTCGTAAGGCATATCACCATATGCAGTCTAGATATTATCACGACGAGTACTGTTTGGAGCTGAAATCAAATTCGCACTTGTAAGCTAAATTTATCGCTTCAAAAGTTCCAGTTATGTACTGTTGTAAGTCCTGTGAGGCCTAGCATATTTGATCTGGCTGTAGATAGACACATTCAGAAGGCCAGTTCGGCTGGCACTGTTGTTGTATCCAAATGGTGCAGTAAACTGCATCCCAAGAAATAATCATTGGATCGGGACAGGAGGATGTACCGGGTGCTTCTAGCTTTACATGTAGTGCATTTTCATCTCTACATGTGAATTTTATTAATATTATTATTTTGGATGTCAAAACAAACTTTTCTTAATAATTAACGATATAAACTAGAGAATATTTTGCACTTCTGCATTTCCCAACACATCCATATAGGTTTGAAAAGTAAAATAAAAAATAAAACAACTAATAGAAAGTCGGACTACATATAGTTGTGCGGAATGTTTGAAGAACCACATTATTCATGCAGTCCTGAAAGCCCACAACCGTTTCATGTTGAGTACAAGAGGACACATGTTGATATCAGAATGATGCTCTGTCTCTCGGACAAGGTCACACCTCCAGTAGCGTTCCTGACCTTATATGATTAGTAAAAGTATTGCTAAAATATTTGTTGGCATTATTTTCACCATTCTTATGTTTCTGGTTGTCAAATGGAGTGCTTCTAAAATAGCGAGTGCGATAAAATTTCCGAAGCCATTAAATAATTTCAAGGTCCTTTTGGTTTTCCAGAATGGAAAAAACATTTCCTTATAAAGGACGATGTCAAAATAGTTGTTAATATTGTTTTAATAGAATGTCATTTTTTCCATATGTGAGATTAATACAGATCGGGTGTAATCACTTAATTTTGTCATTATAATACTTTCTATGCACTAAAAGTATTATACGTACAGTCTCAACAACAGGGCTTTATAATCCTATGTTTTATCATATAAGCTTACTTATATTATAAAACTATGTGTTTCTTGTAGTGTATCTGTTAATAATAATTAATATATTAATGAATAGTGAATTGCACGACAATTTATACTAAACATTTTTATTTTATCATAACTCATGTTACTAAAGTATTTGTACATAGTATGTTAATTACATTATTATTTTAGTTGTAAAAGAAGATTCAACAATTAAATCACATTCTTATATGTATTAAGAAAACATATAAAAAGAAATTTAACAGTGAAATCACATTCTTATATACATACAGCATTAAGAAACAATTTTATCATATACTTGCAGTATAATTATTATAATTACACTTTATAAGCTAAGTTGAGGTGTTTGTTTGTCTATTTTGATGTTTAATAAAAAATATTACAAGGTGCACCCTTTTATTACATCAAAATGATCACATCAATCTAAATATGAATTCAATAGTGGTTAATCAATTGTTGATTTTACTATCTATCCTTATGCCTATTATCCTAAGTGATCCACTGGTCTTGATCAAGTGTTTTAGATTGTATGTATTAGTGTTAGGTGTACTAAATACATTATTCTAGAATGTATGAGATGTCAACAAGTAGTTACTCCTCGATCACACCCCCTATTCTGATTTGATGGAGGTGCTTGTTCTCTGTAAAACACATCCATATTTTTCTTGGAGATCAATGGCTAGGCATCAAAATATATGCGTTTTCTCCTTTGTATCAAAATAATATGCCATACCATGGATTTTCCTGGGTTTGGTTCTTTCATGCATTCAAAGGACGTAGTTTATTTGAACTACTAAAGGGACAAAATGAACCATAGTCCTTGGATCGACGATGTATCACATATGAATCGAGACCGAATTCCATAGAATTCCATCACCCAGTGAATCGAAAGAAACACCAAAATCCTTTCGTCGATGGAATGGCCTTCAGGTGTAGATGTGGAGACAAGTATCACAAAACAACCATTCCTCAATATACAAATGAATGTCAAACTCCCTAACACACACTATGCACTTTGTATCATACATGCACGGTGCACAACATGCTTTACAAAATTAGGTATAATAACAGATACAGACACTCTGAACATGGTTCACGAATACATATTAGATCTCTCTAACAAGATAATTTTTAGATAAGTCCACACAAGCGGCTCGAAATCCATCCACAAAATACAGCTGTAGAAATGAAAGAAAGTCTAAGATGGTAGCCACGCAATCTTAACAAGCAACAACCCGAACTGTAAAACCAACTGGGTGAAGCCACTAGGCATCGCCCAAGTAACCAAAAATGAAGGACTCGCCTACACTTGGCACAACATAAAATGAGTACTTTCGTACTCACAAGACTTATACATTGAATAACAACGAAGTTTATAGAATTACTGTAACGCATAAATAAACATGGCATGGCAACCGAGTAACATGGTGCACTAAACAACAATTCACATGATGAGTAGGTAAGCACACCAAGTCAACCATGAAAGAAACATATTACCATTCATCCATAAAAGCACCAAACATGATATATCAACAAACAATTTGTTTTCTCAACGATGTTCGGACTAACCACCCATATATACCTCTTTAATTTTGTTGAAATTGGGTTGACCACACTATAGCCAATGGAGAGTGTCTTGATGTTTCAATCTTAGGTCAGAGGTGCCCACTCCTGAGTTGATATGCCATTGACTCCAACACTCCCGCTACGGATGAAGCGAGAGATCCAACGCACAACACCATTCTAAGAAGGTACCGCCCGCCAAAAAATCTATCTATTGTCATTAAATCCCGATGCTCACATCTCACTTTTATTTAATTGATAGTTGATCATAACTAATTATATGACCCACTAATCAAGAACAGAAAACAACACCTACACATGTCTCTAATCTGACACAAATTAAATTATGACAGTGGAAAAATTCCAAAAAAAGCAACATACTTCACAATCGAATCATAAGGCACATGAAAATAAGGACATGAACAAAAATATGGATTATAAGTTCAAAAGGTTGATGCTTTCCTATTTGTCGGAGGATACCCTTGACACTCATAATGAGCAAAGAACCTCCAATAAGCAAATAACCTCTAAAACAGCAGAAACCAAATGAGCTATTTTTCATAGAAGTATGAAATATGCACGCAATGATTGACTATGAGGGTACAACTAATATAGATGGTTACTATTAATTCAGGTGAACTATGCTGCAATCGCATGGCACACGTGATAAGAAATTGAAACGTACAAAACAAAGGTGGGCCACATGTCAGTGTCAGTTTTAGTCGTGTCATAATGTTAACATGGAGGAACCTCTAAATGAATGCATAAATATATGATCTTAGAGTTGTACATAAAGACAGTGTGAGGGTTTTGCGAAGCTAAGAAGGACGCTGAAACGACTAGTAACTCATATGGTGTTCCCCAGTAAAATTCATATTGATGCAGTGTAGGTTATAAGGATATCCAGTTAAAGGACTAATTGATTAGCTTAATAAAAAGAGGGCGAGGCACTGCAATGCAGTTGTCGTTACTATTGAATGTTGAATGGTGTAGCACAATCTGGCTGTTAAACAAGTGTCGAGGCAGAGTTGCAACCATGTTCACCATGCACATCACATCTGGGTGGTACTAGCAGTTTACTTCCAACCAATTTAGAGCGAGTGTCAACCTTCACACCTCGCATGTGACCCAAGAACTTTGCCGTTTCTTCTTTTCTTGTCATCAAGCAATGAATTGAGTCTCCAACAATCAAGGAACAGTTTTTCTTTTTCAGGGAAAAAGGATCAGTTCTGTTTGTTTCCAACCGGGACGGGGCTTGCCTGCTCCCCCCAACTGTTCCCATCGGTGCTCCCATGCACGTGGCAAGCATCGGAAGGCTCCCCTTGTTTCCTCCCCATCCAGCTCTTTCTGTTGCCAAAAAAATAAAAAAATACCACCGGATATACAGGATGCTCCCCATTGTTCATCCTCGAGCTAGGACGAAGCGAGGAATCCACCAATTCTCCATGGCATAGGAACGCAGCCGCGTCCCTCCTGCCGCCGGTCCTCTTCCCTTCAACCGCCGCCGCCCTTTGCTCTTCCCAAAAGCCCTCTCCTCCAGCCATTGTCTCACCCCCCTCCAGCCGTTGTCTCACCCCTTCCTGGAGCTTGGACGGCCACGCTCTTGAGGTAGCCGCCCCCTTCCCCCACCAGAGTCTCCTCCCGCAGCCATCCCCTACCACGATCCGTCCGCATATGTCTCCTCCCGCCATCCCGCAGTGTGCAGCGACGGCTGAAGCGCCTGTCGGCGCGCCGGACACGGTGGTGGCCGCCGCTGACCTATGTCGTTGGACAAGGACACAAGGTCTAGCCCAATGCCTCCTTCCGTTTGCTTGCGTGCAGCTCATCGTCCGTGAAGATTTGGAGTGACATTTTTTACTCCCGTGACTGTGATTCATCATCGTCCTCATGGTTCCCGAGATCAATTCTTGGAGAAGCCATCAGGGGAAAAGGGAGAATTTGGCTGTCACTTGTTGGAATTCACCTCAACTTTTCCTAGCTAAATCGTTGATTCATAGAGGCATTCTTCTCCGTTTCCCCCTCTGGCATGTAGATAGAGATTTCCTTTGTGTAATTTGCCTCCGCTTCTCCCTAGTCCTTGTTGCGTTGGTTGTGCAGATGTGATTTTTTTTCTCCTGTATGCATCTAGATTTGCCGCAGATGTATTCTCAGGTTATTTTGGCGCGAAGTAGAAAATGTTTCCCTCCTATATGTTTTGTTCGGTGCTGATTCTATGCCGTGTATTACGTGCAGCGGTGTCCTTATTGCTATAGGCATTCATCTTTTTTTTCGGGTGGAAAAATAACGCTCGGGAAGGGGAAACTCCGGAAGCCTTCCGATGCTTGCCACGTGCACGGAGCACCGATGGGAACAATTCGGGGAGCAGGCAAGCCCCGTCCTTCCAACCGATAGCTAGTTACTCCATAGTCAGAAGTAGAGTAAAGTCTGAAATAAACCTTTAAGTTATAGAGGGTGTCGGGATCAAACCCCAAACTCTCAATCCCAGGAATCAACACCCTTAACTCAAGATTCCCGGTCGATATTGGCCTGAGCCTATTTTCTGGACAGTTTAGCTGACGTGGCAGTGGTCAATCCGGGATTTTGACTCAACCGTTTTGACAAACCTCACTGTATACAACTAGAGCCCACGCCTCGCCACCATGTGCGGTGCTCGAGTGCGTCATGCTGAGTGAAAATGGCATGCCCTCGCCGACGTGATGCCTAACACCAGCTGCCTGCACGGACGACGTCAGCCGTAGTGGCTTGCCCTCGTGGGGCATGCACGGCGGTGCGTGGCAAAACACAGCAGCGGCCGGAGCACCATGGCTGCCGACTTGATGACGGTGGCGAACATCGAGGCATTCTGATCACGACACAGTAGAGAGGTAGGGCTACCTCTACCGCGGCTCCTCGTTGTACTGCAAAATCAGCATGTCGAGCATGGCGAGCGCGGGAGTGGATTCCGTACTGCATGATCACATCCACGATCCCTGTTTGGAAAGGACCTCAAGGTTAATTATGACCGGGAATCGTGAGTTGAGGGTGCTGATTCCCGGGATCGAGAGTTTGGGGTTCAATTCCGACACCCTCTATAACTTGAAGGTTTATTTTAGACTTTACTCTCAGCAGTACCACAGCTTTTTGGCTATACGGATTCAAACAAGGGTACATGCAAAATTTTGGTTTATAACAGGAGTGTCACACCTCAAATGCACAAGGATGGCTATTGGATGAAAACGACACCCCAATTGCAAAAGACTACGTGTGTGCGGGACCTTTCTCCACCGCTCTCCTCTCCTTTCTCCTTGAGAGTCGTCTTCGACTTTTCTTCCTCCGCGCCGGCGCGCTCTGCGCTCCTCTCCAGCGGCGTTGCCGCTAGGCGTGGACGTAGACGCGTTGCTTGGCATGTACATAGTAGGTGTAGAGTTGCTTTAGCCCTAGTGCTAGGTCTTGCCGTAATGGCGTCTTCGCTTGGGGGTAGGACGGCGGATCTTGGCGGCCAGATCCGCCGCGGCGTGGCTTCCGTTCGTCTAGCTGCATCTCGCTGGTGGCAGGCGCGATTGCAAGGGAGATGGAAGGAATCGCGCATCCCTCTCAATAAGGTTCGCAGGGGAACCATGGAGATAGGGCGCCCCGACCAGCCCTGCCTCTGCGCTGTTCTTCCTCACCTCGCAGTGGTATTTCCGTGGTGGGAATCGAAGGCGGCGGTGGTGTGGAGCACTGGCGGCTTCTTCATAAAGGTTGGGTCCCTGATCTTCTCTGCCTGCGAATTTCTTTGTTGTTTGCCTCCTCCGAATCGTGGCAGATTTCTGGAGTTCGATGGTGGACTTGTTCTTACGGTCAAGAGGCAGAGGATTGGGTTATTTTGTGGAATTTTGGAAGAGAAGGACTGAAGGAGCTAGTTTTTCTAAGCCGCAGTGGATGCGGGAAGAGGAGATGGCGATTTCGAGCCGAAGTTCCACGGGGAGAATCGACTGCGTATTGTGGAGGTCATCAATGGTGGCAAGCTCGCGCTGCTGTTCTTCATGGCCAAAGGGGCCACTCCATGCTGTGGCACCGTGTGTGCCATAGCTTCTGCAACCTCCAAGCCAGAGTGCCAATTCGGAGGTCCTTCTTCAGCTCCGCTCCGGCATCTATCGTCGCTTCGTTGCCAAGTGGTTTTGTCCCCGGTAATGGCGCTGGTGGCCGCTGTGTCGAGCTGTTCGTCGACGGTGGAGTAGGACCTGATTGCAATTTCTTTTCATCAACTAAGGTCCTAATTGTAATAACCAGGGACTTGACTGTAATTTTCTTTTTACTTGAGGTCCTTGATGTAATTTGTACGCCTACCGAGTAATGCAGTCTGGATCCTTCGGGGTCCTTCTCCTTGTTCAAAAAAAAAAAAATTGCAAAAGACTTTTCTGTGATCATCCAGGTTCCACGAAAAACGATACGAAGAAAGTCAGAGAGCGGATACATTGTATTTGTACGGACTACGGACACAGAAACAAAGTCAAACAAACGCTCGAAACCGTTGGGTCACTACTCGTGCAGAGTCGGAGACGGTGGCTGGAGCTTGGCGTCGAGCACGTCGGAGCAGATGTTCCCCATGGCGCGGTAGAACGCGGCGAGGCTGGACAGCTGCGCCACGGACATCTTGGCCATGAGCGCCCTGGCCGCCGCCTCCTTGTCCCCGCTCACCTTCAGCCTGCTGCTGTTGAGGTACCCGGACGCGTTCCGCACCGTCGCGCCCATCTGCTTCAGCCGCTTCTCCTGCTGCGAGCTCAGCGCCGCCGCCGCCGCCGTCTCCAGAAACTCGGCGCCCGCGTCCAGGTCGCGCCGCTCCGCCTCCGCCGCCGGCTTCTGCGTGTCGACTCCGCCGCCCAAGTACATGTTCTTGGCCAGCGAGAAGCTCCGGACGAGCACCTTGCGCTGCCTCTCCATGTCGTGGCTCAGCTTCGGCGCCGCCAACGCGGTGACCGCGCCCCGGCCTCGCAGAGCGGCGAGCCTGGCCTGGTAGGCGACCACGGCGCGGACGAACTCCCGGTAGGCCATGGGGCAGCCGGGGTAGTCGAACTCGTCGGAACCGTCCTTGCGCATGCGCTCCGGGTGGAACTGCAGCCCCATGATGAACTTGCCCTCGGCGGGGCTGTACGTGTCAGGGTCGTAGAAGCCCTCCACCAGCCCGTCCGGCGCGAACGCCATCGGCACGAACCGCTCCGCCAGCCGCCGCACGCCCTGGTGGTGGTAGCTGTTAACCATGATCTCGTCGCGTTCTTCGCCGCCGAGGGACTCGGCGAACCAGTCGTGCAGCGGCGTGCCGGGGAGCACGCGCACCGGGTGCCGGTGCCCGTCGTAGTTGGCGTAGTCCATGTGGCACACCGCGGCGTCGGTGTCTTGGGAAGGGAGCTCATGCTCCACGTCCTGGTACAGGGAGCCGCCGCAGGCGACGTTGAGCACCTGCGAGCCGCGGCAGATGCCGAGGAACGGGATGCCGCGCTCGAGGCAGCGGCGCGCGAGGAGGAGCTCGATGGAGTCCTTCTCGTGGTCCACGGCGGCGTCGCTCGGGTGGAGCCGCCGCACCTCCTCGAGCTGCTCCGGCGTGAGGTTGCCGTCGTCGCCGCCGGTGAGGGAGGGGTCGATGTCCTCGCCCTCGCAGAGGAGCACGCCGTGGATGGGCTCGAAGGAGTCGAGCAGGGCGTGCACGCCGGCGACACGCGGCACGATCACCGGCACCGCGCCGTAGCCCACGACCAGGTCGAGGTGGTACTCGCCGACAAAGTCGACGAACTTGTTCTTGCGTACGGTGCGGCGGGAAACGATGAGAACGCGTGGGAGGATGCGCGAGAGGTCAGGGGAGGGCGACATGGCCGGCGAGCTTGCTGTTGCCTCGCTGTTACTCTCGAGCTCTCTAGATTGGAGATTAATGGTGGTCTATCTGGATCGAGGTATTTATAGAAGGACATCGGGAATGGTAGCTGAATATCTGGATATGGTGTGTCGATCTTATCACGGAATGGCATGCGAATAATTTAGTGCCAAAACTGAAGCGTATTACCATGCGCGGGAAGAGAAAACTTACGCCGACGTCATTGACTACGACGACGTGTGCGTTTGCTGTGTACAACGATGTCTAGGCGCCGCGTGCAGACACCCGAGGTCAAAGGGGCGAATTGCAATATTGCTACATGTACCCTAATGTTTTTTTCATCCGAATTTTGCGTTTTCATTTAAGCATGAACGGTTTCTCGAGCGTGCGATCCATTCATGATTCGTGCTAGATGGCGAAGGCGCATAGCACGGAGGCAAGCTCAGAGGTTAGTGTTTGGGGTTCGTTTGGCACTAGCGCCGGAGAACATGTCTGAGGTAGGGGAAGGGGCTAAAGGGGTGACATGGGTGACAGCGGGATCTACGGTCGTGGAGCATCCGGTTGGATTGGGTAGGAGGTCTGGTATGGCTAGAGGTGTATTATGGAAGGGAGAAGTGGTACTAAGATCAAACTATTGCTGGAAATCAACTGAAATATCGCTACATGTCTCTTGTAAAAATATCGGATAGTGCAGTTTCATGAAAGGGCAAACTGTTTCTCGACCATGCAATCCGTTTGTGATTTGTACCGATCAAGCTAGAGACGACATGGTAGATAAACGTCGGTGTCCAGGGCAGCTCGGCCTCGTTGGAGGCACGGATCTTGCAGCTAAACTTCAGTTGATTGATACCTGAGAAATGTTAATTTGTCGACCGTTCAATAGCAAATTTATATAAGAAAATTGTAATTTCCCGTCGACTTAATAAAAACAGTGAAGAGAGTAAACGTACCCAAAATTATGCTTGATAAACAAATTTGGTGCACAATATTTTAACAAGAGCTAAGATCACTTTTTCATGTTTCTAAATTGTGGACAGACCATATTGCTTACTATAGACATATGCACGTCAACTAATTCTATTTAAAGTGTTTGCCGGGGGTGGGTGGGGGGATGCAGAAAAATGAATCCAAAATACAATTTTAAGGGCAACTCCACCTCATTTTACAAGTTTGTGTTTGTATTTGCACACCGAGGACAAGTTCCTGGGTGCCCCATGTATTTAACTCGCATAATATTTTAACAAGAGCAAAACATCACCTTTTCATTCTTACTAAATTGAGGGCATGCAGACCATATTTTTTACTCGAGGCATATTTTATTTTTGGAAATGGTTCCCTGACGAAGATACTAAAGCATATCAACACTCATGTTATTCTGTTTTTGGACGGAGGGGAGACGGAGAGGCATATGCTTAATTAGCAAGAAGCATGTGCTACTTGCTTCCGTCACTTGATTTCGAAAAAACGTTTTTTTAGGGATTGATTTCGATAAACTTAATTTGAGAGTAGTGTGAGTAGTGAGAGTAGTTGTTTTGGGTTGTGCGGACGCGTACGTGTTTGGTCGTTATCCAGACGAAGCCAATGACAAACGTCCGAGCTGGCGCGCATGCATGCTCGTCTTACACGTGAACACGTCTTAAGCTCATCTTGATCGTCTAATTGCCATGCAGGTCAAACTTTGTGTAGTTCTGATCTCGATTTGTTTATTTTTTCCTTGTGTTATTTCGTGTTTTAAATCCTATTCCAAGCTGTAATTTCTGCACTCGCTTATCCACCAGTTAAGCGTTGTTTAGTAGTGTTCATTTCTAGCGCGCGTGCATGCATCTTCTAAACAAAAACGTGCAAACAGAAATATGTACGATATATATTTTTTCGAAATGGGGAGCAACCTCAGATTCTGCATCGAAACGGTGCACATGGCTTTTAAATTAATGCAAATTCGAGAGAGGACACATTTTATTACAATTCGAGGGTCACTGAAACTAAAAACAAAAACTAGCCACTCAAAAATTGGTGCCCTAAACATCTATCTTTTTAGCACTAAGCCACCCCAAAAGTCGACAACAGAAGATAGCTCGAACGACCGCCATCAAACGAGCACAGGTGGCAAATATAATCTATAACTCCTCGCTGGCCAATAGGAAGGTGGAATGCCCATGAGTGGATCCAATATACCGCCTTGTTGATAACCTGCAAATAATGAACGGCTTCCACCTTGTTAAAAACCACATCATTGCGAAAATTCCATGCCGCCTAAAGAAAAGTTGCGACGCCAATGCGTATGTGTTGACATGTACTCCCTCCGTTCGGAAAAAGGATGTCTTAGATATATCTAGAACTGGATGTATGTGTACACTAAAATATGTCCACATAAATCCAAATCTAGATATATCTTTTTTTTAGCGAGTACGCAATTGCGTACCTTAGTTTTATAGAAGATAGAATTTTAGTACAAGATTCTGACAGTGCGTTAGAACAACCACTGTCAAAACACCCCACACACACCTAAACTTAATGGACTACTCTCGCAAAATCATTACTCCCTCCTACGCCTGCTAGCTTCCATTGTTTCCAGTCCTCGACGATCTGAGAGCTCAAACCTTCCACCGTAAACTGTCCACTAGGGTTTTGGAAAGCTCTAGCATTCCTTTGCTTCCACAAACGCCAGCCGACCAGAATCGCCAATGTGTCAAAAGCTCTCTTTTCTTTCCTCCCAAACTTTTGCCTTTCTCGGATCCACCAAGTTTGCCAAACATCAGTATGATGTGGTGGATCGGCCGGTACTCTTAATATGTGAAAGCATCTCAGCCAAACTTGTCTGGCATAGACACACTCCGTCAGGATGTGTCGCACTGAATCTGTCTCCTGCAAGCATGTAAAGCACACTGACTCTTCTTCCTGTAGTCTGTGTCTTTTCCTCCTGTCAGATGTCCACAACCTGGACTGCACTGCTAACCAGGCAAAAAATTTGCATTTCAGAGGTGCCCAGCTACGCCATATGTTGCTCGCTCCCTCCATCCTAGTTGAACCCTGACATAAAGCTTTGTAAGTCGCCTTTGCTGAGTACTGTCCTGTGGTGGAACATGTCCATCTGAAGCTATCCTGCATTGTTGCATCTCTGTTCATGTTGCAAATCACCGAGAGCAACCTGAAGCATTGCAAAGCTCCCTCCACAGACAGCTCTCCTCTGATGTCCTTGATCCATCGATGCTCAAATAGGGCCTCCTGGACCGTGCGTTTGCTTGCACATCCCTCACTGACTGTCATTGCGGCCAAAGGTGCGATGTCCTTTACTGCTTCTCCCTGAATCCATCTATCCCGCCAGAACAGTGTTCTTGCCCGATATATCTAAGACATTCTTTTCCGAACGGAGCGAGTAGGATATATGCACATGGAGCATCTACTAAACGATTGTAATTCGTCTTTTCCTTTATTTTGAGATTTCTTGACTTGTGACGGCTATGTGCATCCTACCTATGTAGAGGCCATATGTAATGTTTAAAACTGTTTATGTAATAAATCTCCCTTTATCAAAAAAATCTACTAAACGACCATTAATTCAATCGGCCTGACATGATCGCGATTTTATGTTTATAGAAAAAGACAAGCAATGCCACCATGGAACAGGATAGCACGATCTGCGACCTGGGAAGTGATAGAACACGATAGAGAGAAAGAAGCGTCTTTTCGAGTTATGCGAACGATTGAGCTCTAGTGCAGTCTGGTGTGGTGGGTCGACTTCCATGTCTCCAGTCCCGGTGAGAGCTGGTTCAGTTGAGGACTCCCCCGAGAGATAGCAAGCGGTTGACAGAGGCCGCATCTGGCCGGGCTCTTTGCTGCCGCTCTCGCTGCCAAGTGCCAACTCACTCGCATACAGCCTAGCTGCATCTTTCGACCACACTTCCCAGGTCGCCGGTGTGTCGGCATGGACTTTCTTCAACCAAAAACGGGAAATTTCTGCTCAATATATTTTTTTTAAAGTAGACCGTATTAGCGCCGAAAACTACAAAACGCCAATGTCGTTAAATACCAACACGAAGCAGACACGGGTCGAGGAATTGAAAGTCCGTTGTCGAGGTAGCTAGCCACGAGTGTCATCATCATCACTCCTACACGAGCACCTTTTGACAACCACCGGCAGAGCCCAGAAGTGCCAAAGACGGAGGCATGGTCCAGAGCTCCCTAGACGTACGAGAAAACCCTGGGAAGTTAGCCTCCAGAGCCCACGGTACGTCGTCACCTGGATCCATCCGGAAAAGCCGTTGCTGCTTGGGTTGTGCGTCTCGTCTCGTCACCGGAAAAGCACAGATTGCATGGAATCGATCTTAGCACGAAACCGTCCCGGCCGGCTGCGACTCCGAATAAACAATTTTGAACCCTGTTGTCGGCGAGGAGGAGGAGGAAACTACTCCCTCCGTGCATATATAGACATCCTTTTATGAACGGAGGAAGTAGTAGCTAATGAAGGCATGCAAATTTTCCTCACATGCATATCCAGCGGTCAGCCTTGTCTCTTCATCGTTCCACGATGCCATGCATGAAAACCCCCTATGTGTACTGGACTACTTAATTCTCATCAGAAGATACATACCGTAGCTGATTAGCTATGCGTTTTGACAAAATCAGTCGTGCAGCTAATCTTGATCAACTTCCTGAGTAGTGAGAGCAGAGCAGTTGACTTCCGGATGCTGTGGACGCATATATACGTGTTCGGTCATTATCCTGCCGATGAAGCCAATCACAAGCCGCTGATGTGTAAATCCTAAGCTCTCGTCTTAAACGTGGTCGATCGCGTCAAATGCTTAGCCCGCTCCATCGTCCAATTAACTGACAGCTAGTTTTGGCTCCAACGCAGCGAGAAATTCAAGGGCAGTCTCCATCACAGTGGAGTAAATCATCTCCAAGCCGTGAATTTTGTTTTCGAACGGACGGTATATATATAGCTAACTACAAACTTGTGCACGTGTTTACATACTTGTGTCAATAGTTAAGTGTTATTCAGTTGTACTATTTCCATATCATGCCACGCAAGCACGCCGGCATAGAAGAACATAAGACTGGTCGATCGTATTTGTGCGTGTTTGCTTTTGGGACGAAATTTAGAAAGAACACGAGCGTGTGGCACGTTTCGAAAAAAACCTTATGTATGGTTTGTTAGAATTATTGGGCTTGCCCAGTTAATCTTTATTCAATAATCCCTCGAAGTATCGCAAAGTCCCACTTAGCCCAGTCGTACATGCATGGCAATAAGTGAGACTAAAATTTAGTCACGGTGCTAATTTAGTGTAAGTTGGACCTGCTTATCATCGAGACTCTTCCACAATTTGTATGAGAATGAAAAGTGTACGCCTACACGTGCGCTCCTCCTCCTCCTCCTCCTGTATTATCTATCATTATGCATATTATCGTAAGTTATCTGTGGGTCATGCTAGAGTTTCTTAGATTGTACGTATCAATGTTAGGTGTAACTAAATACATCATTCTAGAGTGTATGCGATGTCAATAAGTAGTTTGTTCTCGATCACCCCCTATGTACATGCGATGGCAATGCTCGTTCTTTGTAAAACATGCCCATATTGTTAGGCATCTAAAATATGTGTGATTTATTCTCTGTATCAAAATGATATGTCGTAAGATGGATTTGGCTGGGTTCGTTTTTTTGTTCAGGGGCGGATTTAAATTGAACTACAAAAGGGAAAATCAGCTCTAGTCCTCGAATCGACGTTGTTCCACATATGAGTCGACACCAGTTCCAATGATGGTATCACCCAAAGAATCGAAAGAAACACCAAACCCCCTCTCTTGAGGGTATGATTGTAAAGTGTAGGTGTGGAGACATGTAGCCACGAAATAACCATTCCCACGTGTACTAATGAATAGCAAACTCTCTAACACACAATATGCACTTCATATCATACACAACTGTCTAGAAACAACGCATTCAGAAAAGAAAGATGTTTCACAAATTCAATTTGCTTGGAAAGTTCACATTCAACGGGTTGTTCCATGCCTATTTGCTCTCATACTATCTCTATTCAATGCCTGGTTTTGGGGAAACAACCATAGGAAAGGTTGAATTCCAGATTGAAATTTGAAATACCAAACATTAGTCAAATAAACCCGGTGCAACCCTCTAAATTGACAATTGAATACATAGAACTAGAGGAGTAAAATCCTTTGGAATTATATTTTCCAGATTAATTCGTCTTCACTGTTAGTAAGAGAGATAATCCTAGTTATTTCCATGATTTCCTGCCACTAAATCATCATACCATCAGTAAAGGTCCTTTTAAACGACACCTAAGCTGAGAGCCATCCCACAGGTCATTGTCTTAGTTCATTGATATGAAAAAAGTAAATATCCAAAATTAAATCCGAGTTGTTCACTAACAAATATTAAATTTTAGTAGGTACATCAATAGTTCAACTAAACTTAACTTACTCGAGTGCCGAAAACATGTTAACCGAATTTCTTCATTGAGTGTGTGAGACAGAAGCACATTCAGTTAAACACTATGGGTCTCATTGTGTTGCTCGCCAGAATCCTTGGATGTGGCAGAGAAATTGAGGGATGAACAGAACAAAAGGGCCAGCACTTGTGCGAGCTACACGCGATCGCAATGGATGGCAGAAGAAACTATATTAAAATGTAAAAAATCATGTTACAAAGTTATCTAGATGAAACTTATTTAAAGCTAGTGATGTAAGTATCGAAACCTCAAATACAACATCCCCCAACTGTCTAGAAACAATGCATTCAGAAAAAAAAACATGTTTGAGAGATTCGATTTCCTTGCAAGGTTCACATTCAAGTGGTTTTGACATGCAATTTGCTCTCAAATTGTCTTTAGTCACCACCTTGGTTTGGAAAAAATCTATAGGAAAACTTGAATCCTAGATGGAACTTTCAAATGCAAAAAAATAGGCAAATAAATATTACCAAATGGTGGTGGCAACATTTTATTCCTAACCAAAAACACTTTCTTCTGTCTTTGTTTGTGCGGGTACAGAAGTTCAAGATGAGAAGGTCAAGATTTAGATAGGTTTGGATTTTACGAAATTTCCTTTGTAATCTTTCTTTGTAGAACTTCTTGTAAAGTTTCTGGAATTGTTTGTAAAAATCCTTGTATTTATTCTTCATAAAGAATATTGAGATAAGAAATAAAGAATTCCATTTATTTATTCTTATTATTGTGTCCTCTCGTATGAATTTTTATAAACGTTTGAAGTGTGATGACACTTGTAATGTAACTTGTATTCAAACATCTCAAATTTGAATTTGAAACTTGTTTGTTGAGAAATGAGATAAGTAAAGAATATAAGATGTTTTGTTTTGAATTTCTTAGAGAATTCTTGTTGCCATGTGACCCTAGAAATGAGATTAATAAAGAATATAAGAAATGCTACTAGCAGTTTACTTCCAAACAATTTGATGATCCTAGAGTGAGTGTCCTGTGTCTACCTTCACACCTCCCATGTGTGTCTACCTTCACACCTCCCATGTGACCCAACAACTTTGCCGTTTCTTCTTTTCTTGTTATCATGCGATGAATTAAGTTTCCAACAATAAAGGAACCAATTTTTTTTTTTTTAAAGGATCAGTTCTGTTGTTTCCATCTGATAGCTAGCTACTCCATAATCAGCAGTACCACAGCTTTTTGGGGACACGGATTGAAACTAGGTTACATGCAAACTTTTGGTTTATATGCTCCAATTGCACGGAATATTTTTTTCTTAGTTTAACTTTTGGTTTATATATAAGTATATAACATGAGTATTTACACCTAAATTGCAAAAGACCCTTTCCTGTGATCGTCCAGGTTCCACGAAAAAGGATACGAAGAAAGTCAGCGAGCCAGACGCCTGGGCAGATACATTGTACTTGTACGGACACAGAAACAAAGTCAACCAGACGCTTGTCGATCCAGCCACTGCATCATTTCAACATCAGAAAATAATTTGCAACACTCGAAATGTTGTAGTTTCAGGCGCTACTTGTGCAGAGTGGGAGACGGTGGCTGGAGCTTGGCGTCGAGAACGTCGGAGCAGATGTTCCCCATGGCGCGGTAGAACGCGGCGAGGCTGGACAGCTGCGCCACGGACATCTTGGCCATGACCGCCCTGGCCGCCGCCTCCTTGTCCCCGCTCACCTTCAGCCTGCTGCTGTTGAGGTACCCGGACGCGTTCCGCACCGTCGTGCCCATCTGCTTCAGCCGCTTCTCCTGCTGCGAGCTCAGCGCCGCCGCCGCCGCCGTCTCCAGGAACTCGGCGCCCGCGTCCAGCTCCCGCCGCTCCGCCTCCGCCGCCGGCTTCTGCGTGTCGACGCCGCCGCCCAAGTACATGTTCTTGGCCAGCGAGAAGCTCCGGACGAGCACCTTGCGCTGCCTCTCCATGTCGTGGCTCAGCTTCGGCGCCGCCAACGCGGTGACCGCGCCCCGGCCTCGCAGAGCGGCGAGCCTGGCCTGGTAGGCGACCACGGCGCGGACGAACTCCCGGTAGGCCATGGGGCAGCCGGGGTAGTCGAACTCGTCGGAACCGTCCTTGCGCATGCGCTCCGGGTGGAACTGCAGCCCCATGATGAACTTGCCCTCGGCGGGGCTGTACGTGTCAGGGTCGTAGAAGCCCTCCACCAGCCCGTCCGGCGCGAACGCCATCGGCACGAACCGCTCCGCCAGCCGCCGCACGCCCTGGTGGTGGTAGCTGTTAACCATGATCTCGTCGCGTTCTTCGCCGCCGAGGGACTCGGCGAACCAGTCGTGCAGCGGCGTGCCGGGGAGCACGCGCACCGGGTGCCGGTGCCCGTCGTAGTTGGCGTAGTCCATGTGGCACACCGCGGCGTCGGTGTCTTGAGAAGGGAGCTCATGCTCCACGTCCTGGTACAGGGAGCCGCCGCAGGCGTTGTTGAGCACCTGTGAGCCGCGGCAGATGCCGAGGAACGGGATGCCGCGCTCGAGGCAGCGGCGCGCGAGGAGAGCTCGATGGAGTCCTTCTCGTGGTCCACGGCGGCGTCGCTCGGGTGGAGACGCCGCACCTCCTCGAGCTGCTCCGGCGTGAGGTTGCCGTCGTCGCCGCCGGTGAGGGAGGGGTCGATGTCCTCGCCCTCGCAGAGGAGCACGCCGTGGATGGGCTCGAAGGAGTCGAGCATGGCGTGCACGCCGGCGACACGCGGCACGATCACCGGCACCGCGCCGTATCCCACGACCAGGTCTAGGTGGTACTCGCCGACAAAGTCGACGAACTTTTTCTTGCGTACGGTGCGGCGGGAAACGATGAGAACGCGCGGCAGGATCCGGGAGAGGTCAGGGGAGGGCGACATGGCCGGCGAGCTTGCTGTTGCCTCGCTGTTACTCTCGAGCTCTCTAGATTGGAGATTAATGGTGATCTTGGATTTGTGGGGAAGTTGTATCTGGATCGTGGTATTTATAGAAGGACATCGGGAATGGTAGCTGAATATCTGGATGGTGTGTCGATCTTATCACGGAATGGCATGCGAATAATTTAGTGCCAAAACTGAAGCGTATTACCATGCGCGGGAAGAGGAAACTTACGCCGACGTCATTGACTACGACGACGTGTGTGTTTGCTGTGTACAACGATGTCTAGGCGCCGCGTGCAGACACCCGAGGTCAAAGGGGCGAATTGCAATATTGCTACATGTACCCCAATGTTTTTTTCTTCCGAATTTTGCGTTTTCATTAAAGCATGAACGATTTCTCGACCGTGCGATCCATTCATGATTTGTGCTAGATGGCGAAGGTGCATAGCACGGAGGCAAGCTCAGAGGTTAGTGTTTGGGGTTCGTTTGGCACTAGCGCCGGAGAACATGTCTAAGGTAGGGGAAGGGGCTAAAGGGGTGACATGGGTGACAGCGGGATCTACGGTCGTGGAGCATCCTGTTGGATTGGATAGGAGGTCTGGTATGGCTAGAGGTGTATTATGAAAGGGAGAAGTGGTACTAAGATCAAACTATTGCTGGAAATCAACTGTAATATCGCTACGTGTCCCCCGTAAAAATATCGGATAGTGCAGTTTCATGAAAGGGCAAACTGTTTCTCGACCATGCAATCCGTTTGTGATTTGTACCGATCAAGCTAGAGACGACATGGTAGATAAACGTCGGTGTCCAGGGCAGCTCGGCCTCGTTGGAGGCACGGATCTTGCAGCTAAACTTCAGTTGATTGATACCTGAGAAATGTTAATTTGTCGACCGTTCAATAGCAAATTTATATAAGAAAATTGTAATTTCCCGTCGACTTAATAAAAACAGTGAAGAGAGTAAACGTACCCAAAATTATGCTTGATAAACAAATTTGGTGCACAATATTTTAACAAGAGCTAAGATCACTTTTTCATGTTTCTAAATTGTGGACAGACCATATTGCTTACTATAGACATATGCACGTCAACTAATTCTATTTAAAGTGTTTGCCGGGGGGTGGGTGGGGGGATGCAGAAAAATGAATCCAAAATACAATTTTAAGGGCAACTCCACCTCATTTTACAAGTTTGTGTTTGTATTTGCACACCGAGGACAAGTTCCTGGGTGCCCCATGTATTTAACTCGCATAATATTTTAACAAGAGCAAAACATCACCTTTTCATTCTTACTAAATTGAGGGCATGCAGACCATATTTTTTACTCGAGGCATATTTTATTTTTGGAAATGGTTCCCTGACGAAGATACTAAAGCATATCAACACTCATGTTATTCTGTTTTTGGACGGAGGGGGAGACGGAGAGGCATATGCTTAATTAGCAAGAAGCATGTGCTACTTGCTTCCGTCACTTGATTTCGAAAAAACGTTTTTTTAGGGATTGATTTCGATAAACTTAATTTGAGAGTAGTGTGAGTAGTGAGAGTAGTTGTTTTGGGTTGTGCGGACGCGTACGTGTTTGGTCGTTATCCAGACGAAGCCAATGACAAACGTCCGAGCTGGCGCGCATGCATGCTCGTCTTACACGTGAACACGTCTTAAGCTCATCTTGATCGTCTAATTGCCATGCAGGTCAAACTTTGTGTAGTTCTGATCTCGATTTGTTTATTTTTTCCTTGTGTTATTTCGTGTTTTAAATCCTATTCCAAGCTGTAATTTCTGCACTCGCTTATCCACCAGTTAAGCGTTGTTTAGTACTCCCTCCGTTCCAAATTAATTGACTTCCATTTAACTAAATATGGACGTATCTATACTTGTAACATGTCTAGATACATTCACATGTGGGCAAATAGAAGTCAATTAATTTGGAACGGATGGAGTAGTGTCATTTCTAGCGCGCGTGCATGCATCTTCTAAACAAAAACGTGCAAACAGAAATATGTACGATATATATTTTTTGGAAATGGGGAGCAACCCCAGATTCTGCATCGAAACGATGCACACGGCTTTTAAATTAAAGCAAATTCGAGAGAGGACACATTTTAGTACAATTCGAGGGTCACTGAAACTAAAAACAAAAACTAGCCACTCAAAAATTGGTGCCCTAAACATCTATCTTTTTAGCACTATAGGCCACCCCAAAAGTCGGCAGCAGAAGATAGCTCGAACGACCGCCATCAAACGAGCACAAGTGGCAAATATAATCTATAACTCCTCGCTGGCCAATAGGACGGTGGAATGCCCATGAGTGGATCCAATATACCGCCTTGTTGATAACCTGCAAATAATGAACGGCTTCCACCTCGTTAAAAACCACACCATTGCGAAAATTCCATGCCGCCTAAAGAAAAGTTGCGACGCCAATGCGTATGTGTTGACATGTAGGATATGTGCACATGGAGCATCTACTAAACGATTGTAACTCGTCTTTTCCTACCTATGTAGAGGCCATATGTAATGTTTAAAACTGTTTATGTAATAAATCTCCCTTTATCAAAAAAAAATCTACTAAACGACCATTAATTCAATCGGCCTGACATGATCACGGTTTTATGTTTATAGAAAAAGACAAGCAATGCAACCATGGAACACGATAGCACGATCTCGACCTGGGAAGTGATAGAACACGATAGAGAGAAAGAAGCGTCTTTTCGAGTTATGGGAACGATTGAGCCCTAGTGCAGTGTGGTGTGGTGGGTCGACTTCCATGTCTCCAGTCCAGTCCCGGTGAGAGCTGGTTCAGTTGACACTAGTAGAAAAAGGACCTTTGGTCCGGAGTCCTGTTTGCCATTAGTCCCGGTTCAAGCAAAAACCGGGATCAATGCCAGGCATTGGTCCCGGTTCGAGCTGACAGGGCCCCGTGAGCCATTGGTCCCGGTTCGGATGGGGGTATTAGTCCCGGTTCGTGGCTGGAACCGGGACTAAAAGGGCGAGCCCCTTTAGTCCCGGTTGGTGTCTCAAACCGGGATTAAAGGGTCTATTTTTAGTCCCGGTTTGAATCTCGAACCGGGACTAAAGACATTTTTTTTTTAAAACAGATCCCACCCCCCTGTGGATCGCCTTTTTAGTTTTGCAAAAACACAAAGAAAATGCTAAATCTTCAAAAAATAAAATCCTTTGAGATTTAGTTAGGTTTTAGTGTCTAGTTTGTATAGAAATTTTGAAATATGAATTTTGACCTTTTTTGCAAAAACCAGAAAAAAAAGTAAAACGGCCATAACTTTTGCATACGATGTCGAAAAAATGCGTTCAATATATCAAAAAAAACTAGAGAAAATTTGGAGTTCGATTTCACCCGGGTTTACCTGGTCAGCAATTCTCAAATTCTCCAAATTCCAAAAGAAAAAAAGTTATTTCAAGCAGAAGTTTTTTTCTACAAAATCAAATTTTTTTAAAAAAATTCAAAAAATTAAAAAATTTCTACATTAAGATTAGTATTAATTAATCATTGTTGTTTATGTTAATATAGGTTTGGAATTCAAAAAATAATATCATTTGCCATCGTGCAGGAAGATTTAAGTTTTTGCCGGAAATTCAAATTATTTTTTTTTTAATTTTTTTTGAATTAATAATTGATTTCTGCATAAAGATTAGTATTACTTAATCATTGTTGTTTATGTTAATATAGGTTTGGAATTCAAAAAATAATATCATTTGCCATCGTGCAGGAAGATTTAAGTTTTTGCCGGAAATTCAAATTATTTTATTTTTTTAATTTTTTTTGAATTAATAATTGATTTCTGCATAAAGATTAGTATTACTTAATCATTGTTGTTTATGTTAATATAGGTGGATATAGGTTTGGAATTCAAAAAATAATATCATGTGCCATCAAAGTGTAGGGGATAATAAGATTGATAGCATAGTATTATCAAGATGTATTCAATGTCATGTTGGAATCTAGTTGGGAAGGAACTCAAAAGTTAAGCGTGCTATAGGTGGAGCAGTGTGAGGATGGGTGACCGATCGGGAAGTTTGCCTACAAGTGTGAGGATGGGTGGAGCAGTGTGAGATTAGGGATGATTCGAGATTAAACTGACAAATAATTCGAAGATTCAAAATATCGGAAAAAAAATCCAAATTTTTTTTTCAAAAAAATTCAAAAAAAATACACTCATTGGTCCCGGTTCTTAACAAGAACCGGAACCAATGAGTCTCCCCCCACGAGCAGCCAGACCAGGCCACGTGGACACCCATTGGTCCCGGTTCGTGGCCCAACTGGGACCAGCATTGGTCCCGATTGGCCAGTCCCGATTGGACAACCGGGACTGATAGCCCAACCGAACCGGGACCATAGGGCATTTTTCTACCAGTGTGAGAACTCCCCCGAGAGAGAGCAAGCGGTGGACAGAGGCCGCATCTGGCCGGGCTCTTCTTACTGCCGCTCTCGCTGCATGCCAACTCACTCGCATACAGCCTGCATCTTTCGACCACACTTCCCAGGTCGCCGGTGTGTCGGCATAGACTTTCTTCACCACTCTACTAGGTAAAGTCTAGAAGTGCCAAAGCACCTACGAGAAAACACTGAAAAGCTAACCTCGAGAACCAACCGTACGTTACCTGGATCCATATAGGAAAAGCCGTTGTTTTGGTTGTGCATCTCGTCACCGGTGACGCCAATTCCTTATATCCTTCTAAAAAAAGCCAGCACGCATGCATAACAGCATAAGCACAGCTTGCTTGGGTAAGAGCCTTGCATGTCTTGTGCCTCTATACATGCGCTTGATACATGGAATCGATCTTATCACGAAACCATCCCGGCCGGCTGCGACTCCGAATAAACAATTTTGAACCCTGCTGTCAGCCAGGAGGAGGAGGAAACGCCGTCCGGGCGCCGCATGCAAACCGGAGGTCAACGGATGGCCCCTTGGATATTCGCACTCGTTTCTTCCGCTGACCTCACATGCATATCCAGCGGCGAGAAAGGCCCTCAGTCTTACTGACTAGCACATGAGGTGGTGAGCTAGCCAGCCAGGGATCGAACCTCACTTCTACCTATATTTAAAATCATGTCCCTAGTTTCTCCTAGGATAAGCTCATTATTTTTATATCCAGCGTCCAGCCTTCTCTCTTCATCGTTCCACGATGCCATGAAAACCAAGTGTACTGGAGTACTTAATTCTCAGAAGATACATACCATAGCTGATTAGCTATGCGTTTTGACAAAATCAGTCGCGTAGTTAATCTTGATCATTGATCAAATGATCAACTTCCTGAGAGGCTGAGAGCAGAGCAGTTGACTTCCGGATGCGTACGTGCTCGGTTATTATCCTGCGAAGCCAACGACAAGCCGCTGATGTGCTAGCTCCTTAAGCTCGTCTTAAACGTGGTCGATCGCGTCAAATGCTTAGCACGCTCCATCGTCCAATTAACTGACAGCTAGTTTTGGCTCCACGCTGCGAGAAATTCGAGGGCAGTCTCCATCACAGTGGAGTAAATCATCTCCAAGCCGCGAATTTTGTTTTTGAACGGACGGACGGTATATATAGCTAACTACAACTTGTGCACGTGTTTACACACTTGTGTCATAGTTAAGAGTTATTCACAGTTGTACAATTTCCATATCATCCCACGCAAGCACGCCGGCATAGAAGAACATAAGACTGGTCGATCGTATTTTGTGCGTGTTTGCTTTTGGGACGAAATTTAGAAAGAACACGAGCGTGTGGCGCGTGGCGCGTTTCGAAAAAAAACCTTATGTATGGTTTGTTAGAATTATTGGGCTTGCCCCGTCAATCTTTATTCAATAATCCTTCGTAGTATCGCAAAGTCCCACTTAGCCCAGTCGTACATGCATGGCAATAAGTGAGACTATAATTTAGTCACACGGTGCTAATTTAGTGTAAGTTGACCTTCTTATCATCGAGCCTCTTCCACAATTTGTATGAGTATGAGAAGTGTATGCCTACACGTGCGCTCCTCCTCCTCCTCCTCCTCCTCCTCCTCCTCCTCCTCCTGTGTTTGCCTCGCCGTGCGCACGTCGTACATGAGCCAGACTAGCACATGTGCCAAACCAAGGATTACTCGTTTTACAACATTCCGCAACAGGTCTTCTTCTAGCACCCCGTATATTACCGATATCATGAAGTATATGGAACACAATGCAGTTTCAACATATGTCTACCCTACAAGATATGTATATTTATTAGAACTTCACTAAATGTGTTAAACTCTAGCATGCTAATACTCCGTTATAGCACATATACATATTCAAGACCTGTTCAAACAACCTCATTAACTACCGATACCACTAGTCGTGTGACGAGAGCGGTGGATGGATCGGAGAGTAGAGCAACGTGGTGCTCACCAAGCTCTACTTCTTACGGTCAAAGCTAGTTCAGGTATGTGTAGCCATGATCCATAGTCAAATAAAAAAATTGGTTTCCTTTTGTAATATAATTATGAGCGTGCAAGAAGTCAAACTCCGCTCGAACTATAGTTGTTCCTCTAACTCAAAGTTATATTTGTCCAAAAACTACTGCATAGTTGAGCATAAATATGTACTACAGTACTCGAGACTTATCAACAGCACATATCCTTAATGCTCTTAATTACAACTTAAATTTGCATGACTTATCCAATCGTCTACTTTAGTGCTATATCGAGACTATTTAATGAGTATTAATACCACGTCTACTATAAAATATACTTTAATTTCATCTCCTATGTTCTCCCTCACTACTCAAATCACTCAAGAATCCTCGCAGCGCTTATCAACAGCACATCTAAGTTAAGATGAGGTCTGCTCCTATGCTACTCCTAGCTCTCGCATGTCTTGTAATGGCATCAGGTACCATTTAATTTGTTTCTACCACTACTTCATATACCCAATCAACGGTACATATATACTCATGGTATGTGTTTGTTCTTCGTGATGATATCTTTTGAGATGTACAAGCAATAAAAGAATGTAGGCCATACTACTCCCTCCGTATCAAAATATAAGACTTTCTAACTATTCCACACACATGTATCTAGACATGTTTTAGTGCAAGGTTCATATGAATCTTGCACTAGAACATGTCTAGATACATGTGTGTGTGGAATAGCTAAAAAGTCTTATAATTTCATACGGAGGGAGTATGTCCGAAGGTCAGATGTGTGCTCAGCCGGAACATGCCAGAACAACTGCCGCCAAAAGTCCAACACAGACTGCCCTTCAAGCAACGGGTGCACATGGAGTGCCATTTGTGCTGGAAAAAAGTGCGCTTGCAGGTTGTGCATAGATGTGTAGATCCTGCCTCTCTCTCTAAAATAATAGCAGTGCCTTGATGTAGAGCACAGCGGCATGATGTTGGAAAGTGTTACATAACATATATTTAGACTGTTCTCATCCAAATCAAACTCAAGTATGCCATCAACAATAGACATCCAGTAAAGGCGATGACCAACCAGGACCACATGTTTATGAGAAACCCGAAATTTAGCTTGTGTTAAGATGATATTGCCCCATAGGCCAGTCTCCAAGGAGTAAACACATGTGAGTGGTCGATAATCGGGTTTGTGCAAGGTGGTCACCAAGACCACCTTGAAGGGGCTGGAGTGGCAGTTGCCGTGCACATGGTCACCGGCAGCAGCAGCGCAGAGTACCGCCCTTTCGAGGACGCCGTTCCTGAGCTCCGGCGGAATGGCCAAGCGGCGCTGCACCCGGGTGATGAGGTCGCGCACAACGACCTCTTTCTGGTTGTCTTTGAGGAGGACGAGACCGTGGCAGCAATCGAGCAGATCACAGCCTCCAAGGTCGAAGTGATGAGGAGGAATGCGGTCAGGAGGGTCCATGACTGAGGTGAGTACGATCCCCTGGTAGCTGCGGTGAAAGTAACCGAGAAGAGGCGGCTTCCAGTGGTGTGCACAGAATTGGCGTTGGAACTTGGGGTCGGTGACGAGCCCTATCCAGAGCTTGCAGACGACGGAGGCGCGCGGGAGAGAGGACGGCAGCGGCGGGAGGCGGAGGAGGATCTCCCGGAGGAGATCATCGTCTTCAAGCGGGTAGGCATTTGCCGCCGTGGGCGAAGTGCCGGTGCGACGGCGACGGACGTGGCGGGCCACTACGGCGTCGGCGCCCTCCTTGCTCGAGTGGACTTCGGGATGAAGGCGCGAGCTGCGGCGGTGAGCCACTCCAGCTCCCTCCTCATTCTCCTGGATCTCGGGATGGAGGCACGGGCTACGGCGCAGCCGAGCCATTCCGGCGCCCTCGTCGCTGGCGTGGATTTGGGGATGGAGCCGCGGGCTGCGGCGGGGCGGCATTCCGGCGGCCCTCCGTGGAGCAGATGCGACGCGAAAACTTTGAAGACCTAGAGGCCACGGGAGCAAGCAGAGTGAGAGTAGTTTTTTCTGCTCTGTAAATCTCTCGATTCCTTTTCACAGCGTAGCGTAGTGTTCTGGCAATTTCTTTTAACACGGGATGAAAAAAAAAGGCCCTCATCAAGTAGAAAAACTATATGGAAAAAACAAGAAATATTACCAGTGAAACAGCAAATAGAAAATTTTGAATGCTTACAAACAATATACATTATTTTTTCAAGAAAAAATATGGCTATCTGTGACTTGTACGAAAATAAGAAAAGAAAAACTACGGTAGTATCAGTTGCACAACTTGAACTGCAAACATAGCCATTCTCGAATTACATTGCTAAAAGAAAATAAGCTTTTGTAATCTGCAAGAAAACACTATAGAACTGAAAGGGTGTTAATAAGCATAAACACTATAGATTCTGCCGCTTGTGTAAGCTGGATTGCTGTTTTCACTTGCTGTAGAGATAGCATGAACATTGCAGTCTTCTCGTGCTTCTACTCAAATGGGGCAAAGGCATGGTCTCAGAGATACACACTAGTCTTCTTTAGCTGCGTGACAGTGTCTAACCTTCTGCTATATTTTGTACTGTCAGGTAAAAAAAAAGGTCGTTCATCCTATTAAGCCACGACCGTCTCGACAGTTGCATGGCCTGAAGAAGAGTCTCCAGGTAGCAGTCAGATCCAGTTGAGAAATTCAGAGGTTCCAGCTGGGAATGGTACTCTGCTATTCGTGTTCTTGCGATCTGCAGTAAATGACTGCGAAAATGACAGCAGTCACGACCATAGTTAATCTTAGCGTAAACCTCTAAAACTGGTTCAGTCGTTCCGACAGGCAAAGATTATATAGCACGATGGATCAAGGAACAGATGCAGATTGGATGCAGATTACATAGCATGTTCAGCATGCTGCTTCGTAGTAGTAGTAAATAATAATGTATTATAGACCTGAACCTCGTCTTTTACAACTGCACGACGGTGGCACTTCGGGACCGGGCACTGGTGGCGATGAAATGCACTAGCGAAAGCAACACGTTTGTTCGAGTCGGAGGGCGTTACGATGGTTCTGAAAACTTCGAGGGCTACTATTTGAAGGGGTGCATCTCCACATTCATGCCGGTGCTCGAGATCTCTGGCAAGGTAAACGCGAGCGACTATGAGCACCTCATCGACCATGGCATCCTCTTGACATGGGAGAGCCCTCCTCCTACGCCTCCTCTTGGTAGTGGTAAGCTCACTCATCGAATTGTTCAATTAAATTTCTTTTCCATCAAACTTATTTATGGATTGGAAGAGCATCTTCAATTTGACCACATGTTTAAGCCATTTCTTAGCTTTATGAAAAAATACATATTCTTTCTCTCCTCTTGATCCCATATTTTTTGTTTGAAATGCTGAAGTAATATGACTAATCTAGCTTAACCACAACTAATTACGGCCACTTGTGTTTGCATTACTTTGATAATTAATTTATCTTGTAAATAAACTTGAAATGCTAAGGAAAATGTTGAAATAATTTATGTTAACAATTTCTTTATGGAGGCAGAGGTACATACTGCGGTGCTGCGAACAAAGCAGACTCTGCCTCAATATCATCACGAATTAAGTGCTACATAAGTACATAACAACCAGCACATCAACAAGTTTCAGAAGTCAAGTTCACCAAAAATAACCATCAAAACACACCGCATGCAAATAGACTAGTAGTTTCTTTACGTTTGACAACAAAAATGTGTGTGTGCCATTGCTAGCCCTTACCTCTGTCATCACTAGATGGTTATGTGGTCGCGTCATACAAAAGTCACGTAGTGTCTTCTTTTTAGGTTAACAGGGAGCACCTCCCTGTTTCCACTTCATTGAAACGAAACGAATTGTTACAGTGAATGCGCATGAGCCTGACAAACCAAAACATTGCCTAAACCAAGTTCATGGGAAACATTGATAGGTACAACAGAGTATTTTAAACTTCAGCCCCTATTCAATGAGTGAGTTCTCATTTATTGGTGGAGACTGGTCCACTGGGTTCTGCCGAATTATATATTCCCTCCGTCTCAAAATAACTGTGTTAGATTTGTCAAAAAGTGGATGTATCTAGACATGAAACAAGTATAGATACATTCATTTTTCGACAACTTTGAGACACTTATTTTGGGACGGAGGGAGTATGTCATTCTTCAAAAATCATTCCCTAATATCAGTCAACAATTGGTGGCGACGAGGGACGGCAGTGGGGATGGCAGCAGTGCCCGAGCTCCTCCGGTGGCACGGCGGCCGTCGCTGGTCCGCTCGACCCCATAGCTAGCCGAAATTTATGCTCGAAATAGGATGAAATGGACATGTCCGCAGCACCCTGTCCGTTTGGGATATGTCCTTGGGCCGTGTACTCTTCCCACGCGGAGACGAACGGACAGCCCCTTCTGTTTGGCGAGCCCCGTTGAAGATGGCCTAAGGGCTGATTGGGCTGTATTGTAGTCCCTGAACTTTCGGCCTAGTCACCAAGCGTTCGTCCCAGGCTTCCAGTCACGTCACGGAGGTATACCCGTCAATGGTATTAGCTGCGAAAATTTACAGGTCAAGAATTCGTCGACGATTACGCTTGCCCAAAATTTCCAGTCCACCCTCCGATTTAGCGTTCGTACTGCACGCTAGGCCTGCAGCAACCACGCACGGCATTCTCGATCTCCTACGTCCAGTCTATATATCTCCTACAGGCCATATACAGCCCATGCATGATCATCAATCGAAAGAACAAAACCATTTCTTGGTTATTGCGTTCTTTCCAAATACTATCATTCTCCCCATCGATGGTATTTCGGAGCTGCTTGTTACTTTTACTAGTCTTTCTCGGCGGTTGGCGGCTGCCGCCGATGCTCGTCGCAGCTCAGGATGAGGAGCTGCAAGGGAAAGGCGGCTGCACGGGGTCGGCCAACAACACTTGCGGCAACCTCACCATCTCCGACCCGTTTTGGCTCATGGACTTGAAAACGGGAAGATCATGCGGCTCCCTTGACTTCGAGCTCACCTGCATCAACAACACCCCGGTTCACTACGGGAGAGCTGATCTTTGCCGTGTGCCCAATACACACGGCAAAGCCTGAAAAACACACGGTGAAGGCTTTACCGTGTGCCACACAGACTCTTTGCCGTGTGTCGATTATCGGGCACACGGCAAAGACTGAAGGTGGGCCCCACCACCACTTGACGTCGTAGACGGACGGCGACAGCGCTCTCCTGACAAGTGGGCCCCGCATTTTGCACACGGCAAAGACACTTACCTTTACCGTGTGCAACCACACGGCAAAGAGGAACGACATCATCAAAAAAAATCCCCGTCCCACGGGACGGGATGGCCGTGGTCGCTGGGGTCCACCTCGCCGCCGACGCGAGCAGAATGACGTCGGGGCTGGCACCGCCGCCAACGCGAGCTGAATGACGTCGGGGCGACAGAGCAGGCCGACGAGGAGCTGCACGAAGGCGTCGACGGGGAAGCTGGCGAGCTTGGTGGAGGCGGTCGAGGAGGAGGCGGCGCCGCGGCGGAGCCCGGGAGGAGGTCGTCCAGGCCGGCGCCGAGCCAGTGGAGCAGGCCCTCGAGCGCCGTGCTGGCGGAGGAGAAGCAGGACGGCTAGGGCGTCGGGAGGGCGGCGTATTCGTCGTCGGAGACGTCGTGGTGGTGGGGGACGGACGGGGACGGGTCCGTCGCGGCGGCGGCGCCACGGCCGTCGCGGAGCTGCAAGAGAGAGGACGGATCGATCGATCCTCCCGTGTGCCAGATCGGCGTCCAAGTCGCGGCCGCCGCCGGGGACGTGCAAAGGCTTCGAACTCGCCGAGGTCGACGAAGCCGTCGCGGTCGGGTCGAGCTCCTCCATCATGGCCCCTACCTCGCGGCCATGGGTGGTCGCCGCGGCGGCGCATGAGCATGACACCGGCGGGAAAGGAGGCCGCGTGGACGGGCACGCCACACGACACCATCCTACGGCCCTCCGCCCGCTGCCTGCGCCGGCGGCGCGGAGAGAATTGCAGAGAAGCTGCGCCCGCGGCGCGACGCACGCGGGAGAAGCTAGCTCCGTAGCGCGCTAGTGCTTTGATCTGATTTGGAGAGAGAATATGCTTTATTTTTTTAGAGAATGGTTCGTACGGGTGGGACGAAGGGTGTGGATCGTGTGCTTTCCTTGGATGGTGCAGGATACTCAAAATTTTCATCCAACGGTTGAGTGCGTGATCCGCGTGAACTTCTCCGGACCAATCAGCACTCACAGATTCTTTGCCATGTGTCGACACACGGCAAAGATTTTTTTGATTTTTCTTTTCTTATTTTTTTTGATTATGTAGCACTTTTTGTGAAGCATTCTTTTGAAAATTTGGTCCAAACTTAAGTTTATTATTTTCGCTATCAACTAATACACATAAGATGGCTCCATGCCAAAGGATTTCATTTTTTGAGTAATTTGTCACTTTATTTGATTTTTTTGAAAAAAGGGTCAAAATGGCCACCATGACTATTCATTGAAAGGGGTCAAATTTTTCAAAACCATCGACGGTTCTATGATATAATCACTACTTGTGTAGCTTAAAATGATTTTTGAAAAAATTCAGAGCAAACTATTACACACTTGTAGTTCAAATTTGAATTACTTTCGGAAAATCGGCATAAAGTCATTTAAATAGGCGAAATTAGGTAGAAATCGAGAAATTGCTAATTTTTCTGGATTATCCATATAACATGGTCTACTTTGTGTGAAATCTAAATGGGTGGCATTTTGCACCATATTTTTTGTACTTGCTTAACAAAAAAAGTCATTTTCGGCACTTAGAAAATGGAAAATGATATTTATACAAATAATTAGAAAAAACTCAGTTCGGCAACATTGTTGCCCATACCAAAACACACCTATGCGCCAAATATAGGGAGTTTATCACAAACTATGCCATGGAAATGGATCTTGGTCGTTTGGCTTGAAACCATACATGTTTATAGACGATAGACCTTTTTGTGAAACATTCTTTTCAAAATTTGGTCAAAACTCAAGTTTATTATTTTTGCTATCAACTAATACACATAAAAGGGCTCCATGCCAAAGGATTTCATTTTTTGAGTAATTTGTCACTTTATTTGATTTTTTTGAAAAAAAAGTCAAAATGGCCACCATGACTATTCATTGAAAGGGGTCAAATTTTTCAAAACCATCAACGGTTATATGATATAATCACTACTTGTGTAGCTTAAAATGATTTTTGAAAAAAATTCAGAGCAAACTATCACACACTTGTAGTTCAAATTTGAATTACTTTCGGAAAATCGGCATAAAGTCATTTAAATAGGAGAAATTAGGTAGAAATCGAGAAAATTCCTAATGTTTCTAGATTATCCATATAATATGGTCTACTTTGTGTGAAATCTAAATGGGTGACATTTTGCACCATATTTTGTGTACTTGCTTCACAAAAAAGTCATTTTCGGCACTTAGAAAATGGAAAATGATATTTATACAAATAATTTGAAAAAACTCAGTTCGGCAACATTGTTGCCCATACCAAAACACACCTATGTGCCAAATATGGGGCTTTATCACAAACTATGCCATGGAAATGGTCATATCTTGGTCGTTTGGCTTGAAACCTATACATGTTTATAGACGATATACCTTTTTGTGAAGCATTCTTTTAAAAATTTGGTCAAAACTCAAGTTTATTATTTTTGCTATCAACTACTACACATAAAAGGGCTCCATGCCAAAGGATTTCATTTTTTGAGTAATTTGTCTCTTTATTTGATTTTTTTGAAAAAAGGGTCAAAATGGCCACCATGACTATTCATTGAAAGGGGTCAAATTTTTCAAAACAATCGACGGTTCTATGATATAATCACTACTTGTGTAGCTTAAAATGATTTTTGAAAAAAATTCAGAGCAAACTATCACACACTTGTAGTTCAAATTTGAATTACTTTCGGAAAATCGGCATAAAGTCATTAAATAGGCGATATTAGGTAGAAATCAAGAAAATTCCTAATGTTTTTGGATTATTCATATAATATGGTCTACTTTGTGTGGAATCTAGATGAGTACCATTTTGCACTATATTTTGTGTATTTGCTTCATAAAAAATGTCACTTTTGACACTTAAAAAATAAAAAATAATATTTTGAAAACTCTTTTTGGCAACATTGTTTGCCATACCAAGACACACCCATGTGTAAAATATGGACAATTTATCACAGACTATGCCACGGAAATAGTCATACCGTTGTTACAAATAGATAAACTAAAGTTGAAAAAAAAATTGGTCTTTGCCGTGTGTTGGCACAATTTTTTTAATTTTGGTCAAAAAATATTCTTTGCCGTGTGCTAACACACGACAAAGATTTAATCTTTGCCGTGTGCAGACACACGGCAAAGAGCTGCCGTGACCGCGCCATCCACTCTTCCGTTTGGCTCCATTTTCTTTGCCGTGTACCTATCTTTGCCGTGTGTTTTGCTTTGTCTTTGCCGTGTGTATTTCTTTGCCGTGTGTTTTTGCTTGTCTTTGCCGTGTGCCGACACACGGCAAAGATTTCTTTGCCATGTGCCCGACATCCAGCACACGGCAAAGAGTCAGGCACACGGCAAAGTCCAGCTCTCCGTAGTGGTTCTACCGAGCTCCATGCCCTCGAGCCCCGGATTCGTGATCATGAAGATCTCTTACGAGGAAAAGAGTATGCGTGTCGTCGATCTGGGCAAGCTGAGGCTGCTGCCAGCCTCCAACAGCTGCAACAAAACGATCTTGAACACCTCCGAGAAACTGCACAACCTGTTTAGGATCGACCCCGTCAACCTGAACCTGGCCATATAGAACTGCACCACTGCGGTCGTGGCACGTCGGACACGGAGCTAGTGGGGACGATGATGAGGTGCGGTAACGAAAGCCGGGAGTTTCTCCGAATGAAAAGCAGTGACAGACTTCAAGATAAGCGTTGTAGAGGGTTGTGACGCTTCCGTGATCTTGCCGGTGTTGGCTGCTCCAAACGGCAAGGCCAATGCAAGCGACTAAGACCAGCTCATCCGTGACGGCTTCATCTTGAGATGGGACTTGGAGAACCCTGATTCTCCATTTGCACGTAAGTTCACCCATCGAAATCACCTTTTAACCAAGTTAATTTATAGAAACGCATGTAGAAGTTTGGGTGATTAGACGTTCATGAAGAAGTGCAAGTGTGGATTGCTTTGCCTAGCAAGTTCGACAAAAAGTGGCTTCTTTTTGTTGTTGTTGAGAAAAGTGGCTTCTGCCTGTTCTCAACTCTGGTCCAGTCAGAGCCTAAAAATAGACCATCTGATATTCTAGTTTTTTTAAAAGAGTATATTAATACCGCGGAGATATAAAACAGCTCAATACCCTAATGGGCCGATATCCAGTTTTTGAAACTTTTGGCCTATTCACCTTGGGCTGGCCCGTAGTAGAAGTGCAGAAGGATTTCATTTTTGCTGCCACTTGATACTGTTAGCTGTTAGTTTGAATGGAGCTGACAAGAACAACTAGAAGCCGGGAGCCAAATGACCAGGCTACGCATGCATCCTGGTCATGGTCATGGATTCGTCGGCTTGCCTGGCAACGGGTTGCCTGGGAAGTTTCCCAAGCCATGGCCGGCTCAACCTGTGGATCGAATTCGTGGACGGCGATCGCTTGCCATGGTTTTACTGGTCAAACGTTTCGGCCATACTATTCCACTCGCTCGCTGCCCTCCCGTATATGATTTCAACCATTGCGTTCCCAAAGCAGACCACGATCGTCCCCTCCGTTGGTCACCGCAGCCTATACAAATCTTATTCTCCTATGGCTTCTGGCTGCTGGTTCTTGGTGTTCGTCTGGGTTTGGTGGCTTCCACTGATGCTCGTGCCAGCGGAGGGGCAGCAGCAAGGGGCAGGCTGCTCGGCCAAGACGTGCGGCAACCTCACCTTCTCCGACCCGTTCTGGCTCACTGACCTGGAGACGTGAAGATCGTGTGGTTCCCATGACTTCGAGGTCGCTTGCTACAACAACGCTCCATTAATACGGGTTATGGGTTCTACGGCTTTGGGATCATCCATATCAACTACGAGGCACGTAGTCTGCTTGCGACTGATCAGGCCAGGCTGAACTTACTGCGGGCATCCAACAGCTGCGAGGTCGTCCCGTCGTGGAACACCTCCGCCAAACTCGGCCCCGCCTTCAGGATCGACCCCGGGAACCTGGACCTCGTCTTCTACAACTGCACGGATCCGGAGGCAGTAGGGGCGGCACGTCGGGACGTAGCGCTGGTGGAAACGAGAAAGAATTGCAGGAACCAGAGCGAGGTGTTTGTCCGCGCCTCAGGGAGTTACAACGAGACGAGCGACTACACCAGATACACTATCGAGGGCTGCGACGCTCTCGTGGTGCCGGTGCTGGGCTCGTCGTCCGGCGAGGCTAACGCGAGCGACTACAGAAAGCTCATCGGCGACGGCTTCCTCTTGATAGTGTATCTGACCTTTCGTCGTGGAATGTTATTTCATTCAGTTTCGCCTAGTGTTTTCATAAAAATACCAAGTGTGAACCTGCCTATGGTGTACCAATATTAGAATGTGATTAGACAACAAAAACATCTCTGTCGAGTCACCGTCACGACGCAAAAAAAAAAAGTCACGGGTCAAGATCAACTTGCGCGTCAACGGCAGTGCCATGCCCAGTAAACTAGGCATTTATTCGTCCAATGGGGTTGAATTCTTGGGCGGTGATCGCCGGCTGTTTCTCCGATTTTCCAGTCAGACATACTCTAGGGCTCTAGGCTCACTCGCTGTCCCCATAAACCGAGAAAATTACAAAAAGCCACCACATTTGGGGCTAGGGTTTCAAAAAACCACCATGTTGCAGATTTTTTAAAAAAGCCAGCGGTATTGGTAACAGCGTTGCAAGAAGCACTAATCGGGTCATTTGTGCGGTCTAATGAAAATTCTGACCGGTGGACCCCAGTGTCAGACTTCCGTGGGAGGACAAAACAGCGAGACATGAGACGTTATATACTTTGGGTTTTTCTATAAAAAATAGTGGGGCCCACTATCATCTCCCTCTCTCTGAAATGAAAAAAAAGCGAGCATAGAGACGAGCCCGCCGCTGCCGGCCTGCTACTGCGGCCCGTCCATCCCTGGTAGGCGCGGCTGGCCGGCTGGGATGGGGAGGGGGAGGTGGAGGTCGTGTCCCTCGTCGCGGCAGCATCGTCCGGTAGGCCCTGCCGCTATCCACCCGCGGTTGGTGCGGTCTGCCGGGAAAACGCACGGCGGCGGAGGATATGGGGAGGGGGAGGCAGTGGCGGGAGCCAGGAGGGGCGGAGGCGGTCGTAGGTTCCGCGTCGCCGTGATGACCCTATGGAAGAACATCGGCGAGAGGACCCCGCGCTCCGAAGCCCAAGACTCTGGCGCAACGTCGGTGACCACAGGCATGCGGCGGCGTACGTCGCAAGGCACTTCACGACACGCAAGGCAGAAAGGATTGGTTCAGAAGAACAGCAAGCTCACCAGGAAGACAACGACGTGCTCGTCGTGGACACATGTGTCTTGACGGCGATGGAATCTTCCCAAGAAGGGCGGCCGCCGGAGACGACGAGCAGGACGATTCCCGTCGATAAATGATTTCATTCGACGATTCCTTTGGCTTAGATGATCATCACGGCGAGGCGTAGCTCCGCGGCGCATCTTCTTGGTACGGGGCAGCGTACAACACCGACGCGACGCGACGGTGGCGATGCGAGCTTGGTCTGGCCCAGCTCCTGCCAGAAGTGAAGGCAGGGAGTTGAGGAGGGTTTCGGAGTGCAGGGAGGGGCCAGAGACCGGAGCGGCCATGGCTGGAGGCGACCGGAGCGGCCATGGCTGGAGGCGGCCGGAGTGGTGGCAGCGGCGAGAAAGAGTAGGCGGCGGCGGTGGCGTGAAAGGACTAGGAGAGAGAGGGGACAGAGAGAAGCATTGACCCTGCCAATTTACAAACAAAACCCCGAAGGTTAGAATCCCTCAAACATAAGTCTCTTTTACCTGTTACCCCTGCCACGTAGGCCTAACACCGGACCCACCAATTAGAAACTCACTTAAAGTTTGTCAAGTGACTGATTAGTGCTTCTTGCAACGCTGTTACTGAATACTGGTGGCTTTTTGAAAAAAATCTACAACATGGTGGTTTTTTGAAACCCTAGCCCCAAATGTGGCGGTTTCTTGCAATTTTCTCCCATAAACCGTTCCAGTCACCGCAGCCGGCCGTTCCAAATCTTACTCTCCGATGACGCTTCCGAGCTGCTGGATCTTGGTTTTCGTCTGGGTACTGTGGCTGCAGCTGATGCTCGTGCCGGTGGAGGGGCAGCAGCAAGGCGTAGGCTGCTCGCCAAAGACGTGCGGTCACCTCACCATCTCTGATCCGTTCTGGCTCTCCGACCCGCAGACGGGAGCAGCGTGCGGTGATTTTCAGTTCAAGGTGGGCTGCCACAACAGCACCCCAGCTCTACGGAGCTCTGGGTTCCTCGGCTTTACCATCATCAACATCTCTTATGACGACCGGCGTTTGCGAGTCGTTGATACCTACAAGCTGAACGGCTTCAGCAGCTGCGATGTCTCCACGTGGTGGAACACCTCCGTAAAGCTGAGACCCCCGTTCACCATGGACCCCGGCAACCTGAACCTCTTCTTCTACAACTGTGGATTGCTTTGCCTAGCAAGTTCGACAAAAAGTGTTTTTTTTTGTTGAGAAAAGTGGCTTCTGCCTGTTCTCAACTCTGGTCCAGTCAGAGCCTAAAAATAGACCATTTGATATTCTAGTTTTTAAAAATAGTATATTAATACCGCGGAGATATAAATTAGAGTGAATTCCACTTTTTACCCTTTAGTTATGCATTTGTGACACTAATTACCCTATCTAACAAAAAATCATCAAAATTACCCATTTAAAAAACTTTGGACTCTTGTTCTCTTATGCGTTTCCGTTGGGTAAGGTGCGAGGTGATGATTGAGCCTAAAAAATAACAGGAAGATGACAACAAATTGAATAGATGATGAAGAGAACGTTGGACATTATCGTCGATGCCGCCCTCCAAATTTTACATATTTTGACACACCACATAGTACTAAGATGTGGTTCTATTCTAACAAAACATATGGAATGCCTAAATGGTGTAAACCCTTGTTCAAGATTTAATATAAGGTGTATTCCTAATTTAGTTTTACTAAATGGGGTAATAAGTGTCACAAACGCACAACTAAAGGGTAAAAGGTGGAATTCACTCTATAAATTACACCCGGTCTCTACAACAGCTCAATACCCTAATGGGCCGATATCCAGTTTTTGAAACTTTTGGCCTATTCACCTTGGGCTGGCCCGTAGTAGAAGTGCAGAAGGATTTCATTTTTGCTGCCACTTGATACTGTTAGCTGATAGTTTGAATGGAGCTGACAAGAACAACTAGAAGCCGGGAGCCAAATGACCAGGCTACGCATACATCCTGGTCATGGTCATGTACTCGTCTGCTTGCCTGGCAACGGGTTTGTGGGAAGTTTCCCTAGCCATGACGGGCTCAACCTGTGGATCGCAGTCAAACGTTCCGGCCATACTATTCCGCTCTGTAGAACGATAGAGAGGGAGATTGCGGAATATGTTGGATGTATTATTGAGTCTCGGGGCGAGTATATATAGGCGTACATGGACCATCTTGGAGTACAAGACAAGACACAAATCCTATCTCTATCCTAGTCGGTTACGTACCGCACGTATACTCTAACACCCCCCCGCAGTCGTAGCGGGAGCGTCGTGAACAACATGAACGACGTGGACGGTCAGACTGGAGATAAACCGAAGTAGACCCAGAAGGCTGACACCCCCCCGCAGTCGTAGCGGGAGCGTCGTGGTCGATGTCGCGGCGCGGATGCTTGGACTGGAGAGGAAGCTGCTGAGAGCTCAGGCGAGGTGGTAGCCCTTGTGCCGATGTCGAGGGAGCCGAGAACATGAGGCGATGCCGAGGTCGAGGTAGCCGTTGCGAGGAGATGCCGTGGTCGATGTCGTGGTCGGAGATGCCGGTGTCGATGTAGCCGCACATGAAGCCGTGGGCGCGAAGAAGGCGCCATGGTGATGATGACGGAGTCGCGTCGAGGGCAGTCGTCGAGGAAGTCGATGCCGAGGTCGATGCAGTCCGAACCGTCGAGGATGATGTGCAGCCATAGTTGTGCCAGAACTAGGCGCACGCCGGGGGCGTAGGCATACTACGGTTTTGCCAGAACCGGGTATGCAAGAAGAATCGTCGTGGACGCGGTCGAGGCAGTCGTAGGAGTCGATGCCGAAGAAGATGTTGTCGATGCCGATGAAGACGAGGCGCTGATCCGAGCTTGCCAGGCACGGGGACACGTCGGGGACGAAGGCACGCAGCGGTGTTGCCAGCACCGAGCATGCGTAGAGCGGGACCAGTACGGTGCCGTGCCATGTCGGTGATAGACTAGCAGAGAAGGCTCCCGGACGGTTGCGAGGCGCAGAGCGGCGAAGACGGGGAAGAGCCGATGCAGTCCGCGGTTGTCGGAGTAGACGCGAGGGTGGACGATGGCGATGCCGAGGAGGCGGCGTAGCCGGGGTGCAGGCGCTGCCGAGGAGGCGTTGCCAGGCGGTGGCGATGACGTTGGCGACGAAGTTGTACTGGACGAGGACGAAGGTGTAGGCGGCGAAACCAGCGGCGGCGAAGGCCGTGCAGGTTACGTGAGGAGGCGCGGCGGCGGTACACGAATGTGGCGATGAAGAGCCGACAGCTTGACGAAGACCATGCGCGGACGGCGGCGACCCGCGTCGTGGGAGCGACGCGGTGGTAGCCTGAGACGTCGGTGCGCGGGGACGACGAGGTAGACCGCGTGTAGCAGCACTACGGTCCGGGGGGACGACGTAGCTGCAGTGCGCGAGTCGGTGCAGCGGCTTGAGGCCACCGGCGACGTACGCACCAGGGAAGGCTCGCTCGAGGCCGGAGGGTGGACCAAGGCGGCGGCGCTGCGGCCCAAAGGGGCGACGCAACGGCAGCCCGTTGCTCGATCGGTGGTAGGCGTGCGTACTCGATGACGATCTTCACGGGATCCGGCGGAGGCGCGTGCAAACGGCGGATCAGGCCGGTCGCATGGCCAGTGTGGCGACGTATCGCAGGCGAGCGGTGATCAATCCGATCGCCCGCAAAGTCGGGGACGCTGCTTGATGAAGAGGTCGAAGGCGCAGCAGACCAAGGCGATGACGAAGATGGTGCAGAAGTCCCGATCGGAGCAGGCGGCGATGGTCGGCGCCGGGTGACGGGCGGGCAGATGCGCGGACAACGGCCATGCAGGCCGCCGCGTCGCGCTAGACCGCCATGTCGGAGAAGACGCCTTGTGATCGCGCCGGTGTCGGAGTAGAGGCGCGCGAGGATCGACTGGCGGTGGGCGACGCAATCCGATCTATGATCGGTAAACAAAAAGAGAGAAAACCGATCAAGAGATCGGAGGAAAAGACTTACAGGGCAGATGATCACGGATCGGCGGACGGACCCTGCGTACGGGTGCGCAGCCCCCGGCGGAGATCATGGAGATCGACCTCCCCAGGGGCAGCGCGGCGGAAGCGTGTCGACGGTCTAGCGCAGCGCCATGGGAGGCGGCGGCGCTAGGGGTGGGAGCGGCGGCGGCACTAGGGTGTTGGCGGCGGCGGCTCTAGGGTAGGATCGATTTAGACTGATACCATGTAGAACGATAGAGAGGGAGATTGCGGAATATGTTGGATGTATTATTGAGCCTCGGGGACGAGTATATATAGGCGTACATGGACCATCTTGGAGTACAAGACAAGGCACAAATCCTATCTCTATCCTAGTCGGTTACGTACCGCACGTATACTCTAACACGCTCGCTTGCCGTCCTCTCATGGAGTATGATCTTTCAGCCATTGCGTTCGTTCTTTATTTCTCCCCAGACCTCAGTCTGGTCCTCTACAACTGCACGGAGCGGACCACCGCACGCCATGACAGAGAGCTCGTGGAGTCCTAGTTAACAATCACCGCAGCAACAAGTTTCAGAAGGGAAGTTCAACAAAATGGTGACTAAAATACAGCACATGCAGAGAGACTAACGCTTGCTAACAAAAACGTGCAATGAAATTATGTGGCACTACTTGTCCTTAGTCCTTACCACTGCTGTTCCATGGTCACACCACACTCGCACACATAAGCCACAGAGTGTCTTCTTTTTAGATTAAGGCCTCGTTTGAAATGTCGGGCAACTTTCTGGCCCCTGAATATTTCCTCGCAAGTCCGTAATTTAGCTGGCCGGTTTGTGCTAGAAAACAGCGAACCAAGCGCGGCCTAACATGGACCACCTCCCCGTCTCCACTTCATTGAAACGGAACAAATTGTTACAGTGAATGCATGAACCACATAAACCAAAACATAGCCCAAAGCCCCAAACCAAGTTCATTGGAAACACTGATAGCCACAACATATACTTCAAACTTCAGCACAGTGACTTGTCAATTATTGGTGGAGACTAGTCCATTGTTTCCCTAATACATTCTGTCACACTCTTGAAAAATCTTTCCCTAATACCAGTCAACAATTGGTGGAGACCGCGTCAAGACCGTCTCCCAGGACGTGTGGACGAAGATAGCCCAGCGCCCCCACTCACTAGCAGAGCATTCTCTCTTTTATCTCCCAAGGCGGCCAGGCCCAGCACCCCGCTCACTGGTAACAAATTCCAAAGCCTGGTGCTTCCATGGCTCAGTGCTCGGGTTACCACTGATGCTCGTCGTCACGGTGGCTTACTTAACCTCTTGTTCTTGACTTCTTGTACTGTATCAAGTACCAGCGGATGTACTTATCCTGCTTAAACGAAATCATGACATGCAAATAAAAAAAGAAGAAAAACATGTTGAAAAATCCTCGACCGTGGGAAATATTCACTACGGAAACCTACAAGACGCCGACGGCCAAATGTCGGCCGTCGGCGTAGAAGGTGAGCTAGGATAGCCCACGAACGCGGCCGTCGGCGTACCAACCCCGTCGGCGTAGACAGATAGAGCCGACGGCCGCCGTCGGCGTAATCAATGCCGTCGGCGTAAAAGGGCCGTAGGGTTTAGGCCGTGACGACACGCAGACGGGGGCTTTACGGCATTGATACGCCGACGGCCACCGTCGGCGTCTACTTTTTTTTTTCTATTTTCCATTTAATATGAAATAATTCATATCTTTAAATCCGTAAATCAAATTTAACAAATAAAATGTCTAATCGATTAGAAAAATGAGAGGAATCCAAATATGACATCCATATAATCTTTTTCACCATGCATATGACATTGTGTAACATATTTTGGTACTTGCTTAATTAAAAAGTCATTTTGACACTTAAAAAATGGAAAATGATATTTATGAAAATATTTTGGAAATTGTTTTTGGCAACAATGTTTTCCATACCAAGACACACCTATATGTCAAGTATGGACACATTATCACAAACTATGCACGGGGATGGCCATAACTTGGTCATTTGGCGCGAAACCTATACATGTCTATAGATGATAGACCTTTTTGTGAAACATTTTTTGAACTATTTTCAAAACTCAAATTTATCATTTTTGCTAGCAACTAGTACACATAAAAGGATCCATGTCAAAATTTCATTTTTTGAGTATTTCTCAATTTCTTTTATTTTTGTGAAAAAATGGTCAAAATGACCGCCGTGCCTATTCATTGAAAGGATCACATTTTTCAAAACTATCGATATTTCTGCGATAAAGTCACTACTGTGTACCTAAAAATGATTTTCGTAAAAAAATTAGACCAAACTATCACACACTATAGTTCAAATTTCAATTACTTTTAGAAAATCGGCATAAAGTCATTTAAATTGGAAAAATTAGGTAGAAATCGAGAAAATTTCTAATACTTGGGTATTATCCATCAAATATGTAGTACCCTTTGTGACAATCAGATGGGTGCCTTTTTGTAACATATTTTTGGTATTTCCTTCATAAAAAAGTCATTTTTGGCACTTAAAAATAGAAAATGATATTTATAAAAATAATTTGGAAATTGTTTTTGGCAACAATGTTTGCCATACCAAGACACACCTATGTTTCAAATATGGACACATTATCACAAACTATGGCACGGGATGGCCATAACTTGGTCATTTGGCGCGAAACATATACATGTCTATAGATGATATGCCTTTTTGTGAAGCATTTTTTTGAAATGTTTGTCAAAACTCAAGTTTATCATTTTTGCTAGCAACTAGTACACATAAAAGGACTCCATGCCAAAGGATTTCATTTTTTAGTATTTTCTTAATTACTTTTATTTCGGTGAAAAACGGTCAAAATGACCGCCATGACTATTATCGAAAGTGGTCAAATTTTCTAAAACTATCAATGTTTCTGTGATGCAAAAGATGATATGGATGGCATATTTGAATTTCACTAATTTTTCTAATCGATTTAGTCATTTTATTTGTCAAATTTCGATTTACGGATTTAAAGATATGAATTATTCCATATTAAATGTAAAAAGGAAAAAATAAAGTAAAATTCGTTTTATTGTTATTTATTCGAAATATACTATTACATAATCATTGTTACTTTAATCAAACAAATTTTAAAATTTAAACAATGAAAACTGTAACATCATAACCGAGGGGTTAATATGATTGACAGGGTAATAATATCAGTAAGATCTAATTTCTCATTTGGAAGCTAGTTTGGAAGGAACTCAAAAGTTAAGCGTGCTTGGGCTGGAGGACGGGTGACCGAATGGAAAGTTTGACCAGGTAAGTATTTGACCTATGATTAAGTGTGCAATTAAGGATTAAGTATGTCACTAAGTGGGAAATTTCGAAATACAAATAAAAATAATTAAAAAAAGTTCAAAAAAAAAGTCTTGTGGCATAGGCCGACGGCAATGCCGTCGGCGTATGGGGAGCTGACGGAACGGCGAGATGCCGTCTTGTGGGTCACACCACCACATACGCCGACGGGTACACATACGCCGACGGCCGGTGGGTACGCCGACGGGCGAAACGCCGACGGCGCTACGCCGACGGCCACCGTCGGCTATGGATACGCCGACGGCCTTCTGGTCTACGCCGACGGTTGCTGGCCGTCGACGTCTTGTGTGATTCCCGTAGTGATTCTCAACCGGCTCCGGCTGGATCTGTGGAACTATGTGTCTGCCAGAGAGCTTACGTCATACGTACGCATCTCCCTTTATCCTAACATGGCCTGAGACCAATTTCCCTCTACTGCAACCAATGATCAGCAATTCAGTCACCCCTTCTGTTCGTTCCTGCAACAAATTCAAAATATTTGCTGCTATGCCTCCAAGGTGTTGGTTCTTCTGGGCCTGGTGGCTACTACTGATATTCGCAGTCGCCGCAGCTGAGGAGCAGCAGCAAGGGGAAGTCTGCTCGGCAAAGACATGTGGCAACTTGACCATCTCCAACCCATTCTGGCTCGTCGACTTCGAGGTCGCTTGCTACAGCAACACTCCAGTCCTACGGGGTTCTGGACTCTATGGCTTTGGGATCATCAATATCAGCTACAAGGAACACAGTCTGCTTGTGATTGGTCTGGGTAAGCTGAAGTTACTGCAGGCCTCAAACAGCTGAGACGTCCTCCCGACCTGGAACACCTCCGCCAAACTCAGCCACTCGTTCAGTATTTACCCTGACAACCAGGACCTCATCTTCTACAATTGCACGGAGGAGGCAGCAGCAACGGCACATCAGGACGGAGCGTTGGTCGAGACGAGATTGAGGTGCGGGAACAAGAGCGAGGTCCTTGTCCGCGCGGCAGGGAATTACGATGGGACGAGCGACTACGCCGGCTACGCTATCGAGGGCTGCGACGCTATGGGCGTGCCAGTGCAGCCGGTGCAGGGCCTCGTCGCGCGAGGCGAACGCCAGCAACTACGAGCAGCTGATCAGTGATGGCTTCCTCCTGACATGGGATGGACATCTTCCTCCATCAGTTGCACGTAAGTTCGCTCACCCGTCAAATCACATTTCAATCAAGTTCCTAGCTAGGACGAAACAGTGCCTTTGGCTTCGTCTTGACATGGGATGGCCCACTTGTTAATGGCAAGCTCACTTGATCAAACTCTTAATTATGGATTGAGAAGACCATCATCATGAGGTTTTTAAAAAACAGCCATTTTTTTCTCTCTTATCCCTTTCTCTTTGCTTTCAAGTGTTGAACTAATTCCCGGCGGTCATAGCCAAACCCCGACTGATGACCGGGTACACATGGCTTGCATTTCTGCAACAATTTATCACGTAAAGGAATACAGAAACGCACCTTGGAGCTGCAGTCAGCGGAGCTCTCACTCAGTCAATCTTACTCCACTCCACAATCGGGGATCATATGCACATTGCATCGCTTCTCATTGGTCAAAGCCTTGTCCATTGGTTTCTGCTGAACACCAATTTCCTTGTGAAAAATCATTGCTTAGCCAGTCAATTCTTTGGGGCTGTTTCTCCCACCACCATACTTGTGTTCTGCTGAACTATAGTACCAATTTCCTTCCGAAAAATCATTGCCTACCTGCTGTGGCCTGTGGGTGTAAAGTGCCAAATTTAAAATGCTTCTAAAACTGAAACAAACTGAAGAATAGTTAAAAAACATGAAATACATCTAACAGGTCCGAAACATTTAAAATGACTAGTGAGATATGGATTCCTCAAAAGAAAAGTGACAGATGCCATACCTGCCACTGTCGGCCAATGCTAGTGGGGAAATGACAAAGTCCTTCCAATCTGTGCACTCCACACAAAATATACATACTTGTCAACCTTCTGAAGGACAAACGATACCCGCAATCGTCAGGCGGCTCAACCTCCTATCTAGCAGTAGCACCACCGCTAGCGTCCAAGCCCCGTCGGTGTGCAATCCAGCAGCGTGCGGCGGCCTGCGCATCGCGTTCACGTTCTGCCTAGGCGGCACGCACCCGCCTGAGTGCGGCTACCATGTCTTCCAGTCACCTGCTACGTCAATGGCACGGCCTTCCTCCAGAACTCCTTCTTGAGGTACCAGATCCTCTACGTCTCCTATGACAACAGCTATTTCCGGGTTGCCAACGTCAAGCTTTTTGAGGTTTAAGACGGTCGTATCCGTCATTCGATTAGATAGAATAGAGTGTTATGTACAGGAATTTGAGCTAGGGAAAAAATCTAACCAAGCAAAACCAACAAAAACTAGTCTCCAGATCTTGTGTGTGGGCGAAAGCCCGCATCGCCAACTCCTCCTGCACCAAAGCCGCCCAGTCCCTCATCATCTAGGCCTCCCCTGGCGGCATTTGCCGCTCCATCCTAGTCCTTGTCGTCGTCGTCTTCTTCTTCTTGGTCTTGTTCACGGCGAGGACGAGGTCGTCGATGGCCGCCACCGCCTGTCCGAGAAGGGTCCCGTACCATCTAGCAGAGCCAAGAAGTCCTCTCGCTGGCGCCCCGAGGGTGGGCCTCCTCGGTCAGCGAGCCAAGACGGCGTGCCACGGTCTCCTTGGCTAGCTTGGCGAGTCTCTCGCTCCTCCACACAGACGGTGCCTCCATCTCCATCTCGTGGACCAACGGCGTGGCCGGCGTGCCCAACACGCTGGCCGCAAGTGGCACCGTGATCAGGCCAGGAAGCCCGACAAGGGCACAGAGCTGCACCGTCCTCCATGTCCTGCTGTCCAGGTCCAGCCTGCACCGGCGTGACGATGTCCTTCTCAAACTGTTGCACGTCCTTCTTCTCAACAGCAATCTCCTCATCGTTCAGCACCACCACCTGCTCTCCCAGGTCTGCCATGTTTGACACCATCTGTTGCATCTCTCCATAATCCCTCTCAGCCTCTTCCTCCATGTTGACGTGCGCCCCCTCACAGGACGCACCGTCGAGCAACTGCTGTCGAGAGATCACCTCCCCTGTCACTGTCTGTGGAAGCTCCACATGCACCTCCTTCATAATCTCTTCTTGGTCCAAGCGGCAGCCGCGTCGCTCGTTGCCGGACGATCCCGACATCATGCCATCAAGCTCCTGGACGAGCTCCCCCACCGGATTGGTCTTCCGAGGGGAGTAGCAACCAAAGGGCTCGGAACCACCGTCCTCACAGCCAACTCCGATCCCAGCAAGCGGAGGCAGCGTAGAGAGCCTCTCTAGAGCAATCTCAGCCCGCTCCAACAAACTCCCAAAACTCTCCAACAAGCTCTGCACCGCCTCCGTCCTCCTGAGCTCCGAAGCGGCCAACTCCTCTAGCCGTGACGCGACCATGCCTCGCCGCTCCGCCCGCAGCAGCATCACCTGCTCCTCGAGGGAAGATTTCAGCATCCCGGCATGTGGAGCCGCCGGACTAGCCGGCTGCAGGTCCCCGTACGCAGAGGTAGGCGCAACCACAGAAGCCCAGGAGCGGTCCAGAGGGCGGCACGGGTGAGCTGCAGGCGACGCGGAGCGGGGAGCCCGGCCGACCTGCTGGAGCTGCCCAGAGACCCGCTCTTGGTGGCACTCCTTCTCCTTGTGACCCGAGCGAGAGCAACGGCGGCAGCAAACCTGGTTCGTGCACTCGGCGATGAAATGACCCTTCTGCAAGCACTTGAAGCAGAGTCCCCGAAGGTGCCGAGGAATTTGACGGCGCGGCCGGTCGGCAGGCGGGCGAGTAGAAGGCTCGGTGGCCCGGGGTTGTCGATGTGAACCACCTGCCAAGGCCGCCCAGCAACCTCAAGGCCATTAGCGTCGCTCCGCGGGGATGCCGGGGTCGCAGGAACGCATACGGAGGCAGCGGGCTCCGGCTCCGGCTCCGGCTCCTCATCGACGCTGATGGCGCAGCCAGCGAGCTCCGGCTCCTCATCGACGCTGGAGGCCATCCCGGTCGGACTGGGCAGGACCGGCCCGCCGACCACCACAGAACGGAGCTGGGGCCGCAGCACACGAGGGACAAAATCCTGAGGGAGCTCGGCGCAGTGGAGGCAGCATCCGGTGGGGGCGGAGGGAGAACGGCGTGGATGGCGAGGCCGGCACCGGGAGCGGGCGGTGGGGGGCGTGGCGTCGAGGCCGGCCCCCGCCGCGGAAGCCGGCCGCACGGCCATGGCAAGGGCGGAAGCTCCGGGAGCTGCCGCGGGGCCAGCGGGCTCAGCCTCTACATGGAAGCCGGATGGAAGGGAAGAGGAGCTCGAGGGAGGCCGGATCCGGTCTCAGAGCACGGAGACGACGCCGTTGGAGGGAGATCAGGCCGGCGGCGGCAGCCCAGCCATGGGCGCGGGTCAGGGTAGGCTGGGGACAAAGTTAACGTCAAGCTTTCCGGCGACGGCTCATGCAACGTCGACCGGCTCAGCGTGACCGCGTCCTCCGGCCACTGCCAACATGGGTGCACATGAGCTGCATGCCGTTCAGCTTGTACGCATGGCTCGCTGGTGGGTACAGGCCCGACGACGCCTGGAGGCCAGTTTTGGGGGGCTGCACGGTGTCAATGATGCCGGTGCTGAGGTACGAGGGGGCGTCCGCGAAGGATTTCCAGCAGCTGATGAAGGCCGGGTTTCTTCTGGATTACACGGCGGTGGACTTTTGAGGCATGCGTGGACAGCGGCGGGCCTGTCGGATCGACAGCACCTACGATATCTTCGAGCGCCACTCCACAGACGGCACGTCCAACCTCACCGTCTGCACCAGTAATTAATAAACTCGTTTTTACTGCAATTTAAATTCGGCAGTATGGCTACTAATACTCAGGCTTCGGAAATTGGCATCATATACCATTAATTATCTTAAACGAGTTTGGTGCCGCCAACATTGACCTGTAAAAAAGGATACACCGGTTTAGTTCTGTAGCAAGTAAGCGTGTATTTAGTTTTTGTACAATAAGTTAGTTCTGTTATAGAGGAGGTTTACTGGAAAAATGTACTGACTAGTCCAATTTCCGCAGAACGTGTGCTACCGTCTACTTTTGTAGACTAGGTAAGTACTCTTTGGTTTTGGCACGCTGTGGATCATGCTTGTACAGAGGACATTTGCAGAAAATATTAACAGCGCATGCATGTTTGTACCAATTGCTATGGAGGCTTAAATGTAGCTTCCAACGCAATGTCATTAGAACGCATAAATATAAGTCACAGTTTATGCAGTCGCTTATGCTGGCTATTAAATCTACACAGACCTATAACTGATATTGTTTGTTCAAACCTGCATTTGAGCAACATAGTTGCTCAATGCCTCAATCAAAAGAAAGTCAGATATTGTGGTCCATGTTCTATTGTTCGTCATTATCTTGCAATGTGTTTTTTTATATTTCATTGAAGAATACTGAAGATTCATATGCGATGCATGTTTCTTTATTTTGGAAAAACAACCAACGTAGTACTATTGGACGATGTTGTTTTACTAATAAATGACATGTTATATTCCAGGAAGTAAGAGGACCTTCAGTAAGATAATGCTAATAGGTATGCTATTTTTATTCCATCTTTTTCGTATGTAATGATTTAAATATCAGTGTGATTTCCTGTGATGAAATACTAACTTTATAATTTATCCTGTCACTAATAAATGAATATGATTCTAAAAAATAAAACTGAAACAAGAAACTCTTATTTGTGCATACTACATGACCTGATCAATTTATGAAACAGGAAGTTAAACTATTGATGGTCTCGCGAATCATAATTTCTGTATTATAACCTCTGATTTACAAAATGAAATAACATGTACTTCCATCTCAGGTTCAACATCAATAGCTGCAACCTTGCTCTTTCCATGTATTTATTTCCTGATTTGGCATAGAAAAGGCAAAAGACTATGGTTTCTCCTTTGCAAGAAGACTAGCAGCAACACTGAGAAGAATTACGAGGCCATGATAGTATCTTATGGGCCCCTAGCTCCAAAAAGATACATGTACTCACAGGTAATGAAGATAACGTCTTCTCAGAGTGATCAGCTCGGAAGAGGTGGTTATGGTGTGGTTTTCAAAGGAAGACTGCATGATGGTCGTCTAGTTGCCGTGAAATTCTTGCACGACTGCAAAGGAAATGGGGATGAGTTTGTGAATGAGGTTATGAGCATCGGCAGGACCTCTCATGTTAATGTTGTTAGATTGCATGGATTTTGTTTGGAGGGATCAAAACGAGCGCTTATATACGATACATGTCCAACGGTTCCTTGGATAAGTACATTTACTCAGAGAACCCAAAAGAAACTTTAGGATGGGAGAGGCTATATGCGATAGCAATCGGGATTGCTCGTGGCCTAGAATACTTGCACCATAGCTGTAATACAAGGATTGTTCATTTTGATATCAAGCCTCAGAATATCCTTCTAGACAAGGACTTTACCCCAAAGATTGCTGATTTTGGTCTAGCTAAATTGTGCCTTACAAAAGAGAGCAAACTTTCAATGACTGGTACTAGAGGAACAATTGGATTCATTGCTCCAGAAGTTCACTATCGAACCTTTGGAATGGTTTCAACTAAGTCAGATGTGTATAGTTATGGAATGATGCTGCTGGAGATGGTTGGAGGCAGGAGAAATGTAAAATCAATTGTTGAAAAATCCAGCGAGAAGTATTTCCCAGATTGGATTTACGAACACTTTGCGCAAGATGATGGCCTACAAGCATGTGAAGTCACATGCGAAAATGAGGAAATCGCAAGAAAGATGATCCTAATTGGCTTGTGGTGCATACAAGTAATACCTGTGTATCGCCCGACTATAACAAAAGTTCTAGAAATGTTCGAGAGAAACTTAGATGATCTGGACATGCCGCCTAAGCAAAACTTCTGTGAACCACTGTAAGATATTTCGCCCATGTTTGTGTTCCCTTTGTCTTTCAGTGAAATTGTTATTTTGACAGAAATTTTTCAGTAACTTGACCTGCGCGCTTATCTCTCATTCCAGTGAAAGTTCTGCTCACAATCTGGATGTACAAAGTGCAAGTTCTACCGGACCTGAAGAGACAAGTCTTGTGAATTCAAAAATCCTACATTGATTTCCAACTCTTTGAAAGCTGACTTGTACTGGAGAGCGTTCAGAAATTAAACAAGAGCGACGAATTTCAGCATTGCATCATGTAACATATTCAGTGTATCCATGACATAAAGTCGAGAGCACCCGCTGCCAGTGTCCATAAGTTACGGATCATAAAAGGAATAATACGACTGTCCGATGAGTTTTGTGTGCCAAGTTCCAACTGACAAAAAGCATTGGATCTAAAGCCGCAGCCAATGGGCCGACAGCTACCAATATTTCAAGACCTTGAACACTAGTAGAAATACTGTAAGAGCTAGAGCGCTAAACTCCCTAAAAGTGGAGCTCTCCTTGTTCCGGGGCGAATCCTAGTCTCCGCGTACCGCGGAGATAAGATCGCTCCGCGCACCCCCCCCTTCGCGCAGTGGGCCGGCCCAATAAGGGCACCAGCAGCCACATTTGGTTCTATTGCCTTTTTGTGTTCGTTTTTTTTTTCTGTTTGCTTTTCTTTTTCCTTTTTCGTTTCATGTTTCTTTTTTTTGGTCGCTTCTTTTTTTTTCTTAGTTTCTGTTTTATTTTTTGCTTTCCTTATATTGTACTATTATTATTTTATCATTTTTCATGTTCCTTTCTATTTTCTTTTTTTCCACTTTTTACATTTTTTTTTGCTTTTCTTTTTTCTTTTTCTATTTTTAGATACTTTTTTCTTTTTTTGATTTTCTTTTTTCGTTCTTTCTTATTTTTAGATACTATTTTATTTTTAAAAAAAGTTCAAATTTTAAAAATGTTCAAATTTGAAAATTGTTCAAATTTAAAAGTCATTCAAATATAATTTTGGTTTCATAGAGTTTTTTCTGTTCAGTTTTTAAAAATCGTTAAAAATAAATTTTGTTCATAGACTTTTTTTTCTTCACTTTTCTAAAATCGATTTCATTCATCGGCCATTTCTGTTCACTTTTAATATCGTTCAAAAATAGTTTTTGTTCACCGCTATTTTCTACTCATTTTTGAAATCGTTAAAAAATAGTTTTCGTTCACAGAGTTTTTTCTGTTCACTTATTAAAAACTGTTCAAAAATATTTTCCGTTCATAGACCTTTTTTTTGTTCCCTTCTTTAAAATCGTTCAAAAATCGATTTCGTTCATCGGCCTTTTCTGTTCATATTTAAAATTGTTAAAGACCAAATTACGTTCAACCAAATCTTGTTCAACATGTTTTCAAAAACCGTTCCAAAATCCGTTTAAACCAAGTTTCTGTTCAGCGGCGTTTTACAAAATCGTTCAATACCAAATTATGTTCAACGGGTCTTTCAAAAATCGTTCAAGACCAAAATACATTCAACGTGTTTTTCAAAACCGTTCCAAAATCCGTTTAAACCAAGTTTCTGTTCAATGGAGTTTTACAAAATCGTTCAATACCAAATTCTGTTCAACGGGCCTTTCCAAAATCGTTCATGACCAAATTATTTTCAACATGTTTTTCAAAAATCATTCAACATGTTTTTCAAAAGTCGGTCCAAAATCTATTTAAACCAAGTTTCTGTTCAACGGAGTTTTACAAAATCGTTCAATACCAAATTATGTTCAACGGGTCTTTCAAAAATCGTTCAAGACCAAAATACGTTCAACATGTTTTTCAAAAATCATTCCAAAATCCTTTTAAACCAAGTTTCCGTTCGATAGAGTTTTTTAAAATCTATTTTTTGTTCTCCTTTTAAAATCGTTCAAAAATAATTTCCGTTTAAATACATATTTTTTGTTCACTTTTTGAAAATCGTTCAAAAAAATTTCCGTTCACAGACTTTTTTGTTCGCCTTTTAAAATCGTTCAAAAATAATTTCCGTTCAAATACCTATTTTGTTTACTTTTTTGAAAATCGTTCAAAAGTAATTCCGTTCACAGACTTTTTCTGTTCGCCTTTTAAAATCGTTCAAAAATAGTTTCCGTTCAAATACCTTTTTTGTTCACTTTTGAAAATCGTTCAAAAATAATTTCCGTTCATAGACTCTTTCTGTTCGCCTTTCAAAATCGTTCAAAAATAATTTCCGTTCAAATACCTATTTTGTTCACTTTTTGTAAATCGTTCAAAAATAATTTCCGTTCACAGACTTTTTCTGTTCACCTTTTAAAATCATTCAAAAATAGTTTCCGTTCAAATACCTTTTTTGTTCACTTTTTGAAAATCGTTCAAAAATAATTTCCGTTCACAGACTTTTTCTGTTCACTTTTAAAATCGTTTCAAAAATAATTTCCATTCAAATACCTATTTTGTTTACTGTTTTTGAAAATCGTTCAAAAATAATTTCCGTTCATAGACTTTTTCTGTTCACCTTTTAAAATCGTTCAAAAATAGTTTCCGTTCAAATACCTATTTTGTTCACTTTTTTTAAAATCGTTCAAAAATAATTTCCATTTAGGGACTTTTCTGTTCACCTTTTAAAATCGTTCAAAAATAGTTTTCGTTCAAATACCTTTTTTGTTCACTTTTTGAAAATCGTTCAAAAATAATTTTCGTTCACAGACTTTTTCTGCTTCGGTTTATATCATGCACGAAACAGAAATGAGGTTAATGTTCCAATTGAAAAGTGTTCAATTGAAATATATGTTCTTATTCTTGAACGGCGCGGGACGGCGGCGGTGCATCCACCATTGCGGAGTTAACCGCGGCGAGCGGTGGCGACATAGGTAAGAGAAGATAGTTGCACTGAGCGGAGTGTTAACACGTTCAAACATACAGTACAAAAATCTGCCCATACATGACCATCGAAATGAAAAAATTACAACACAAAAGTTGTGCGAAACATTGAGATTGTCATCGTCGTCAAAGGATATTTCAAACGGTCAACCAAGTATGACGAATTTGACAAAATTCGTATAAAAAAATTCCGAACATTGATTCGAAATTGAGAAATTACAGTCGATGAAACTCGAAACCGAGTACGGGAATGGAACCTACACGTGGACATGCATAATTTTCGTGCACATTATATTTTAAATTGAAATGTATTTGTGTAAATATATATGCAGTTTTAAACCTGTACACTTGCAAACGAACGAGAACAAGATGAACGTGATTCTCTATTTTTGTTTGTGATGTTTTCTCCGTATATATATGACTTTCTTACAGTTTTCGTTCATATATCTTTTTTTCCAAAATAAAAGTACTACGTTCGTACTTGTAAGCTTTCGAGAGAAAAACGAATTGCGCATTGTGAATCGAACACTTGTTCATGCGAACAATGCGAATCGAAACAGTCAAGCGCGGCAGAAGCCCATTATGGGCCGGCCCAATAGAGCGAAGGGGGTATGCGGAGGTATATTTCCTCCGCATAGGTCGTTAACTAGGACCTCCCTTGTTCCGGGGGGTCGAGCGCCTCCTGGTCTTGTCTGTCTGCATTTGCGCTTCATGCTCCCTCGTGGGCCCGATTGTTACTGCCATAACCACTTGGGAAGTTTGCATTGTGTTGTACGTGTCAGCCCAGTGTCTTCAGGCGACGGACTGCCGACTGCCCTTTACTGATTCTGCTGGTGTTCACCTCTGGTTTGTACTTCTGCCCTTTACATTGCCCTCTCTGTTTTGTTGTGTGCTCTGGGTGTCAGGGGATATGATGGGTGTGAATGTGCTAGGTGAACACATATGATGTGAACTTCTTCCTGCTGGCATCCATTTACCGCAAGTTCCTCATGCGGTCTGGGATATGGCATTCTACTTTGTCAGCCTGCACGCCGACAACACACCAATCGCTGGATGTAGAGGCTTGGTTTCAGTGATTTGAGTTTTAGTGCAGCTCCAAGGGTGGTAATGATCCGGTGACAAGAGATGTGTTTATGAAACTATGAGCAGATTTGGGCAGGTAAATTTAGCTTCGGTGATTTTGAGTTTAGATCCATCGCCATGATGAAATAATGAATTGCTGCTTGAAAGTGTCCCTTAGCCTTAGGCTAGAAAGACTTGGAATTAAGAAGATACAGTGTTTGAGATTATTAAACCGCTGATGTTTCAACTCGAGTTGTGCCTGTCAGCTCACAGCAATATGTTGAAGTTATGCAAAATCAGTACATGCAAGCATATATTTGTGTAGTGCTTCTAATAGCAGTTAACAACATCAACTGTTGTAATCTGTAGATTCTCCTGTATATATCAGTAATCAGTGAGCCAATGTCCAACTGACTATTCACCTAAATCTGTAGTTAAGGGGTGTGCTTGGATGATCTGATACATTTATGTTCTATTCACCTATGATTTTACACTTGTTTCCACCAACGCCGGAAGAGATTTAGTCTCTAGTTAAGACGCTAAATATACTTTATTACATGGAGATCATAACCGGGACTAGAGCCCGTCTATTCGATTACATGGAGATCTCATAACATCGGGAATAGAGCCCGTCTATTCGATTACATGGAGATCATAACCGGGACTCAATGTAAGTAGTACGTGCAATTGTATTTTCCCTTTGGGTTTATGACATGCTCCAGCAAAAATCCCGCAATTTCCTTTAAATTGCTTGAAAGCGCTCATTTAGTTGCATGTTCCTCCGGTGAGCCCACAACTATAAAAGAAGGAGATCAATATGAATATCAATCATCATAACAAAAATTATGAATGACACTCAACACAATTGATGGTAATAAAATAGAATTATGAATATATTTGTTCACGTACTTCTGCAGATAACGCTCGGTTCCGCTCGCTGACCTCCTGGCGAATCCACTCGCAAACGAATTATCCACACAAATTGGTTCCCGGTGGCTGCGTATCGCAGTTCTTTACGAGAATACAATTCAATCAAATAATAATCAAGCATGGTATAATGGTATTGAAATTAGAATTAAAGAGATGTGCGAACCTAGCTAGCTCATACTACTTACCTCATCATGATGAAAAGTAACTTCCTCTGCAAATTCACCAGTTGTCCTCTTTTTGAAACCTTTCCAAATCCTGTCCGGCAAAAAATGAATAAATGAGTTATTAGTTACTTGATATCTTAGGAAATGAACAAAAGAGACCGATATAGTGCGATAATGATTGAAATTACCTTTGGAGCACATCTTTAATGCCTTGGGACTTCTCTTCGCGATATTTCTTTGAGTCGTAGATTTCAACTGTTCCAGCGTCAACTTCAATGAATAGCAGAATGTAATGGAAGCTGCGCACGTTTATATACGTCAGTAACTCATCAGTTACAATTAACATCGAGTGAGCAGAAATTAATGTGTACAAGACAGTAACACTCTTACTCGGAGTGGTAAGGAAACAGTATCTTCTTTTTGTAATGTTGCCTTTATGAACCTTAGCAAGTTGGCCTCCGTTTCCTTGGGGTATTGCTGTAGCAATCTTTCATTAACTCGTACTGGGTCAATGAACCCAATGTCAAAGATTTGTTTTCTGTCACATTCATCACTCTTCATTCTGCATAATAGCGTAGTGAGCATAATACTACAGTCAATGACCGAGCTGATATAGAGACTTTACTTTAGAAATAAATGAATTGAATCACTTACATAGGTACTGATGAGACTCAAGTCGAGGGCGTCAAGCTTGTATAACAGATAGAGTTCTTCAAAACAAATTTGCACCTGGTCTTGACCTATGTAATGTTCTTCTGTAACTTTCACAGGGAGAATTTCGAGTTGTGAAACCTTTGTGGCTTCCAAGTACCAGCCATGCAGCATTCGCATTCGTGTTGGTAGAAGCTCGATCTGTTCAGGTGGCAGCAGAGGCTTTCTGTGTTCCCATTTCCATACTACATCCAAATTATTGGGGATATCACCGCTTTCCAGTTGAGAAAGTGTAATACCAGCTTCTGCAACAAATTGCGCCGCGTAGGATAAATCAATGTTCGTCGCGGAGCCCTGACCAGTGGGTACCTTGAGCGGGGAGATCGACTGTTTTGCCTGTTCTCCGAGCTGGGCAACGTCTCTTTTCCCGCTGGCACTAGTACTTGTCGTCGTGTGGGATCTAGCTCTCCTCATGTAGCGTAAATAGTCATCTGCCTATTTATCTCAATTTGTGATGGATGCTCAAGAAAGTTCTTAGCCCACTTTTTTTCCTCTGCCGTATATACTGGCTTTGGCTCGCGCTTTTTCGGTGCAAGCTGTTTTTTCACGTCGGCAGCCACGATCGCGGCGTTTTCCTCTACAGTCCTGTCGTAAGCTCTCGGGGGAGGAACCTTCGGTACTTTTGGGAAGGGCTCCTGCGGGGTCCGCGTCGGAAACCCATCGACGAAACGGCACGATTCCTTTTTTGGCGTTGAGTGGGTGGAGGCGGCGGAGTCAGCTGATGCGGCGACGGAGTCGGCTGATGCGGCGGCGGAGATCGAGATGGACTCGTGTTGTGGTGGTCGTCCCTCTCGTCATCATGTGGACTTGGAGGTGATCCACGCCGACTCGGAGGAGACGATGGTGGCCTTGGTACCGAGCCTGGCAACAGGATGTATTTCTTGCGCCATAGAATGATACCACCGCCGACGTCTCCCAGTGTCCTCTCATCATCAGCTTCAGGGATGTCAAGCTCCAGTGATTCATATCCTGGTTCAATTCGATCTACGCCGACACGAGCATAGCCATCTGGAATCTCATTGCCAGACCACAGTGCTGTAGATTCACAAGTTAAAGCATAGCCGTCCGCCGCCTTCAGGGATAAGTTCCTCACTTGCACATGTAGCTCACAACTTGTCTTCTCCGTGATATAATCCACGGAGTAGGTAAACGTCGGTGCCTCATCAGCACTTTCCATTTGAGAAAGTGTAATACCAGCTTTCCATTTCCATACTACATCCAAATTATTGGGGATATCACCGCTTTCCAGTTGAGAAAGTGTAATACCAGCTTCTGCAACAAATTGCGCTGCGTAGGATAAATCAATGTTCGCCGCGAGCCCTGACCAGTGGGTACCTTGAGCGGGGAGATCGACTGTTTTGCCTGTTCTCCGAGCTGGGCAACGTCTCTTTTCCCGCTGGCACTAGTACTTGTCGTCGTGTGGGATCTAGCTCTCCTCATGTAGCGTAAATAGTCATCTGGCCTATTTATCTCAATTTGTGATGGATGCTCAAGAAAGTTCTTAGCCCACTTTTTTTCCTCTGCCGTATATACTGGCTTTGGCTCGCGCTTTTTCGGTGCAAGCTGTTTTTTCATGTCGGCAGCCACGATCGCGGCGTTTTCCTCTACAGTCCTGTCGTAAGCTCTCGGGGGAGGAACCTTCGGTACTTTTGGGAGGGGCTCCTGTCGGGGTCCTCGTCGAAAACCCATCGACGAAACGGCGCGATTCCTTTTTTGGCCTTGAGTGGGTGGAGGCGGCGGAGTCAGCTGATGCGGCGACGGAGTCGGCTGATGCGGCGGCGGAGATCGAGATGGACTCGTGTTGTGGTGGTCGTCCCTCTTCATCATGTGGACTTGGAGGTGATCCACGCCGACTCGGAGGAGACGATGGTGGCCTTGGCACCGAGTCTGGCAACAGGATGTATTTCTTGTGCCATAGAATGATACCACCACCGACGTCTCCCAGTGTCCTCTCATCATCAGCTTCAGGGATGTCAAGCTCCAGTGATTCATATCCTGGTTCAATTCGATCTACGCCGACACGAGCATAGCCATCTGGAATCTCATTGCCAGACCACAGTGCTGTAGATTCACAAGTTAAAGCATAGCCGTCCGCCGCCTTCAGGGATAAGTTCCTCACTTGCACATGTAGCTCACAACTTGTCTCTCTGTGATATAATCCACGGAGTAGGTAAACGTCGGTGCCTCATCAGCGCCGAGCTCCGTGGAAGCCACGCTGCTTCTCCGCTGAGATGGGCCGCCTTGAATCTCTTGCTGCAGCTGATGAGTTCCCCCTTGCTCGCACATTTGATCTAGTTGCTTCTGCTCTTGTTGTACGATTCTTTCTAGGTTGCTCAACCGGTCTGAGTCCTCCTTCTCCTTCCTCTTCTTTGCTCTTAGTCGGCTTCTATAAGTTTCACGGTTCTCATAAAACATACATTAATTGAAACTAACATACAACTATCTAAAGAATTTAAATCCAGCAACAAATACGATCAAAATCGCAACTAAGATAATTATTGAACCAACAGCATAATGATACCAAGCCTCTTGATTAATGGCATATTTTCGAATCTTTTTAAGCTTCAAGCGCATTGCATTCATCTTGATCTCGTGATCATCGACGACGTCGGCAAGCTTGAACTCCAATTTCATCTTCTCTTCTAAGCACTGAGACGAAGATCTTCACTTCTTTTCAATTTTGCTTTCAAATCATTGTTTTCTTTTTCAAAAAACTCGACAATAGGGTCGGTTGGAATTTTCGGTTCAACTACCTCCTAGATAAAAATATATCTATGTCAAATTGGTCGGCATAATTGTCATAAACACGAAATGAAACAAATAGTTATAACAAACAATCATACCACATCCGAATAATAGAGCGGACGAGAGCCGGTGTGGACAGATGTCAAAACCATGGCACTATATATAAAAAACAATTATACAACTAAGAAAATTATATGCAAGTAATAATTTTGCATCTAAATCATACAACTAAGATTTTTTTAAATAAAAGATAAAAACAAGAGGCTCACCGAGGTGGTGCCGCCAAATCTTGACAAATCATGGAGAAAACGGGGATAAACTCGAGCTCGGTGGTGAAGAACAGAGGAGAAGGAAGCTGGCTAGCTCGGACATTTCATCGAACACCTCTTGTGCATAGGAAGGAACACCAAGCTAGCACACACCTCTCACTCTTATATGCTGGAAAAAAAAACAGAGAGAGGGGTGAGCAGGGGCGACATATATAGAGCAGAGGACCTCTAGTCCCGGTTCGTAATACGGACCGGGACTAGAGGTGTCTCGCACGTGGCCCTGCCGGGCCAGACCCCTCTAGTTCCGGTCCGTATTGCGAACCGGGACTAGAGGTCCCTTACGAACCGGGACTAGTCTGTTGCGGCCTCGTAGCCTTTGAACCGGGACTAGTCACCCCCTCTAGTCCCGGTTCGTAACCCAACCGGGACTAGAGCCCGATGTGTCTCGGGACGAAAGCCCTTGTTTCTACTAGTGTTTGCTCGGCGATTCCCCTCGTGCCGGGAGACGGCCGCGGAGAGGCTAGCTAATCGTTCTTGAGCGGGACCATGACGGCAACGGCAGGCTCCCTCGGCGCAGGGAACCACGGGCAATGCCGGCCGGCTAGCGGCGGCGTGAGGCGAATCGACGGGAATGGACGTCAGTAGTATATGGGCTATATCCAAGGGCATGGCGAAGGCGGCAAATCCTTTATGTCGCCCTACGGCGATGCGTTTTCCTTGCGTCGCCTGAAGGACAGCTGTACCGGGCCGGGCCCATTTCTGTTCGCTGCTTCCCTTTTCCTTTTCTGTTCTTTTTTCTGTTGTGTTTTTTTCTTTTCTGTTTGTTTCGTTGTACTTTTTATTTTCAAAAACAGATTCAGATTCCAAATTTGTTCATATTAAAAAAAAATCAGATTTAAAAAATGTTCAGATTCGAAATTTGTTTAGATACAAAAATTGTTCAGATTTAAAATTTGTTCAAATTCAAAAATTGTTCGGATACGAAAATCGTTCAGATTCAAAAATTGTTTCGGATTCTGTCACATCCCAAATTTGCAACAAGCTGTAAGATGTCAAAAATTTGGAACCAACAAAAACTTTTGCTTGTTATCTTGTGTTGACTGTTTTACCTTGTCAAATTGTTTGCTTGTGTGAATAATTACTCAAATGTACCTGAGCATTAAATTGAAAACACACTTGACAACAATTTGGAATGTGACTTAAATAAAAACAAACTCCTAAAATTATTCAACAGCTTAAATTAAGATCATAAGTCAAAGAAATGATCTTATCAAATTATTCTCTCGACCTATTTCTCTATTCTATTCAAACAAATATTTTCTTTATGAAAATTCCATGAATGAGTTGAAATAATAACTATCTCATTCTCCTATCACTCCCTTCAGAAAAATAAAAGGTTTCCAATTAAATTAATTTAATTTATAAAATCCTATTTTCCTTCTTTAAACTCTTAGGGTATATTAAAAACCCTATTTCCATTACACCAAAAATTAGGAAAAATCAACAAAACCTATTTAATTATTCAAAAGCCAAATATCAACAAATTTTATAAAAATTAAAAATAAAAATTCCATCTGGGCATTTTGTCGAACACTTGGTGGGCAGGAAACCCTAGTTTCCAAAACCAATTCAAATTCGACCAATTTTCTTCCAAATTTCTTGCACTCTCTCTCTCTCTCTCTCACCCCTGCAGTGAAGAACCACTCCAGTGCTAGCCGTTTTGGTGTTTTCTTCCTGTAGCCTTCTTCCTGGACGCCACTTCTTTTCTCCCCTCGGGTCACCTCACGCGGGAGCAGCAGCCGACCACGCCGTGGCTCGTGACGGCGCCACTGTGCTGCCCCACTGACGTCCATTTTGCATCACTATTTTATATCATAATTTACTGCTATTCATCGATATATTTCATATTTAGAAGTGTTACTTATGTTATTTTACCTATTTTGCATGTTTGATGAATAATGGAGAATTGGACACCGGAGTCAGGATTCTGCTGGAAAAAGCACCGTCGAGATGCACTATTTCTGAAGATCAATAAATCGAAGGAGACATATGGAAGTTCCTATTTTACCAGAAGATGGAGGAGGCCAAAAGGGGAGGCTGAGAAGGGCCAAGGTGGGCCCTCCTCACCTGCTGGCGCGGCCCCCAGCCGCGCCTACAGGTGGTTTGGGGGCCCTGGCCCACCTCAGCCGTTCCCCCTTCGCGTACTTGACCCCCTCGAAACCCTAACACACAGAGGACGGCCATCGAAATATTCCGCCGCCTCCACGAGGCGGAAAACACCAGAGAGCGAAAAGCTCCCCTGCAGGAAGAAATCTGCCGGGGGAAATTCCCTCCCGGAGGGGGAAATCGTCGCCATCATCACCGTCATCGAGCTGGACTTCATCGGGATCATCATCATCATCTCCACCGCCAACACCATCATCACCGCCGCTGCACCCCGTCTCCGCTATAACATCTAGGGCTGAATCTTGTCTATTTCATAGGGGAAACTCTCCCGGTGTTGATTACTCTTGTTATTGATGCTATTGGGTGAAACCATTGGACTAAGGTTTATGTTCAGATTGTTATTCATCATCATATCACCTCTGATCATGTTCCGTATGATGTCTTGTGAGTAGTTCGTTTAGTTCTTGAGGACATGGGAGAAGTCTTGATGTTAGTAGTGAACTATGTTGAGTAATATTTAATGGTTTGATGCTTAAGTTGTGGTGTTACTTCTAGTGGTGTCATGTGAACGTCGACTACATGATACTTCACCTTTATGGGCCTAGGGGAATGCATTGTGTATTCGTTTGCCAATTGTGGGGTTGCCGGAGTGACAGAAACCTGAACACCCGTTGGTATATCGATGCATGAGGGATAGCAGGATCTCAAAGTTTAAGGCTGTGGTTAGTTTATCTTAATTACTTTCTTGTATTTGCGGATGCTTGCAAGGGGTATAATCACAAGTATGTATTAGTCCTAGGAAGGGCGGTGCATTAGCATAGGTTCACCCACACAACACTTATCAAAACAATGAAGATTAATCAACTATATGAAGCGAAAGCACTTGACAATATTCCCGTGTGTCCTCAAGAACGTTTGGTCATTATAAGTACAACAACCGGCTTGTCCTTTGCTGTAGAAAGGATTGGGCCACTCGCTGCAACTATTATTACTGCATTTTATTTACTTGTACTTTATTTATCTGTCATATCAAAAACTCCTAAAAACTTGTCTGTGAGCATTTACAGTGAATCCTTCATCAAAACCGCTTGTCAACACCTTCTGCTCCTCGTTGGGTTCGACACTCTTATTTATCGAAAGTACTACGATACACCCCCTATACTTGTGGGTCATCAAGACTATTTTCTGGCGCCGTTGCCGGGGAGTGTAGCGCTATTGGTAAGTGGAATTGGTAAGGGAAACATTTATTGTACGTGCTGTTTTTATTTTTGCCTGCTGCTATATCTCATTATGGAGGGGTCTTCTCTTGAATTCCTATTTGGGAAAACAACTACCACTGCTAAGGTAGTAGAGGAGGCGCCAGATGAGCAGGTAATACCGTTCAAAATTCCTATGAAAATTGTTGAACGTGTCACAAATAACCGCTATGCAGGAGATGGAACTGTCCATCCTGGAGATCATTTGTTATTTCTGCATGAATTGTGCGAGTTATTTAAGTGTGCAGGTATCTCGATGGGAGAAGTTAAGAAGAAATTATTCTCTCTATCACTGTCTGGTAAAGCTGCACATTGGTATAAACTGCTGAAGAATGGGTATTCTCTTGGATGGGAGGAAATTGTACCTCTCTTTTACTCCAAATTCTATCCTCCAAGTGAGATTCATAAGGATCGGAACCTCATATATAACTTCTGGCCCTATGATGGAGAGAGTATCGCTCAAGCGTGGGGGAGATTGAAGGCATTAATGCTCAAATGTCCCATTCATGAGCTTCCTGGTAATGTTGTTATTGATAACTTTTATGCAAGACTCTCCTTTCAAGATAAAACTCTATTGGATACCACTTGTGCTGGATCGTTCACTCGTAATAAAGAAGAGTTTAAGTGGGACCTTCTTGATCGGATTCAGGAGAACACTGAAGGATGGGAGAATGACAAAGGTAGGGAGTCAGGTATAAACTATGACTTTGAGTGTGTTAAAAATTTATGGATACTGATGATTATCGCAAAATTAGCACTACTTATGGTCTTGACAAACTTTTATAAAGCCTTTGCTTCCTATTTCGGTTTGCCGAAGGAGGGTTTTAAAAATTATCATGAACCATATAAAGATGAATCTGTTTCTCATATATCTAAAGGTGTTGAGGTTAATGTTGCTGATCGCATTATTCCAGAACCTTATATTGAAAAAGTTCCTTTTCCTAATAAGATTAAGGAACATACTATCATAACTGGTGTTGTTAGTAAAAGTAATAAGAAAACTACCAAACCTGATGAGCAAATAACTGTTGAACCTGTTGTAGCATTGGTTAAAGATCTTGTCACTGAAAATTTAGAAGATAGACACATTATCTTTTGTGAGGATGCTTCTAATATTGTCTCACATCCTAAAAGTTCTAGGAAGTCTAGTGTTCCTGTGCTTTCTGTTAGGATAGGTGATCATTGCTATTATGGTTTATGTGATATTGGTGCAAGTTCTAGTGCTATTCCTTATGAGCTTTACAGGGAAATTATGCACGAAATTGCTCCTTGTAAACTTGAAGAGATTGATGTGGTTATTCAGCTTGCTAATAGGGAAACTATCTCTCCAATTGGTATCATTAGAGATGTCGAAGTCCTTTGTGGTAAGACTAAATACCCTGCTGATTTTCTTGTACTTGGGTCGGCTGCCAATGATAGTTGTCCTATTATTTTTGGTAGACCTTTTCTGAATACTTGTGGTGCTGTTATAGACTGTAAGAAAGAGAAAATCTTTACTAAATTTGCTGGTGAATCTTATGAATTCAATTTCTCTAAATTTGCTAAAGCACCTTATGAAACTGAATTGCCTAGTGAGGATTTTGAAATTGCTCAACTTGCATCTATTGTTCTTGCTCCTAACAATGCTTTGCAGCAACATATGGAGAATCATGAAAGTGAGAACTTCAGGGAAGAAAGGAATGAGCTTGATGAAGTATTCCTTCGTCAACCTATGCTCAAACACAATTTACCTGTGGAAGATTTGGGTACCACAATGCCACCCAAGGAGGATCCTGTTTTTGATTTGAAACCTCTGCCTGATAATCTTAAATATGCTTATATTGATGATAAGAAAATATATCCTGTTATTATCAGCTCTAAACTTTCAGGTACAGAGGAGGAAAGGTTATTGGGAGTGTTGAGGAAACACCGCGGAGCTATGGGATATACTCTTGATGACCTGAAGGGAATTTCTCCTACTATATGTCAGCACGCCATCAACATGGAACCTGATGCAAAGCCTGTTGTTGAGCATCAGCGTCGTTTAATACCCAAGATGAAAGAAGTGGTAAGAAATGAGGTATTAAAACTTCTTGAAGCTGGTATTATTTATCCTATTGCTGATAGTAGATGGGTAAGTCCTGTGCATTGTGTTCCTAAGAAAGGAGGAATTACCGTTGTTCCTAATGAAAATGATGAACTAATTCCTCAAAGAGTAGTAGTTGGTTATAGGATGTGCATTGATTTTAGAAAGGTTAACAAAGTAACTAAGAAAGATCATTATCCTTTGCCTTTTATTGATCAAATGCTTGAGAGGTTGTCCAAGAAAACTCACTTTTGTTTCCTTGATGGGTATTCTGGGTTTTCTCAAATTGCTGTGAGAGCGCAAGATCAAGAGAAAACTACTTTTACTTGTCCTTATGGAACTTATGCTTATAGACGTATGCCTTTTGGTTTATGTAATGCTCCTGCTACTTTTCAAAGATGCATGTCTGCTATTTTTCATGGCTTTTGTGAGGAAATTGTGGAAGTCTTCATGGACGATTTCTCCGTATGGAACTTCCTTTGATAATTGTTGCACAACCTTGACAAAGTTTTGCAGAGATGTGAAGAAACTAGCCTTGTTCTTAATTGGGAGAAATGCCACTTTATGGTTAATGAAGGAATTGTTCTTGGACATAAAATTTCTGAAAGAGGTATTGAAGTTGATCGAGCTAAAGTGGAGGCAATTGAAAAGATGCCTTGTCCCAAAGATGTTAAAGGTATTCGTAGTATTCTTGGTCATGCTGGTTTTTATAGGAGGTTTATTAAAGATTTCTCTAAAATTTCCAAGCCTCTTACTAATCTTCTTCAAAAAGATGTACCCTTTGTTTTTGATGATGATTGTAAGGAAGCTTTTGAAACTTTGAAAAAGGCTTTAATCACCGCTCCTGTAGTTGAACCACCTGATTGGAATTTACCTTTTGAAATTATGTGTGATGCTAGTGATTATGCTGTAGGCGCTGTTCTTGGGCAGCGAGTAGATAAAAAGTTAAATGTTATTCATTATGCTAGTAAAACTCTTGATTCTGCTCAAAAGAATTATGCCACTACTGAAAAAGAATTTCTAGCTGTAGTTTTTGCTTGTGACAAATTTCGACCCTACATAGTTGATTCGAAAGTCACTATTCATACTGATCATGCTGCAATTAGATACCTTATGGAAAAGAAAGATGCTAAGCCAAGGCTTATTAGATGGGTACTTCTTTTGCAAGAATTTGATTTGCATATCATAGATAGAAAAGGTGCTGAAAATCCTGTTGCTGATAATTTGTCTAGATTGGAAAGCATTCCTTATGATCCTATTCCTGTTAATGATAGCTTTCCAAATGAACAATTGGCTGCAATAAGTGTAAGTTCGCGAGATAGTCCTTGGTATGCTGATTATGCTAACTTTATTGTTTCCAAGTACTTGCCTCCAACCTTTTCAGCTCAGCAAAGAAGGAAATTCTTTTATGACTTGCGT